>CM064912.1:10000-475467 GCA_032727855.1 Quercus ilex subsp. ballota | reverse complement strand
TTAAACGTAGGAAAACACCACATCACTGAATGATCCAAGTTATTTTCGCTTTTGATGAAATCCATCAAAATAGTGATTTTATATGCCAGTAGTATCATGCGAACATGTTGAGCTAACCAAAATGATAGATATTTTTTTTGGTCATTCACTTTCGATCATTTACCAAAGAAGAAAAGAATAAGGTCAATATATTGGCCCGATTTCAGTATAATCTTTCCTATTAGCCACTATTCACTGACCAAAAAAATAAAAAAATAGAAGATACAAACATACACTAATCAGGGTCGTTCATCAGCACTTTCACCGCAATCTTATCTTTTAACACACCAGTTTGGCAACCAAGCATGATAAGCCCATGAATGATAGCTAGTTGCAGGGAATATACATGAATTCACAGATCTGTGAGATGCAAAATAGAGAAAAAATATACGCAAAAGAAAGTAATCAAACAAGACAATATTTACATGATTCGAAAAAATTTGCCTACGAAGCCTCAGAAAAAATCATATTAAAAACCGTAGCACTTATATGTCAAGTTAGGCCATAATTCAGATCAAATACAACTAGGTTCCACATAGCCCAACACCAGTCACCTTCACCATTCACATCTCTTAACATAATTGTGGGGAAGTGGAAAGTATTCCTAGAAGCCTCATCCATGGAACGAGCCTGGCCCATATGTAAATACGGGGTAATCAAAGCCCAAAGGAGGAGAGACCATCTAGGTTGACCTGTTACCGAGGTAATCTGTGGAACCAGTCTTCCTAAGGTAGCATTGTCCAGTCAAGAACCAACTAGCTGTTTTACCGAGGATATCTCTTCGGCTATCTTCTTGAGGAATACGAAGGAGGAGACACAAAGCCCAATGTAACAGTCACCTCCACATTAATGAGTTATCCCTACCTAATGTTAGCTCCACTAAATACTGAATGACTGGCCTGAATAGTAAGAATGCCCCAAAAGTTTGCCTTCATGATTAAGAAATGGCAGAGAGAGAAGTGTGATGGGAAAAATATATCCACAAATCCAGCTAAGGGAGGAATAGATGGAAAGCAAGAAAGGGGAGTATAAGAGGAGGCCACCAACATGATAGGGGATTTAGAAAAATTGAGGAAGAACAAGAGAGAGAGAGAGAGAAAGGTAGAGCCTGTATTTTCCTTTTTTCTTTGTGTACCTCGGGAAACCAATTTTTTTTTTATCAATCCAAGTGTTTAATCATGTTGTTTTCACCTCTAATCACCTGTCTAATACTCCATTATGGAATTTCATCCCATCATAATTAGAAATTAGTTGTGTTGATTAGAAGCCAATCTCCTTTAAGGAAGTTCTGCATTTCAGGCTCCCAGAATTGGCGTTGTTGGTATGAATTTCCACAAAGCTATAGGATTAGGAGTTAGTTAAAGTTGAAATGACAAGCCGGGGATGGAATGGGGCTCCTAGGTTGCCTCAACTGAGCTTGTCCGTAGGATCAGTTTTAGGGAATAGAATGGTATAGTCAGAATGGAGGAGTCATGGCCAAACGGAGCCACAACAAAGTCATAGTAGAGAACTAGTGCCTCCCTCCCAATATAGGGAAACATTAGTGATGAACTCCGTGAGACCTTCCCAATCCAGCAAAAATCGGGAAATGGATCGTTTGAGGGCGTAAATGTTAGCCTTACAATGAAGAGCGAGTCATCATAAAGGAAATAGAGATCATTGGGAAATTAGCCCCGATGGAGGAGACTCCTGTATAGGGGAGAACACCTTAAGGTATCCTCGGCTGCATCAGGAATCCCGACCTCATAGGTATAGGCAAAGGTCAATCTCACCCCGTGCAAGAATAGGGAGAGTTCAGTATTCCCAGTCAACAAGTGCAAGGAAAGAGTGGATTCTCCCCCGTGGAGGAATAAGCAGAAAGAACTCTCCCCATGACAAATCGAGGAAATAGAAGTTTCTCTGAAAAGATTCCAAACATTGAGGACTCATGGTGAGCCTTCTAGTCCACAAAATATGGGGAATGATGTGATGAGCAGGGCCTTGCAACAAATTTCATGGTCCCCTTTTTTTGACGATATCAAGACTTCGGACATGCAACAGGGATTTGTGAGGCCTATTTTCTTTATCTATGATGGTCAATCTGACCCCGTGGAGTATGTTAGCCAATACAACCAAAGCATGGCCATCTACTCCAAGAATGAGGTCTTAATGTGTAAAATCTTCTCGTCCAGCCTGGGACTCACGACCATGAGGTGGTTTGATAGATTGGAGAAGAGATTCATTCATGGATATGATGAGTTGACCTAAGCATTCGACGCAAGCTTTGTAACATGTAGTTGAGTTCTTGAGCCCTTTGACTATTTGATTACAATATCTATGAAAGAAGAAGAAACTCTCAAAGTGCATTTGGACCGCTATTGGGAGTTGTACAATAAGATCGGAGGAAATAATGCAGTAGTCACCACTAGGACTTTCAAGGTCAGGCTCCCCATTGATTCCAAGCTGAGAACCTCTTTGACCCTACATATGTTTCAAAAAATTTTATGCTCCACTATACCTTTAGGCATAACCCAAAATACCCCAAAAAGAGTGAACATCATACTTCACAACTCTCTGGTTATGGGGCAATGCAAGAGTAAATGATTAATATTCTCCCTTGCCCTCTTACACATACAACATAGTCAATAACAACAAGCGGACAATACCTCAAGTTGTCATTAGTCAAAATTCCATATTTTTTTTTTTTCCATTTAGCATTAAATATCTAACATTTTCGTTAGTTGTCAGGATTAAAAAGAATGTTGGAAACTAGTATCTCGAGTTTTTAAAACTCGAGATTATATTAGAACTTGAGCTTCTAAAGCTCAATTTCAGTGTTTTTGTGATACCCTTACGTGGATAAATTTTCCATGTGGAGCAAATATAGCCACGTAGAAATCGAGTTTATAAGACTCAAAATCTGCACACCATATACCAAAACCACAGCCCTTTCAAACAGCTCACTCAAACACTCTCAAAGTTCAAACATTGAAACACTCTCAGTCAAACACTCTCTCACTCAAACTTCGCTCCGCCCTCTCAAACTCATTCACTCTCAAGCAATTGTAGCCCATTGTCAACAAAATCGTAGCCCACTATGCCAAAGGTACTCTCTCTCTCTACTCAATATGTTGTCATTTTTGCTTCTTTGATTCCTCTCTCTCTCTCTCTCTCTCCAATTTTAGATTTTGGAATTTCATGATGTTACCTAGGGTTATTCGTTTTTCAATTTCGGATCTTTTTGGGTTTTGTTGATTCATGTTTGGTTTCCAAGAAAAAAAATTGAGGTTTTAGGTAGGAAATGATCATTTGTCATTTCAATGATGAATGTATATTATTTTGTTTGGTTGTTTGGAAAATGAGTAAATAAAAAAAAAAGATTTTTTTTAACAAATTGAGCATTCGAATTGTTGTTATGAAATTAGTGTGAATTTTGATAGTGTAAAAAGTGTTAATATTTAGATTACATTGATATTTAATCTAGTTTGATATTTTTTTTTTTTTATCATTGCTTTTATTTTATAATTTTCTGATTTCGCGTTTATTGAATGTAAATTTGAATTTTTGTAGTTGAATTGACATTTAATCTAGTTTGAAATTTGGACTCTTTTTAGCTCATACATTGCATTGTTTCAAAAATTCAGAAGTAGGATTTTGGAATCATATTTTAGCCTAAATGTCAATGTTTACGATTTAGAAGTTTGTATGTATGGTGTGCTTTATGCTTATTCAAATGGCTATCCCCATTTAATTACCAGACTCATTCATATCCTAGGAATAGAATATTTCCAAAACCTCCTTCAACAGAACCGGCCAAAGTTTGTAGTTTCTATTCTTGCCATTGATGTCACATTTTTTTCATAATATTGCATTTTAGACTTTGAGGAGACATTTCTTAATTATTATGCAAATATCAAATCATTTCATTTAGAGCATCAGAGGTGGTTCAGCTGTAATATTTCAAATCTTTTGTGTAGTGAACTATTTTTTATATCTTCATGTGAAATCATTGTGTGTTGTGGTAATGAATGATTTGTGATGACTCTCACACCAAATAATGTATGTCTGCCACTATGTATGATCTCACAGTAGCACTCTTTGCAGTATAGAGCCTCAAATAGATGAGGAGCCCGAGATCATGCACCCTGGTCTAGAAATTACTTCATTGTTGACGCAACAACAAAATCATTGATCAGAGGACATTTGGAATAGCAAGGTGAAACATCTACTTCTAACAACTTCTTTAATTTTTACGTTGTCTTTGACTTTTAGCAAGTTCTTTCAAAGTTGTATATCTAGTTCTAACAACTGCTATATTTTTTATCGATTTTGTAGGACCCGGGCCCACTTACATGCCGTGGTCGCTCGAAGGAGATGGCAAACATAACGATGCAAGATAATTGGGTGATTGACATTATCAGGTTGGTGGGGCTAGAAGGATTGTTTAGGGCCCCTTCCAGAGAGATAGATCATTGCCTAATATTGGCCCTAGTTGAGCGATAGCGGCTGGAGACTCATGCGTTCTATCTTCCACATGGTGAGATGTTGATCATCCTAGAAGATGTGGAGGTCATTTTGGGACTTCCTATAGACGATGAGGTCTTGGTTGGGCTGACTACTGTGGAGGATGGGGATTGGAGGCAACTGTGCATAGAGTTGCTTGGTTTTGGAGTTCCGGCAAATGACAACAAAACTTTGGTGGGGCAATGAATTCTCATCAGTTGTCTTGTTGAGCGCATTGTAGAGCCACTGCCTCATGATGCAACAGAGATTCAGATACATTAGTATGCCCAGTGCTATATTTTAGTGCTACTAAGGGATAAGATTTTCATGGACAAGTCGAGAGATAGGGTGCATCTAATGTTCTTGGAGTTCTTGTGGAACCTTCGTGATCCGCCACAATATAGTTGGGGTAGTGGTTGCCTAGCATGGTTGTATAGAGAGTTGTGCCGGGCAAGCCATAAAGAGGCGTTGCAGATTGGTGGGGCGTTGCAATTGGTCCAGAATTGGGCATGGGCAAGGTTGTCATTGTTGTGCCCGAGGATAGAACCCCCACTTGGATGTGATTATGGCCCATGGCCAAAAGCTCCATTTGCATTTAAGTAAGTGTTTTCATGATATTCAGTGTGTTATGCAATGTACTCTTCTTAGTAACTAAGTGGTATTATCTTATCTTATGTTATTCGCTCATAATTGTAGGTGGGTGCGGGTGCCAAGCCCAAAGAATAGGCCATCCGACATGGCATTGATCCACTATCACGAGCAATTAGTTAGAATGCAGTCGAGCTAGGTAACAATATACAAAAATTCTATTTGGTTATGTTGAATAAAGATTATTATCACATGTTCAGTAGTTGAAAGCCTAGGGTGTCCGCTTAAGTTTTAGGCCATGATCAAGCTTTGCAATTACTGGAAAGTACCTGCTATCTCATTCGTGTGCCCGTCATCCTTTGTCAGATCTAGAAGGGACCCTCCCCCTTTATGTCAATTTTAGATAATAAAGTTCATATGTAATTGCCTTTGCAAAAGAACCTCTATGGGATTCTATGCCTTGGGGAGCTTTATTTCCAGCTTTTTTCAATGAAACGTTGCTATCAATTTGTGCCCCATCAAACAACTGCCCCCACTGTTTTGTTGTCTACCATTTTGCTTTATCAAAGTCTCAATTACAGCTCACAAATGAACAGTCTTGTTCTTGTTTCATTGGCATTGCTAAGGCATTTGCTAAAATGGTTGAACTTTGTGTGTGTGTTTATGTGTGACTTCTATTCAAGGGAAAAGAAAAAATTAAAATAGTCTCCTTAAAGAACATTGAACACAAGTGGATATGGCATACTACCCATGCCTTTGGTGATGATAGTTTTGGAAGTTTTTGTTGGTAGCAGCAGTAGAGAAAATGAAGCCAAAAAGGGAGATTACAGTGGAGTTGTACTATGACCACTATCACACCATTATCATGTACACCTTGCTGCCTTTTAACATTGCCATTTCAAGTGGTAACCAAGCTGTATCTTTGTTTCATCATGCAACAACAATCAAACCTTTGTCCCAAAGTTTTGCGGTATCTTTGTTTCATCATATTTATTTAATTGACTTCACTAATGTTTCATTTCTTTGTTTTTTTCTTGCCTAAAGATTGGATCCGTATGTATAATTTTTCTTAAGAATATGTAAAAATCATTGCTTTATCTGTTTTAATTTTTGTTTTTCCCTTTATCTATGTATTCTCCCTTGTTTCACATTTTAAGATTTCATGATAATTGTTTTTTGTTTCTATTGTAGATTATGTGGCAACCATATGAGGTAGACTTAGGCCACCTTCCTACCTTCTGCGTTGCAGGGAGGGATACGTGGTGGCAAGGGTACCACTTGTGTGTTTTTGCATAGTAGAGACACACCACCCAGACTGTGTCATTTGACAGTTTGGGTTGGTGCTGGAGTGGCTTGACCATGTTGTGTACGATGATAGACTGCATAGAATAGACTTGCGTGGGAAGGTGGAAAAAAATTGGAGGGAGGAGCATGGACTGTATGTCCTTACATGGGATATGAGACAACGACGACTTTGCCATGCACCTCTTCAGATTGGTGAGATGCCCCGCTATCATGCCTATTACTGCTGGTACTGTCTGATAACTCAAAAGTATGTCGACCGCAATAGCGCTAAATTAGATATAATGGTAATGTGTTGTAATTAGATTTTATTGCCTGCTTTGTTTTTTCTTCAGTACATGTATGAACGTAGAATCAAGTGATTTCTTTCTTCGACAAATCTGGTTTGATATGACTGACATCCAATTAAAAAGACTTTCTATTACATATAGTATTCTAATAAAACTTTTACTTCTTAGTTGAGTAGTATTTGAGTAGATATTTAGGGACTAGCATAGTAAAGGCAGACAATATTAATAATTAATAAGTACTATACTATCCATTCTGTAATTGACACATAAATGTCTCAAATTTGATTGTACTGGTTCTTTCTTTGTTTCAGATTGAAATACATAATGAGCTGTTGGATATGCTTCCTGAAGGCAGCCCAGGACACAACCACGTTCGGCGCGTCCTAAATGCTATGGTTGGGCTTGGTGGTGGTCCTGCAGAAAATGGGTAGGTAAACAATGGACATGAGACTAAATTAGCAGCTACTGCAACCTCGAGCACAAGCGCAGCACCCCCCCTAAGTACACAAAGCCATGGTCGGTGTACTACTACAAGCCCAAGCACAAGTGTAGCTAGGGGCCGTGGTCGGTGTGCTACAGCAAGCCTAAACACAAGTGCAGCTAGGGGCCATGGTCGACGTGTAACAACCCCTCGGGTTGTAACTCCTGCACCCATCCCGCACGCATCTCCTCAACTCGAGGTCCCTCCACCCATCCTAGATGCATCTCCTCAGCCCAAGGTCCCTTCACCCACCCCACCTTCGCATCCCAGTTTTGATCTTGATATTGATTTTCATTTTACCTCCCTTATGCACCCCGAGACACCCTCATACCCACCCACCAGCTCCAGTGCATCCACTTTGCCCATAGACCCACCCCGTATTGAATCCATGACAATGATCCCTACTCCTGGCCTCTATACAGATCATCATTACCCACATACTTCATCCTCATCCGACCCTCTAGGACCTATGGTTGGGATTGACACTCTACAGCCAAATATTGAGGCATTGGACGAGCATCCCCCTCATCAGCCCTCACTCCCACGAGGTAGACCGCAACACGCTAGAAGAGCACCCACTTGTGGGACAAGACACAAAGGCAGCTCTATGGTATGATAACATTAATTACAATGCTATGATATATTTTGTAGTTCACTTTATTCTTATCATTACACCAAATATTGATTGTATGCATCTAATATCTTTGCAGCATAATGATGAGCCTAAGGATGATGCCCCGCAGCCTCCTCCCCCGCCCAAACAATACACAAGGGTTAAAAACGCAAAATTGCTTAGTCTACCATTTATTATCATTTTACGCCAAATAGGTGATAACGATGTATGTTGTGAAGTAAAAATTTTGTACACATTCTTTAGCAATAAGTTCATTCTATTCATATTTCATTATTGTTGAAGAGCTGCGTTATGTTTGCAGGTGATTGACATGGTATCTCTAATGTGCTACTTGGTGCAAATAATAGATAAGCTTGCACATGCTGTGGTGAGTTGGACACTTGCGCCACATTGCTTTGCACTTGATGAGTTGGACACTTGCTTTGCACCTGTTACGAATGTGCTCTCTTATTTTCATCACTATTAACTAGATTGAGATGTTAATTGTATGATGTTGTATAATTGGGTGGTTTATGGGGACTTCTAAAATTTTTGTTTGAACTAGGCTTGCTTTTTTACTCTCATCACATCGATTGGCAATGTGCCCCCAAAATGTTTCCTCATTGAACTAGGTTACAAAATCATGAACTAAAAAAAAATTGGCATGATATAATGCTTTTATACAATCTCAATTATAAGTCTCAATGAGATAATAAATTCAGATGGTAAAATTCATCCTTAGCAACTACATATGATTTGTAATTAGTTAGGCTGTAGGTTTTGGATCCATATGCTTGATCTTCTGAAATGGTATTAACCAATTGTTTCAGATTTGAGGGAGCCTTTTAGTCTGCAGAAAGGATGGCTCTTGTGGGCAGGGATTGGCCTTGGGGATGATTATGTTCCGCCCACAAATGTAAATCCGGATGACTTGTCATTTAGCTGTCAATGGATACTCTCAGTATTAAATAGAGCCATATTCAAAACTATTGCGGCTGTGGACTCGTATAGACTCTCAGATGTAGCAAGTACTGTGTATTCATGGTGGCAATACCAATTGCGTGATGTTTTCATTGAAGCAATTAAGCCTTTCTTTGCTGGGAGTGATCCAAGGTTTAAGACTGGCAGGAGTTTTGCTCGAGACACACTTTGGTTATGTCTTGACAATGGGCTATGATTGCTTCATCCTTTTATGCCGTGTGTTTCTATGTCAATTGAAGTTTTGCAAACAGTTTATATATTAAAAAGGAAATTATGTATAATTTTGTTATAAAAATAATAACTAATGAATTTAATATGTGAAGTATTATTGTCAAGCATGACTTTGATGGAAGATACTATATTCGTTTTTTTTTTTTTTTTGTTCTTTATATTTATATGTTGTATACCCAATTATACAATGTTTATATACTTAAGATTATAAGTTTCTTTTATAAAGAAGATCTTGTGTCTAGGAGCATATATATACATATTAAAGTTGATAATTTGTGTATATGTATATAACTTACTTTAGAATAAGCAAATTAAAATTTATATTTTCAACACACATATATATTCCTCTAATTTTTAGGGTAGTTTCTATTTGTGATTTGAGTTTATCTTGACACAATAGTTTGGCCCCCCAACTCAAAATTTCAGACTCCACCACTGCGAAAAATTATACCCACCGTAAATAGCAATAAGCAACAAAAAGAAGAAGCAATAGCTAAGAAAAAAAGCACATATGTACAAAAGGAAAAAATAAAAAATAAAAAAGTGAGATTTAAAAAAAAAAAAATCAGAAAAAATCGAGTCTTTGAAACTTGAGTTCCAGCAAGCATCTAATCAGGAAAAAAATTGACATGTACGAAAAAGAAAAAGAAAAAGAAAAAGTGAGATTAAAAAAAAATATATATATGAGAAGAACTCGAGTATTTGAAAATCAAGATTCAAAAGCGAGTTTTAAAAACTTGAGATTTACTCATTTGCAAAAATACTCTATTTTAGACTGATTGCTTGCTCTGTTTTTTGAGTGTTCACACTAGTGTAACTCGAGTCTGTGAAACTCGACTTTCACTGTAAATTTTTTCCCTTGTATGTGCAGGCAAACTAGGCAGAGAGGATGCTCTGTTTTTTGAGTGTTCACACTAGTGGAACTCGAGTCTATGAAACTCGAGTTTCACTGGGAAAATTTTTTTTTTTTCCTGGATATGCAGGCAAACTAGAAACTGAAATGTGTGCATGCACTTGCTGAGAAATAGAGATAGAGAAGTTGAGAATGTAATCCACAGACACTCATTGAGAGGCAGAGAAGCTGAGAATGTAAATGCACTTAAATTACATCAAAATGTGTTCTCAATAGGCACCAAACTATAGAAACTGTTACATTCTCTACGTAAACATAGTTTTACAATGTAAATGCACTTACATCACAGCAAAAGGCATTCTCAATATATCAACATTCTAAACATGCCCAACCACGCTTAATTTGCAGTTTTAACCATACTACTCAAATCTCAATCTTCATAGAGGTATATTGGATAGAGAATTACAAGTACATTCAACAAAAACCAAAAAGTTAATGGTGTTGATACAACGTAGTCAATTTTCCTAAGATTGGCAGTCCGCACAAGAAAAACGTCGTCCATGGAAGCATGCTTGAAAAACGTAGACTAATCACAATAGGAGACAAGATAGTAAACATTAGGCAAACATGGAATGAACAACCTGATCCAGAACTTTTTCCATCTATCACCTACCTAGTTTGGAACATGACTGCTTGTGGAAGCGCCACGAGACTGTAGACATTTTCTGCGGTTATGCCCGGAAGCATGACACAGTCCACATGTCTACTTGGGTTGACTCTCTATCAAATTTGCATCCTCCCTCCGCCATCCCGGTTCTCGATCCTTATTCCTCACTCCATCCATCTCATTCCTTATTCTTGACTTCACTAGTCGACCTTTGGCCCGCAACAATGCTGGATTAGGCAACCACTTTGGCCCTGTAGGATCCCTCCACAATGACTATGACTTAGGAACCGCAAATGAATGTGTGAACACATGTTGAGTGAAGTAACCGAGCTTCGTAATGTGTGAACACATGTATGACTTAGGATCCCTCCACAATGACTACGACTTGGCCTTGTAACCGAACTTCATAACTGTGGTTTCCCCTTCCTGCGCTACACATGTTGAGTGAAATAACTACCTGATATATCATATGTTGATTGCTAAATGCCTTTAGATAGTGTTTCTCAGATTTACGCCTATTTCCCTCCCACGTGGAGAAGACATATGTACTCCATTTCTTACCCTCCAACAACTCATTAGTAATTTCTTGGTGTCGGTCGTGGAAATATTCAACAAGTTTGGAACAAGTGAATTTAACCATTGCTGCAATAGGAAGGCCTCGTGCACCTTTCAGTATACCATTGAAGCACTCTGATATATTGGTTTTTTTTTTTGTGGTAAACCTCGGATACATTGGTTGTTATTGCCTCAAAACGTCTCCCATCATCATGTGACTGGGTCCATATATCTACGGACTCACTCATTAGGTATGTGTATGGAAGATAATCTTGATTATTTTCCTAGCATCCTTCCCCGTCACCTTCTTCTTATTTCTAATGGCCTCAATTTCCACCTGCTTAATGGACTCCATTATGGTATCAAATTTAACTACCTGAGTAGCATATCCCGCTTTCAACGCTGCTGACTTTAGAGTTGAGTTCTGAAAATGTGTGTTGAAGTTGCTAGCAACATGTCGAAGACAATATCTATGAAATACCTGTGTTCTTCCATCATCCCCTCTAGGCCAGTTTGCAATGGCGTTTTTGATATCGAGATGTCGGTCAAAAATTATGCAAATGCCTTCGTTAGGTATCATGTGGCCAATCGTATCTCTGAGGCATTGTAAAAACCACCTCCAACTGGACCCTGACTCACAATCCACAACAGCAAAGGTGAGAGGGAATACCTTGTTGTTAGCGTCGGTTGCCATTACGACCAACAACTTTCTCTGATATTTACCATACAGATGGGTCCCATCAATATTGATAACCAGCTTGCAATATTTGAATCCATCAATGCATGGACTGAAAGACCAAAACACATAATGCAAAAATACGGTGTCATCTTCACCGGTGGCAGTGGTACGATAGAACACCTAGGTAGTTGAATCTTGATCAATATATGTCATTAGAACCTTTGGCAACCTTTGGTAAGACTCTTCCCAATTCCCAAACATCTTCTCAATCGCTTTTTGATTCGCATCCCATACCTTGTAGTAAGAAGGCTTATGACCCTCATATTTCGACTCTATCATAGATCTGAAGTGCTTAATTGGGGTAGTGTGATCCTCACATAGTTTCTTAAGGATGTCTGATGCAATAAAATTACAATTCATCATTCTACCATCATTTTGCACCCCAATTAGTATACACATGTGAGGACCCCACATACACGATAACGATCCATAGTCCATGGAGATTGGGCTTCATGACTGCACAGACATACCACTTGCATGACTCATCCACGCATTTCGCACAAAGTTTTTTCTTCTTCGACTTACTGATCATAAAATGTTTGTTTTCCTTGAGGGCACAAATTGTTAATTCGCGCTTCACTTCCACTTTATTGGCAAAAGTCAACCCTTTGCATAAATTCATCCTCTCTCTCCAAGTAGTAAACACAAAGGGTATCTCAATATATGAAGGATCAACCATATTTTCCCAAGTATTTGCAGAAAATGACAAGGCAGGAGGTGCGTAGGCAGGGATTGTGTTCATAATGTTTTGGACACTAATAACATTGTCTGCATTAGGTTCACTACCATCTAATGTCTCATTGTCATCAATGTCCCTTTCAAAGTCCCCTCGTTCAATCCTCTTTTCAAACTCATCTCTATCCACAAAATCTTCACTGTTAATGCAGTAGTCTCATCAACATAGTCGTCATCATCATCGTCATCGTCATCATTGGCATGAACATCATCATCCTCTATATGTGTAGAATACTCATATTAAGCATCCGGAACTGTAACCAGTAAACTTGTGGTTGTTTGTTGGATTTCCTCGATACCAACTTCTGCACATGACTCCAACTGTATGTACAACTCAATACCATTTACTTCAGGTATTCTCTCCAACTTGTCAAACATTATCTTTACATGTTTGTTTGTTTCTATCGCCATATACTTGTAATTAATCTGGTTCTTCAGGACTTCATGTGGCATACGATAAGTAATTTGTATGTTGTGTACATTAGGATTTGCACACAATTCTTCCATAACTATCATCTTCAATTCATCAAGGGTCTTCAATCTACAATCAATTTGGGTATAATAGAACCTTATACCTGGCCCTTTAAATGGCAATCCCTTGTTTGCATTGGCATTTTTAAGCAGACCATCGTGGTATAGGATTATATCAATTTCAGGCATTGTGAACCTGTTAGAGTCAAGTTACTATGTTAGTTAAAAAACATTTTATCTAGTCTAACTACACAAAATACAAATTCTAATTCATTCAAAGGGTATGAATTTTATTACACATCTGTTACACATTTCATACCCAAATCCTTTTTCTGTCATGCTAAGACTACTCATTTCATACCCAATACAAAAAAAAGAAAAAAAAGAAAAAAAAAAAAAAGCCAAAATCCTTGTAAAAGTATACAACATTTTATCTAATTACATACCCATTTCATACTCAATACAAAAAAAGCCATTTCATTACACATTCAAAGGGCATGAATTACATACCCATTTCATTAGAATTCATTCGAAGGGAGTAAGCCACTCATTTCATTACATACCCATTTCATATCCATTCAAAGAGCATGATTACATACCCATTCATTACAATTTATTCACTACCCATTTCGTACCCAAAACAATGATGAATAAAGTCCAAAAACTTGTAAGATCATGATAAAAATAAGTGCCTAGAAATGATGAATAAAATTTTGATAAAAAAAACCATGCAAATAAATACTCTTTAACCCACACCCAACAACAAATAATACCCAACTACAATGACAATCAAATAAAAAAAAACCCTTACCTCAGATATGAATTTGTTGAGAGGGAGGAGCAGTGAGAGAGGCAATGTGGTGAGTGAGAGTGAGAGGCAATGTGGTGTGAGAATTACGGGTGAGTGAGGCAGTGAGTTAGTGAGGCTGAGTGTATGGGTGAGAGAGTGAGGGCTGATAAAATTTTTATCTGTGTTTATATTTTGTAGACTGATGCGTGTGTATCTATGTTTATAAAAATTTTCCCAACGAAACTTGAGTCTATAAGACTCGAGTTCTATGGAAATTTTAATTAAATATCGAGTTTCTAATACTCGATATCTATGAGAATAAAAAAAATTTCCATCAGAAAATCGAGTCTTAAAGACTCGATTTTTATTATATAGAAAACGAGTCTTTAAGACTCAAGATCTATGTGGCATTTTACTCCAAGTCAGCAACTGCACAACAATTGGAAAACGAGTTTCTAACAGTCAATTTTTAAATAGATATCGAGTTTCTAAAACTCGAGATGCTATTTTTCTTAATTATTTCAAACGTTAGTTAACTTACTATATAGAACCCCCTTACTATGCTAAATCCCAAAAATCCCCCAAAATTCTATTCAATGCTGCCGTACACACAAAGAAATTAACCTTTGAAGGCACTTTTGGAACTCCACGCAAACTTCCAAAGAATCGACTGATGGGAAGGGGATTGTAAAACATTGTGGACAATGGAGAAGGTGAGAAGAGTCAGAACAAAAAGCAAAAGATTCCTGATATTTTCAGCAACTGATGGTCAAGAGCATACATAAAAACATATAACTATTATAAATTCACATAGAATTACCATGTATTGATCATCATCGCATTGAGATTGTTTCTTCTGCATTGATGCATTTGAAAGTGAAAAGTTATTAGCAGCCAATGAATGGTCCCACGCATCATCAAATAAATGCCTAAAACTCCGTGTTTAGCCCCAATTACAGGCTCAAATTGTGACTCATGGAGGACTTAGCATTTTTTTACCAATTTCTGTCCCACATCCATATTTGGGAAGCATTGCTATGTCCACGAGGCATCAAAGAGAGGGAAGAGAACTTAGAGGTTCTATTAAGTCAGTATGTGATGATGATTGCCCTGAAATATAATTTTGGTACCCATTTTATTGGATCAGCAGTCAGGTGGAAACTACAATTTTCATGATAAATTTTCCGACTTGATTTTATTTTCCATTGCACACACTAGACAAGAATATTACAGACTACTTGACTGTGAAACAGAGTCCAGACTGCAGAACATGAAAGTTCAGACTCATGTTGTAAGTTCGGTGTGATTTAAGTCAAGCATTTGGATCCAAACCAACTACATTAACTAAAAGTTCAATACAATGCACGTAAAAGATGCACAAACATTGACTACTAGTAAATAGTATAGTCTGATATATACATATATATGTGTGTGTGTGTGTGTGTGTGTGTGTGTTGACTTCAAATATGACATAACATTACTTGATTGATGCTTCCATTGGATACAATTGGAAATCAAGAAACTGAGATCTATATACACCCAACTATAAATAGGCATGTTGATATGCCTGGTCTGAAAATTGTCACTCTTATTCAACTTATTCACTAATCAGTATATACCTTTGAGCAAGCATAGTTTATATAATTAAGCCTCAAACCAACTAAAAAAAATCAGTCACAAAGACACACTAAATGGAACCAGGGTCCTATCTATATGTCTAAATTCTACGGAAGTTCCTAACGAGTATCTGTTGGGCCAGAAGATCATCGTCAATAAATTGTTTAATTGACTTCAAAGTTCCCATGTATTTATTTAAAGGAAGAAAAAGAAGGAAGAGAATAAGAATAAAGAAAAGTTGAGTAATCAAATGCTTAACAGATAGCAATGAAGGAACTATGGGACATAAGATTGGTAACACTTGCTATCTGCGGCAAAATGATTAGATATGCTCATTTATCAAACAAGTTTAATAGTGATACCATCCTGGTAAAGGGGAAAAAGAGTGCATTTCAATGATTATAAGACATTCTGAACATTATGGAGATTGAACATCACTGAGACATCAATCTGACTAGCTTTTATATAGTTTGGTCAAGAGATAAATGTACACAATCCAGCTTTCTTTTCTTATTTGGGTGTATTTTTTTGGGGTTGGGGGGAGATTGGTTTGGTAGGAACAGTTAAAAAAAAAGAGTTCCCTTTTCAAGGTAGTTTGCTCATATGATTGTCAATTGGATTGCTCATCATAACCTTTTATCAGCAGCAGGAATGTCATTCCGACTTAAATTATACATATTACTTGGAAGAGTAAGCCCAAGGTTTCCTAAATTCTTCTATCCTTTTCTATCTTATCTTCATGTACTTTGCCCTTCCAATCCTTGTCAAACTTACAGAAACCAACTTTTAGGTGGGTGATGTGAGGATCCCGTTGGTGTCTACAGGTGACAGCGTTAGTTGTTCTAAGCGAGCATAGATGCACATAATTGAAAGGCACATGTTGCACCAAAAGGATTGTGAATGTGCTTTTCGATTGTACTCCAACTATGCAATGGCTCTCAAATATGACTGCTTGTGACCTGTACTGGGTCTAAAAGTAAATAAAGAAAGGAGTTACAAGAACACAAGAAGTAAAAAAGAAAAAGAGAAAGAGATCAACTATTTCCCAAATTCTTAATGATTACGAGCAGCATCAATATAATACTGTAATATATGGTTGCATTAATTTTAGTATGCAAGCGTCAATTTTTTGTACAAATTTGTATTTTGTTAGTACAAATAAGTGTATGAAAGAAGCTAAATTTTACTGGACCAGGGGTCTTCACAAATAACATCAAATTATTTTCACATTCAGTAGTTAAACATGTTGTTCTCTAGCAAACAGTTCATATCTATATCTATATATTACTAAAAGTTGAAGCTTAACATTTATTATTGCTACGCTTCTATTGAGCCACGTCATCATTTATTTTTATATTTTCTTTTCTCTATTTAAACTTTTCTTCTCCCTATTTTCAAAAAATTAGTTCACATACCTACTGTTACACTTCTTCTAACATTTCTTTTTCCTTTTTGCCTTTTTAATCTCCCCACTACTTTACCGTTATACTTCCTTTATCTTTTTTATATTTTAACTCTTCTTCTACTCATTTTATTTTGTATAAATTTGATATCGTTTTCTCATTCAATTCATATTTTTTTCAAACAAAACTGTGAATACTTTCTCTCTCTCATTCTTTTTTTTTTTTTTTTTAGAAAGAAAAATGGAGGTCTTTATGGTCATATTACACCCCCGGGCAGGGAGCTAGTGGCCTCAGAGGGAGCAGTCCGTAGTCGATAGTGCCCTTGTACCCTCTGTGTGGGAGTCACCTCATTTGAGTACACCCCCCACCAAGTATGCCCACCAATGGAAACCTGCTGGTAGCGGGACTCGAACCTAGGTGTGTTGCACGAAGCGTTCGAACCTTGCCAGCTGAGCCAAGCCCCTGTTGGCCTTCTCTCTCTCATTCTCTCTCTACTTTTTTTTAGTGAATTTTTATTCTTTCTTATAACTCTAACTAAGGTTGATGGTTTTTTTTTTAATATGTGTTTTGGTATTGTGTGTTTTTTTTTAATATCCCATAAAAAATTCTTCTCTTTCCCTTTTATAACTTTGGTTGAATTTTAGTTTGGGTTAATACTTAGTTTTTTTGGGAACATGAATTTGAATATGCCTATCAATTGTTTGGGTAATAAATTATTATAAAGCCTATTATTTATTCCTTTAGTTTCATTTTAATTTTGGTTAAGACAATATTGTAATTTTGTATTGAGTTTAGTTATTATGATAATTTCCTTATTTCTTAAGAGATGAGAAATTTGAATAATAAATTTGAAACTTATAAAGTTTCGTTGTATATTAAGTAAATATAATAGACTACAATAGAAGTTGGAAGAATAAGGTTCACCTTAAAAAAAAATTAATCAAACATAAAAAAATAATAATAAAATGATATATGTGTAGAGATAAAAAGATAAAAAAAAATACTTGTACAAATCTTTTTTTTTTAATAGACAATACTTGAAGAAATGGTTACTGAAATAATAATAAAATGATATATGTGTAGAGATAAAAAGATAAAAAAAATACTTGTACAAATCTTTTTTTTAATTTTTAATAGACAATACTTGAAGAAATGGTTACTTTTTATATATTACACATCATTACATAATATTTATATTTTCACGCATTGTATGAATCTGCGGCTAATATTTGTAAACTTCCAGCAATTTAACAAACCACGACATTTTTAAGGGAAAATTTTATACTTGCAAGTTTTACAAAGGATGGGAAGATAACAGGGCCACTCAAATATAAAGGTGACGCCCACATATCCATGTACCACAAATTTGAAAAAAAAGAAAAAGAAAAGAAAAAACTCTTTTAACGTTAGTCAAGAAACGGTATTATTGAATTAGAATGGTGAAATCAAACAACTGGATGTTACTCAGATCCTCATAGATCTATTAGAATCATCAATCATAGTAGATCCATTGCATAGTTACTTCATTGGAGAACGTGTAGTACTGTTCAGGAATGCTTTTAAATTACGATTACATCCAAGAAACATATTAGAAAAACACTGATATTCGTTAATTAGGCCACCATTTAGTCTCTTGGGCCTTGCTTTGCACATCCAGAGGAGCCCTTGACCATCTCTCCTGGTGAGATCTCACAAGGTATACAACCCCACCCCGCCACCACCCCCCAACAGTTTCTTTTGTTCCCTTTTGTTGTATTATTGTTTTGTTTTTGTGTTGTTTATTGACTGTTATTCAGCAAAAAAGGGGGGAAAAATAAAAATCAGTGGTCAGCTAGAGAAGATAAAAGATCTGCAACAATGCTGTTATTTGGATAGTCTCTACAATTAGAAAACAAAGAAATTTGGGAGACCCCAGTTGAAAGTGTTGCTCCCAAAATATCAGACCTGGGAATCCAGATGAACAAAATTAATCATGTCATTGTTTACCTCAATGTAGGTAGCATACTTGCTTCTAATTTAGTTCTTTAACTGACAGGTTATGAGAACAGTAGCAAAACTCTAAAATGGACATCATATCCTAGAGGCTGAAAGCCGCTATTTTATGAATGAATAGGTCACTGCTTTCTATTGCACACGTTTGACAAGTTCTTACAATTTACAATTGTAATCTAGTTCTTACAATTTACAATTGTAATCATAGATCTACAGTTTCTACTTCAAGGTTCCTAAGGAGTGTAGCAGGTAATAATAGTTTCTCGATACATTTTTGAAGCAACATAACAAGATAAAACTCATTCCAACAGGTGAACTTAGATAAAATCTGCATTAATAAATGTAAATTTTTTTTGGGTAAGTATATATGTTCAGGGGATGTGTTTAGGTGCAATTTATACTAATCCTTATTTTGTTCTTGGGGGGCTGCCCCTACATTCTCCAGCCAATCAACAACTTCCTGAATGTTTGGTCTCTTGAAAGGATTTGGATTGACACACATACAGGCCACATCAAGCACCTGTAGCATCTCCTCCTCATAACCCTTCCCTCCAAGGAGAGGATCGAAGATTTCATCTTGTTTGCCCTCACTCCTCATTTGGTGCACCCAACGAACCAACTCTCTTGACGTCTTTGGTTTGAATACCTCCATAGGCCTCTTCCCGGTGAGCAGCTCAAGCATGACAACCCCAAAGCTGTAAACATCTCCCCTCAAAGTGGCCACCCATGATTGCCCGTACTCTGGGGGAATGTAACCCAATGTACCAACAAGCTCAGTTGTAACATGAGTCTGATAAGGATCAATCAATCGGGACAAACCGAAATCTGCAACATGTGCTTCAAAATTGTCATTAAGGAGGATGTTACTGGACTTGATGTCACGATGCACAATATGTGGCTCACATATCTGGTGCATGTAAGATACCCCACAGCTTGCTCCCTGTGCAATTTTCAGCCGAGTTGGCCAATCCAGTTGAGATGCACCATCAGCCTTCTCATGCAACCAGTAATCCAGACTTCCTTTCTCCATGTAGGTATACATTAGTAGCCGAGAGCCCTCATGCATGCAATAACCTTGCAGGGAAACCAGGTTCTGGTGTTGGGCTGTGGAGAGAGCCTCTACCTCAGCTTTGAATTCCCTTTCCATCAGTCCCAAGTCTCCTGAGAGTTTTTTAACAGCCAGCTTGGTGCCGTCTGCTAATGTTGCTTTATAAACCAAACCAAAACCCCCACAGCCTACGATGTTTGCTTGACTAAAATTGTCTGTGGCTTTCAAGATTTCGGATATGGTAAGATCTTTGATTTCGTTGGCCTTGTTTGGGAACATTACTACTATGCTGGTATCCTTGTCAACCTCAATGGGAACCAGTGGATTAGAGTTGCTAGAAATTGAATCCAAATCAGTCTTGTCAGTGTCCCCTTTCGGAATAATCCTCCTCTTGGACATTATCCACAGTGCTAGCACAGTGATGATAAAACCAGTGCCAAAAATGATTGCAATGGCGACTCCGGCAATAAGCTTTCTGTTTGAGCCTATACGAGTTTCAATCCCTTGTTGACTTTGACAAGAACGCAGCATGATTGTGCCACACAGCCCTGGATTCCCTTCAAAACTGGAAATGGTAAAGGTATCAAACTGACCACCGGTTGGTATTGGTCCTTGAAGATCATTGTTTGCAACACTGAATGAAGATAAGAAATTTAGACTTGTAAGTGAAGCAGGGATTTCACCAGATAGATGGTTTCTGGCGAGAATCAATCTCTCCAAGTTAGAGAGATCAGAAATTTGATCCGGAATGTTGCCAGAGAAGTTGTTGTAGCTGAGATCCAACACATGAAGAACCTTCAATTGGCCAATACCAAGAGGAATATTGCCACTTAGGCTGTTGTTTTCAAGGTATATAGCTGGAGGAAGGTTGGAGAACTGATTGTACTGTTGAATGGTAGCATTGCCGGGCATGACAAAGACAGGCAATCCTAGAAAAGTCTTATCCTCTTGATCATAAGCCTGTTGTGACACAAGAGCTGGCAATTGGCAGAGCTCCTGGGGAAATTCCCCTACAAGGAGGTTACAAGACAAGTCTATGTAGAAAAGACGAGGCAGAGTACTCAACCAACCAGGAATTGTACCTGTGAGATTATTTAAAGACAAATCCAAGACCTCGATTTTCTTAAGCTTAGCAATCCAGTTGGGCACTTGACCAGTGAATTGGCAACCACCCAAACCTAAAATTTGGAGATTTTGGAATCCATATGCATCCATGGTGTTGTCATCATAATAAGGTATTGGTTCACCAAAGAAATTCTTGGTGAATATGAGAGTACTGAGATTCTTGCAGCCCATCAGATTCCTCATGGCCCCCGTGCTGTTTGTTAGGCTATTGATTGAAATTGAGAAGAAAGTCAGAGATTGCAGGGCAGATATGTCAGGCAAGAGCTGTCCTGTTAGCTGGTTACTGGCCAATCTAATTGCTGTCAGCGACTTACATAAGTAGAGGCTCGGTGGGAAGTTACCAGTGAAGTTGTTGTTGCCGAGGTCAAGGGTGGTGAGGCGGACAAAAGGGGAGAAATCGAAGGTGGAGAGATTACCTGCCAAATGGTTGACTCGTAAAATCAATGTGGTGAGATTGGTGCAGTTCCCCAGAGATGAGGGCAGAAAACCAGTGAGGTTATTGATGTGAAGTTGCAGATTTTCCATGTTGTAGAGCTGGCCAATATCAGGAGGAATTGGGCCCTCGAACAGGTTGGAGTAGAGTTCAAGGCTTCTGAGGTTGGTGAGGCGGAGGATGCGACGGTCAATGTTTCCAGAAAGTTTATTACGAGGTAAAGACATTTCTTGGAGTCCAGCAACACCATAAATGTCAGATGGGAGCTGTCCTGGGAGAGAATTGAAACCCGCTCGGAAAATCTCTAGCGTGGAACACAATCCTAGTCCATTCGAAATTCGACCATCGAAATTATTGAAGGAGAAATCCAAGAACCTGAGGGAGGAAGAGGAAGTAGAAGAGTTGCTGCACAGAGTAGAGGTGGGGATAGAGCCCTGGAAGTTGTTGTGGCTAAGATTGAAGCCAATCAAGGAAGGCCCCACTACTGAGTGCAGGAATGAAGATGGAATTGTTCCATTGAAGCGATTGCTTGATAAATCAAGTGTCTGCAGCGGAGGGACAGGGACAGGGACAGTGGTGTCGTTATAAGATGATGGTAATTCCCCGGAGAAATGGTTATAGCTCAAATCAAGGAATTGGAGGTGATTAAGGGAAGAGAAGAAGCCAGAAGAGAGAGGACCGGAGAGGGTATTGCGGGAGAGATTGAGGTTAGAGAGATAGGTAAGGTTTGTGATAGATAGGTTGAGGGTCCCCGTGAGGCCTCTGGAGGGTAGAAGAAGAGAGGTGACCCGAGAAGAATTATCAATATCATCGCAAAGGATCCCTTCCCAAAGACAGCAATCCGCAGACGGAGACCAGTTGAGACGAGGATGGGGAGGTGCTACTGTTATGTTGATGGACAAAAGAGAGTCACGATCATCTAGGTTGCAGGTGGCGGCAGAGGAAACAACAAAGAAGCAAAATAAAACTACGAGTGTGAAGAGAGGTATTACCAACTGGACCACAACCATATATGGCCGAGCCTCTCTCATCGGAGCAATAGCAAAATAGGATCAGAAGAAACAACAACAACAAATGGTAACAGTAACAGTGATTGAGAAAAAGAGCAGTTGTGGTTGTGGTTGTAGTACCTGCTACTGCTACTGCTACTGCTTCTGCTGTGTTGTAATTGTGAACAAGGGTCATAATAATAATAACCCTTGTACCACCACATCTGAGATGGAGATGATGGGATCGCAATTCGCAAGTAGTAGTGAACACCCCGTTGACCCTTGCAAAAGGGACGGATGAAGATTGAATTGAAGGGAGAGAGTGAGTTCAGTGACGTTGACGTTGGAGGATGAGATGAGATTAATATATATTAAATATACTAAACTTTCCTTTTTATAATATCTTTATACTATTATCATGCGTTTACTTTTGGGACGGCTACTCCTGGTGGTGGCTGTTGTTGGACTTTTTCTAATCAACATCATCATCACCACCATTATTAACATTTCACAATATAACGTGTAGAGCAGATATGAGATACCACACTCCACACACAAACACACAAAGACGCATCTCTGCCTGCCTATAACAAATTTCAGAATTGAATTGAATGACTTTCTTTTTTTTCCTTTTTAATAATGGGCTATGCGCCTATCCTACGGAGTCGTCGGATGCAATACACGGACAAAATCAAGTCTATATTAGTAACATTACATTTTATTTTATATATAAATAAAATGTAGAATTTCTTTTTAAAAAAATCTAAAAAATGTAATAGTGGTACTGTGGAATTTGAAATGGATGGGATGGACGGAGAACAAAGTGTTTATGAGAGCAGTCACACTCATAGCGCATTGGCAGCGACTTACTATTTTTTTTTTTTTTTTGTTTTCTATTTTAGGATAAAATTTTACTTTGAATTTTTTTTAAAAAAAATTTTAGGTAACTGTCTTTTCAAAACATTCACATCAAATTTTCTATCCTACACTTAATTTTATTTTAAAAATAATTACACTTTAAAACCTTAAACTATACCTCAAATAATGTTTTGTATCATAAATTTTTATAATACGCAGTTAGTACTTTAAACTATAACTCGCGTTACACTTTGCATCATGTTGTCAATTTTGTTGTTATCTTGCATCCCTAAACAATACTCTCAATTACACTTTGTACTTTAAATTTTTGTTTTACATCCATGATAACAGCAGAATTGATGGCGGGATTCTAAGTGTAACACGAGTTATCGTTTATGGTGCTACTTGTGTATTCTGAAAAGTTTAGGGTGTAAAGTGTAATTCAAAATATAATTTAGAATAGTAAAGTATAATTTGCTATCGTTTTAATATTCTCTGATTTTTTTTTCTCTCTCTCTCTCTCACACTCCTCATTTTCACAATTTTGGGTTGCCAATCTAGGGATGAAACAAAAATTGTGTCTTAATAATGCTATTTCAATTCTACGTATGACTTTGGATATCAGACATACAAACCTTCAAGGTTTGGATATCTCTAAGAAAAAAGTTCAATTGTATTCATGTTATACAAAAATCATGTCTTTGCAACCCTATTTTGTTTCTATGTATCAGTTTGAATATCAAACATCCAAACCTTCAAGGTAGCAACTTACTCTTTTTTTTCTTTTTTCTTTTTTTTTTTTTCTATTTTAGGATAAAATTTTACTTTAAATTTCTTATTTTAGCTAACTGTATTTTCAAAACATTTACATCAAATTTTATATCCTACACCTTATTTAATTTTAGAAATAATTACAATTTACAACCTTAAAGTACTTTTTTTTATAAAAAAATTCATGTAAAAAATATGGGTCAACTTGACCCCACCCACAACCCAATTGACCAAACCCGATTCTAACAAGCCTAAAATGACCTGTTTTGACCTGAACCTGTTTTTTTTTTTTTTTTTTTTTTTTTTTTAACTTGAACCCGATCGACCCGGCCTGCTTGTTTGGCACGTCTAAGAAAATGTAGTTTATATAAATTTAATTTCATGTCCCGATTACTTAAAAACAATTGTTTTAATAGGTTATAAAAAGTAATTTTTTTAATTACTACAAAATTACAAACTAACACAACTAATAAAACATTTAGTAAAAGAAAAACTAATAATAAATAAATAAATAAAGTTGTCGTTTGATATAGAAAAAAGGGCCAACCAACATGTGCAAAGGTATGTACAATAACATACCTGGGAAAAAACAAAAAACAAGAAAAAAGGAAAAAAATAAAGAAAAGAAAGATGTTGTAGTAGTAGTAACATTTCTCCTGTTTAACAAAAATTGTTATACAGTAAAATCCATCAAACTTAATTTCACCCATAAGCGTTTTGTCATATGGGTTTTATTCATGTGAGTAGTGTATATTCAAAATAACGTATCTCTTAATTACAATCCATTATTTCAAGGGATGAATTCCAACCACGTTGTCTTTGTACATGAGTTTATTTATTTTTGTGTATGAGGGGATATGGGATTTTATTTATTTATGACTGCACCTAATAATGCATTTAGGTTGCCTACGTACCCTTGGTGGGGATCAAGCAAATTCGTAGTTAGTAAGTTGAGGTTTTAGAATTAAAATCCTCAAATGTGGTTTTAAGTGGTGAACATTTAAGTCAAATACTTGGTATTTGATTAAGCATTGATTTAATAATATTTTTGGGTGAGATAATTTATTTTAATCTTAAGGATAAGTCAAGGACCAATTTTTTTTTTTTTATGAAAATTGAACCAAAGAGTCTCTTTTTTGAGAAATTGAATGTCCAAACAAATTTCCCTTTCTTTCATTTGCTTCTTTATAGGAATTTTAATAAGTAATGATGTTTTGATTGAAGTCCCCAAAATTAATTGAAATATTGTAAAGTCCTTTGAAACAATCTTATTTTATGATCATTTTTTGAGATTGAGAATTTAAAATTTCTCTTAAACCAATTTTAGGATAATTTTATTTTGGGAGTTAGAAACTCCAATTTTGATTATGGAATTAGGAATTCCAAAGAATTAATCATATTGGAATTAAATACTCTATTGAATTAACTTGAAGGAATTAGAAACTCCACTATATTTAAAATGATTTGGGGGAGTCAAGGGCTCCATTGAAGCACACGCGTGTGCGCGCGCACACATATATAAATGCATAGGCCTCATGCGTGAGAGCATGAGGTTTTGCCATGTGGCGCACTCTATGAAAAAAATTGAAATACTCTTAAGCCATAAAAGAGATAAAAAAGACTTTAAAAATATGAACTCTTTATTTCTTTTGGTTCAATGTTTTAAGACTATTTTTTGATACATTTTATTTAATGTTTCAAGATTATTATTTCTTTCATTTGGTTCAATATTGCAAGACTTTTCCTCTCTCTTACACACAAAAATCCCTTTGTATTTCCCTTCACATTTTTCACTTCTACTCCTTCATATACACATGCCCACAACCCTCAATGTCATCTCATCCCAAATATACTCAAATAAAAAAAGATGTCATTTACCTACAAGTCTTCAACCTTACAATGACACCAACATAACTCCAACATTGTCATACCATTTGATCTTAACCTACATGTGCAGGCTATAACTAAGGAAAGGGGCTTGCTTTTTTTTTTTTTATTCAGTGACGGTAGCCTACGGTTTTGATGTTGAAGTTGGACATTATGAATTTTATGAAAGTTGTGATTTACTTTGAGTTTTTGGGTGTTTGAGATTTTGGTTTGGAAAAGTCATAAATGTATTTTGTTTTAGAACTAAAGAGAAAGAAAAATAAATATTCTAATTGATTATTTATGAAATTTGCTCTTAGCTTCCCCACTGCAAAGTAGACATGAATCATTATGAATATCTCCTACCCGCTCTTCCACTAAAGTTTGGTGTGCAAGCTCTCAATGTCTTTAGTCATATGGCAAAATTGGTTCCCCATCAGTAGAACTATGCTCAACTTGTAGTCAGCTTCTTCTGGACAATCCTCTTTCTATATGCCTTGGGAGCCGATGGTTCCCCATTAGCAACAGAGTCAACGGTCCCCTGTTTGATGCCAAGGAGCACAAGCCTAGAAACAATGGCATTCTTTGATATAAACCATTTTGAAGATGGCCTATTGACATCCTCAGAAGGTCTGTTGTAAACCTTCAAGAGACTATCAGATTGAACCAGTGGATCTGCCTCTACCCCTAGCCATGCCAACCTTGATCTCTCTCCTAAGTCAACATTCAAAATCCTGCATACAATGATTACTAACAAGAGTTAAACAATTGCACAAGCTCCAATGAAAGTCCAAAGGCAATGGAATTGTTTTAGGTACATTAATGCTATGTTTGGAAGTTTTGAGAGAGAGGAGAGTAGAGGGGAGTAAAGAGAAGGAGAGTAGTGGAGAGGAGAGTAGAGAGAAATGGTTATCCTCTACCTTGTTTGAATGTTTTTAAAATTAAGTAAGGGAGAGGGGAATAATTAGTCTTTTCATTTGTAATTTTGTTAATATGTAAGGTTAAATTTGATAATTAATTTGGTCAAGCATTTTCCCTTCAAATCTCTCCAATTTGGGAGAATTAAAAATGAGGGGTTGGAAGTAGTTCAAACCCCTCCAAATCTCTCTCCCTCCTTCCTTAAAAAACATCCAAACAAGGTAATTAAATTACTCTCCCTCCCTCTACTCTACTCCCCCTCCTTCCCCCAACATCCAAACATAGCATAAGTTTGGACACCAATACCAATAAAAAAAAAAAAAAAAAAAAGCTTCCATAATTTATGGTTACAGATTTCAATTTAATCCATATGTTGATGAATATTAACAAGATTTGACAAAAATTGCAAATCTATCACTTACACAAGGAATTTACCAAGGAAGAAACCTTTATAAATAATCTGGCATCAATTGTAAATGGGTCCTTAGAAATAGAAGCAAGGAGACAAAGAATGATAATGCCACCAGATGAAATTCTCGGGGCATATGAGGCAAATATGTCTATATTGACAGACTTGTTCACTCGTGCACCCAAACAAAAAAGGTATATTGACAGACTGACAAGAATATAAACCCAAAGGAATAGCGCATATTTTGTTATAAAGAAAAGAAAAGGATAGAATAGAATAAGAAGCCCTTTCCTAGACATGAATAAGCTGGTAGCAAAAGCTTAAACAATAATGAAAGCGAAGCCACTATAGTTAGAAGACTATACAATTAAATGAACGTATCAATTTATATAAACAAGGCAGAAAACCCCCAACAATATCATATCAATTTACTAAATTAGTATGAGAGAGAAAGCTTAGACAAAATCCCATCCTTTAGCATGGGAAACTATGTAAGCCCGTAAGTGTGAACCGCCACTATTGTCAGGTTTACATGAATGACTTGGTAGAGAAAGAAATAGACCTCAAAGTTGTGTTAAAAAACAATGCCACTCCAATAACATCAAAGTGGTTGATTATTGCTCCATCAAATCCACTTAACAGCTGATATATGAGATTTGCATAAAAGGATTGAGGAATGCACCATAACCAAGTGCATTGGTACTCAGAGTTGGAATTGTCACAGAAAACCTGCCCAAAAATTAATGGTCACCCAAAATATATAAGTCAGAATACTTCTCCCTATCACAGGCAGAGTTCTTTAATTCCCAAGTTTTAAGGCGAAAAGAAAATGTAACAGAAGACATGGATTTACCTTCCCTTCGTTTTAGTGGCCAAAAAGTTTGATACTGCTCTTGTACTGCTCCAGCACATTTACAACCATACATAACTCTGCAGCCTTATAAACGAACGAATGGATTCTCTTTTGCAAATCAAACTTCTGAAGTGGGTAACTCTTTTCAAATATATTGATCGGGAGCTTCTGTAAGGTATTTTGCAAGCCGAATTGGAATGTTTTACCATATGATCGACAAGGAGCAAGAGACCAAACAACAATAGCATTGCAGGCTGCTACAGTAAGGACATTAGTAAGTGCCTAATCCCACTCTTGCTTTATCCTATAATCATAGTAACAGAGAATCTAACTAGTTAAGTATATTTAATGAGCATAACAGATAAAGTTTGTCATAAATAAAGCACAAACCTATCCTTATGGTTCTTCAACTCCAAATAAACAGAACAACCAATTATAGCAGGTTGCTCTAAAAGAAGCATACAAAAGAAGGCAGGATCTACAATCATCCTATGCAACAGAATAATTTTATTTGATTACATAAGAATCAGAGGATAGACTAAACCGCTTACTGATATTTAATTAGTCAATGCACATAGAAAAGAATCATCCGTTAATTTGTTCACAGCATTATTGAGAGGATGACATTAAGATAGTATCTGTAATCTAATTGTGTTCAAAATTTGGGTAAGAAGTTTACCCAGAGCATTAAATCCATTTCTAATATATCATTGCCTTTGATTATGTACCTTTAATGGCACAAAATAGTCATATCCAGGAATGTATTGATAGACTAAATGTGCAATTTCTCAAAAAAATTCTGAGCAACCAAAAACACTAATAGAAGTTGAAAGAAAGAAAGAAATACCTCGGGGTCGACGGAGGATGAGTCTCCTTCCACCACTGCTGACGACGAAGAAGAAGAAGAAGACAAGGCTTTAAGTACCACATTTCTATGATGATAGTTTGCGCTGTTGGAACACCGCGTGAGACACATTTCTTCTTCTTCTTCTTTTTTGTTTGATGTAGGTGGGAAAGTTGAAACACTATCTGAGAGAGAGAGAAACCCAATCCGAAAGTTTTAGTGAGTTGACTCGCGCGTGTTTGAACTCAAGGCCAGGTTATATTTTTGGGTTTTGATGGGCTTCAACAGGGTTGGGCTATGTGCTGGATTTAGGCTGCATTTGTTTTGGGTGAAAAATACTTTTGAAAATGCTTTTTTGTAAATGCGGGTGTTTGGTTGCGCATGGAAAATAGCATTTCCGAAAATTCTTTTCAGTTGACCGTGAGTTAAGGGTGAAATTCTTTTCCCTTTTAACTTTCACTTCAAATGTCATTCTCCGAAAAACACAGAGAGAGAGCATGAAGAGAGAGAGAGAGAGAGAAAGAGAGAGAGAGAGAGAGAGAGAGAGAGAGAGCACGAGCCGCGAGCTCGAATTGCCGCTCCAAGCCCGGAGTAACCACACGAGCAACCGTCGGCGACCTTTGACCCTCGAACCGACGAACTTAGAGCCTTCGACCTTCGACCAGACCCATTGCCTCCTCGATCTCGTCGATCCACGAACCTCGATCTCACTGATCCACGAACCTCGATCTCGTCGTCGACCCAGACCCAGACCCAGACCCATCGCCTTCGACCCAGACCCACGAACCTTGATCTCATCGATCGCCTCCTCGATCTCGCCGCTTGATCACTCTCTTCCTCGCTCTCTCTTCCTCGATCTCTCAGTTTTGTTTTTTTAAAGTTTGATTTTTGTTGTTGTTGTGGTGGTGTGGTGGTGATGTTTTGGTGGTTGTGACTTTTGATTGCCGGAATTTGCTACCGGAATTTGTTGTTGAATTGGCTATGATTTTGAAATTTTTTGTAATAAAATTTGTTTGGATTCTGAGAAAATAGCTGAGAAAATGTGAAAAAATTGTAGGAAAATAGCATTTTCAGAATAGAACTAAACACATGAAAATATTTTCTACAACAATTTTTATAATTCAACCAAACACTTGAAAATATTTTCCTTTCTCGAAAATAGCATTTCCGGAAAATAGACTATTTTTCGGAAAATATTTTACGGGAACCAAACACAGCCTTAGTTAAAAATTCAAAATAGTAATATAACTTATATGAGATTGAGATGAATTACCTTGTGCTTTGATGTTGTCTCGGGGTAGATACGGGGGAAAAGCCACTTTGTATGAATATGATAGAAATAATATAGGTTATTGTTGACACCTCATTTTATACTCGGTTAATAAATTTTAGTCTTTGGTCTCAATGATGAGCTTGACATGTCTACAAAAGGTAATTTTGATAGTTTGGAAGTAATCACAACTCAAAAGTGCTTAAATCGTTTTGAAAACGATGTTGAAAAAATGACATTTACTCACTGTTTTAACCATAACTTTTGATTCACAACAAATTTTTGAGTGAGGTTTGTTTCATTGGAAATTAGACATCCTGGGCTTTAATTTGAACACAAATGTTTCCTAATTTGGATTAATATTAAGTGCATTATTTCCATTTGAAGTTGGGCCATCAGAGTTGTCAAAATTAGGGTTTCTTAGGAAGCATGCGTGCGGACAGCATGAATGCGTGCATAGCCCCAAACCTGCATACGCAGGCAGAATTCCAGAAGCCTAGAACTTCATTTTTTAGGGCCCAAAGCCATCGTCTTTGACGGGCACCGGCCCTTAGACCCTTTGGAATGTCCAAAACCCTCTAAATAAGCTTGGAAACCCTAGTTTAAACATAAAAATACAACCTTATGCCTCCAAACTCAAACCCTAGCAAGCGAGAGTTGATTTTTCACCTAAAATTCTCCAAAGCTCTTTTCTAACTCTGATTTTTCTATACATCAAGAACTAAACACGTTTTTGGCTTTTCAAAACCTCTCTCTATTACTCATTAGGGAAAAAACTACTTTCTAATCTAAATCAAAAAACCTTTTTCAAACAATCTTTTCAAGGACATCTTTTATTTTGAGTTGTGATTACCTATGATTGAATATTTTGATTCCCTTGATTATCATTGAATCTTGTTGTGTAGGCACTGAGGGGCCAGTTAAATATCAACCAAGTTGTGTTTCATAAGAAAGGTGAGTCTCTTTTCATGGCTCTTCCTTAATTTTGGTTTTATATAACTTGTGTTCTTGTTGTTCATATTTGATTTATATGTTATATGTTCTTAAAAGTATGTTTTTTTCTGTTTAATTTTGTTTTGTTGTGTCTCATCATGTTTTTATTGGAGAGTTGAATGATTTGATATATTTATGAATATGTTTTGATGTGTTAAGTTTTGCTCTCGTTTGTTGTTAGATCCAATGCATGTTTAGAAATAGTTTTTTGTTTTGTTTATCTTTGATATATTTGTTCTTAGTTTAGGTTGTTTAGTTTTATATTTAAAGCATGTTAGGTTGTTAGATTTATCATTTTTAAGTGTTGCTCTGTTTTCTGTTTTGCTACGTTCTGAGCTAGGGTTTCTTGCAAGCCTGCGCACACATGTGGCCTGCATATGCGTGCAAGTCAAAGTATGCGTACGCATGTAGTTGACCCGTGCGCGCAGGCTTCTGCATGTGCACGTATACCATTACCTAAAAACCCTAATTCAAGTTTCTTTACTTCTTTTCCTTGTTTGTTTCACATGCTATGTTTCTGTTTTAATCATTTTTCATAGATATGAGTCTCCGTTTCACATGTTTATTGTTTGTTTGTCTTTCATATGCTAGATTAGGGTTTATTTCCTATTTGTTTGCTTTAATACCATGAACATGCATTCATATGTCCATTCATTAATGCCATAGGTGCTATGATGCAGTGTGATAAGTGAGGTAAGTCGTGCCTTCAAATGAACTTGCATTTGTTTGTTCTAAAAACCTTACCTTTCTTTGATGAACATGTATATGTAAGCGCCATGCTTTGTATAATAACATGATTTGTTTGCTAATTATGTTTTTGCCATGATTTGTTTGCTGCTTTGGATGTGATATGGTGATATAATGCTAGATGAATGCTAGGGTTGGCTGATTGTCATGATAAATGAATGATTAGGTTTTGGGATGATTGATGCCATGTTGTGTGTTTAGATGTATGCTAGTGTGTGCATGTGTTAAGATGTAATGTTGGATGTGCTTTTAATAGGATTAAAATGTAGGACACAATGAGTGGAAGCCAACCCACAGGTCAGGTAGTTTTGGGTGCCTAACACCTTCCCAGAATCGTACCTAAACTCCAAACCCATACTCTGGTAGTAAGATCAAAGGTCCTTTCCCGAAAAGACACTATATTCATGGTTCCTAGGCCATTATAAAATTAGGTGGCGGTTCCGTGTTGTGTCCATAGTTGTGAGCTTTGAAATTTTGCTTGCGTTCAATCCATATAGTGATGTTGTGGGTCATGAGCCTAATTGATAAAGTATAAGATCCATTGTAATAAAATATGGGTTCTTTAAGGCTTTAAATGAGATTTCTCCAAAATCTATGATAATGTTGTTGTGTGAGTTTCCAATAAAATAGTACCCTGTGGTGTGAAAAAATTGTTCTCAACAATAGTTAATTAAAGTCCAATTTGTTACAAGCATAGTTATTAGACTCGAACCAAATGTTGATTAGGTCTATGAGCTGGGTTATGAGTCATTGGTTCAACTAGTAGGTCAACAATCGAACCACATGGTCAAATAAAAAGATTTTAAAATTTATATATATATATATATATATATATAAAAGTTTGAGAAATCGTAACATGAAAATGTAAATTAAAAAAAAAAAAAATGGTATATGCCTAAATTAAACTTGCCATTATAATTCAAAATCAAGGTTTCACAAGCAATAGTATTAGAAATTCTATAAAATTCACTAGCAAAATAAACAAATGTCATAAGATTGCAACAAAGTTTTTGCTAAATAAAATCTTGTTACACGTCTTAAAATTTTGTATATTAAAAAAAGGCAAATTTCAAACCAAATAAACAAAAGAAGAGAAAAAAGGGTTAAAGGCTTAAACTTAAAGCTAGAAACAAATAAAGCACAAAAAAAGTAAACAAAAGAAGACAAAAAATAAAATTTTAAGCAATAAACTATATAACATAGACTCATATACTTATACCTACGTGCTAATTGGCTACGTAAAACTAAAAATTATATTTAAAAAAAAAATTTCATGTGGTTTTCTCTTTTTTAAATTATCATATATCATACATTAAATAGTAAAAAATTCAATAGAGTGGACCTATTAATGTAATTTTACACAATTCACAAACCCAACTGAGTTATTAAAATCTAGTCAAGTTACACAATTTGCTTAAAACCTGCCAAGTTTTACCAGTTTTGATCGGGTCTTATGCACATCCGATCCAACTGATAACCCAAACCAGTCAATGTGTTGGGTTACAGGGTTACCAGTCTAACTGGCCGGGTTGGGTTTAATAACATGGGCTATGATCCTCTGTATTAGAAAAGTAAAATACAACATAGCACTTTGGCAACTTGTATTAGAATTATAATAAAGTAAAATATAATTATTATAGGTAATATATATATATATATATATATAGACACGCACGTATAAATATACAATACAACATCTCAAAAGAGGAAGTTATTGAGCTACAACCTACTACTTATTGCGTTAAAATTCATCTCATTAATAACTGGAACAGTGGACTTTTAAGCAGAGGATGGGTACAGAAAGAAAATAGTATAACCATTGGATAGAACCTCAGAACACACAACTCTCTTTATGTCGCATGATTCATTGTGGTTTAGTGAAATGACTCCAAAAACAGTACAAGGAGGTGTCAATGCAACTTTGATTGTGAAATGTTTTTAGTCTCACATTGATCACAAGCCTAGAGCAGGCTTTCATGAAAAGGTTCCACAGGCTTCCATTGCTTTACTGCTGTCCTCAGCGGATCTGGGACTATAGCAGACCATGATATCAGATCTGGCAAAGGTCCTGTGAGTGCAAGATAATTTTCACCTTCTCTTTTTGGCATTCTCTTCCAGCTTAACTGTCATTCAAATTTCAAACTGTTAGTTTTCTTCTGTCATAGGGGCACTGGACAATAATAACAAGAAACTCAAACCTTACAGAAAAGGGAAAGCGCATCATAATTTAATACATGCTCCTTTATAATCAATGTTTACAATCTATTGGATGATTAGTCAGACTATGCAAGCTAGGAATGTCTCACTGACACCAGCTTGAGCAAGAAGCTGCAAGCATTACTTCTCTGTCACAATTGGATTAAATTCATAACTTCAACAATATGATATGAGAATTATGAGTAATGAAGAACCCTACAAAAATCTTATTATGTCTGTCCCTATCCACATGCCTAGCCCATTGAAGCTTGATATTCTTGTTTGAACAGTCCCGAGTCCTATTAGTATAAATTACTTAAGATGTCTTCAAGAATCCTATTCTTCTGTCCTGCATCATTTTTATCGCTAAATCCACTGCATTACCATCCTTAATGAGACAAAAATTCTAAAGGTAGTGTCATCTCTGATCCACCCTTAACAGTCATCAAGTAAACCAACAAAGGTTCAGTTTTGATAACTACTAGCCATCAGCTAACCATTGATTCTCCATTCTCTATAGATTCTCGACTGTTCTAATCAAGTATCAACCTATTATTAGCTTCTTAAGTGAAATTATGCTATTATCAAACAATGCATAAAATGGTCCACAATTAGAGTCTATGAGTCATATATTCTACGGCCACTACAAAGATCACCTTTTCTTTTAATTCTTGGCCCCGCAGCAAAGGGCCTGTTTGAGTGTCCAATGAAAATTAAAATGTTTTATTGTGTTTTACGTACAATTTTATGAAAGGATTAAGATTTTCAACCATGAAAGATTACCTTTTCTACTATTTCTTAACACTAAATTGGCCAGGCAGCAAAGGGCCTGTTTGAATGTCCACTGAAATTAAAATGTTTTATTGTGTTTTGCATACAATTTTATGAAAGGTTTAAGAGTTTCAACCATCACTAAGTGCAATAGTTGGAAAAAATAAAATAAAAAATCTGTAACAGGGGCATTTTATGTGTTTGCAAAATATGATTGGAATTTGGAACCATTGAATAACACCGGACAACTAAAACATGTCCTAAATTCCTTTCTGAACTTTCTCTTCAATGCACTGTAAAAGTCGCTCATCCTTTTGGTTTATTTTGTAGTACTACTATGTATTTCTTGAAAAAGATGCAGCCACGTTGGTTCACAAATGAATATAATATTTTCATGAAAGAATTCCTACTTTTCCAGGAAATGCTTTGGATAGTGCCTTAAGTTTTGTTGCTGATTATCGATTAGAACGTTGCATCATTAATATCACCACCACACAAAATTGCAAGGTGATTAGAAATTTTATGTGTCACACTGTCACTTGAAAATTTCAACATAGGACCACTTGCACAATTTTACAATTTTTGTTTTTTTGTTTTCCACTATTGTCACTTAAAAAATCCATCACTTTTTTAATTTCTAATGTTCTTTTCCACTATTGTATTCTTTTGTTATTTATTAAGCTAATGCATCATCAGGGCATTGCTTCTTCATCTTTTATTTCTTTTTAGTTTCTAGTGGTTTATTTATGGTTGGCAAAAAATACGTAAAAAGTATTTTCCTTTAGAGATTAAATTCTGTAAGGATGTAATGTAAAACCTATATTTTACCTCTCTAATTCTAACATGCCACATCACTTTATCATATAATTAAAAATAAGCACAACCATACTCAATTAATTCTAATACCCTTATATAAATCTAACCAAATTGAGAGTTTATAGAGATGTTATTAGATGTGGTAAGATGTATTGAGTTTTAAGTAAAATGTTGATGTATTAATAATTGAACAAAACTTAGGTACAGTACTTAGGTGATGTTCCTTAAATTCTCATCTTAAGATTCTGCTATGTGGCTACTTAATTAAAAAATACACTTACATCTCATATAAAAAAAGCCACCTGGCATAATCTTAAAGAAGAACTTAAGAAACAGGACCTAAGTACTGTACCTAAATCTTGCCCTTAATAATTTATTGGATGGTGTAAAACGTGTTACACCCTATCTTTACCAAATTCAGACTCTTTTCTTTACTATGGTTATTATTTTTATGATCAAATTGGCAATTAATGATTGGAATAGTTCTTCTAAAAAAAATAAAAGAGTGGAATAGCGTTTAGATTAATTTTTGGGGGAAAATTGATTTGTACTCTTAATTGTTGGTTTCTGGAGAGTTAAATGGGCCAAAACAAAATTTCTAGTTGAGTCAAAACGTTGGTCAACCCATTAAAACTAGACATCTTCAACTCTCATCTACTAAAGATGTTAATTTTTTGGGCTATTTAGTTGCATGTATTTGGGTCAATCAAATGGTTTGGACTCGAAGCTTAAGACCATAGCCCATAGGTTTCACTCGTTTCTTGTATGTCCACTAACCAAATTTGGCATTTGGAAAGTACTTTTCTTTTTTTTGAGAATCCATTTGAAAAGTACTTTGTTATACCAAAAGGGATAGATGGCTCAAATGGACAAGTCAAACTTATCCAAAAACAAAAAAAAAAAAACCTTCACTCATAGTTTCAGATCATACAAAAGAGCAATTAGATCTACTTCAATCATAATCCATTTAGAATCATTTTCAAAAAAAGGATGAAAAAAATGTGACCGATTCATACAAATTCACATCTTTAGTTTGTGAGCTCAAAAAGGAAGATTTGGTCTTGGAGGCCCAAGTCAATTTCCCCTATGAAAACTTCCCAAACATGCCAGCAGAAAGAAAAAGGCCCAGATCCACACTATTTTTCATAGACCTCAACAAGTTTTGGCGGAAAAAGAAAAAAACAGAGATGACTTGTACTAATACAAACAAAAATCCAAATATTCAAAACCCGTTAAAAAGTACAACAGATCCACACAACATATATTCTGCAAAATAGGAAAAATGGTACATAAGTAAATTGCAAACCTCACACCACTGGAAATTCAATTCAAGCTACGTAATTCAAACAAACCAACGAAAACAGAGCATGGATCATAGTATATTGGAGGCTCAGACAGCGTTGCTGCTATCAGTAACGTCATCGGTGCTAGCAACGTTGCCTTCAGGAAGAGTTTGGATAGCATTTCCAGTGTTGTTAGTTGTAAGCTTGCGAAATGCGAGAATGAGTGTGATGATGAGGACGAGCACGCTAAGTATTTCTGCTGCAAGCTTAACGATTGAAAGCAACGAGGTTTGTTCCCTGCATCAACAAGAGGAAATTAATTCTATGAATTACTTTACTGGAACCAACAAAAATAACATTACAAAATAAATTGCTAATAAAAGAATATGTAGCTATTGTCACACCTGTTTGGAGGAGGAGACAAAGAGGACGATAGGGTTGAAGGAAAAGGAGCCAGAGAATATAGAAAGAGTCTCGCCAGGTTTGCTTAAAAAAAGGATTGAAGCTTCGAAATCTTATAGAGTCCCTTTTACACTCTCATAAGTGATAAGAGCTTTTTTAATCTTGTTTTCTCCCTTTTTTTATAAGCACAGAGAGAGTCCCACCAGTTCCTTTTTTTTTTTTTATAACCTTAGAGAGAGTCCCTCCCTTTTTTAATCTTGTTTTTATTCTTAGTTTTTCTTATAGAGAGAGTCCCTTTATTGTTTTTATTCTCATATATTGTTTTTAATTCTCATATGTCTATGTCACCATACCCTTTTAGTCTCATATAACCCTTTGATACCCTTTTAGATATCTATACTTTTAGTCTCATATAGTTTTCTTTTCTATTCTCCTTTTAGTCTTATATAGTTTTCTCACCGTTTTCTTATATTTCGAAATTACCTTTGTCCTTTGTCAATGAGTTAGTGCTACAAAGATATATTAACCATTCATATGTGTTGTTACTATCCGATGTGGGACTTAATCATTTAACTAATTAACTAGGTAACTTACACTTAAATTTAAAAAGTAGAACATTTATTTATGATATTTCTCCTCACCATTAAAACAAGACAATATATGAATATTTATATGTGTACTTTTTTGTATACTCATATAGTATCATATTAGTATCTATACATGCAAAACATTTTACATCAATTCAAGATTGTGCTTTGTTCCTGTAAAGCAATATCGATATTTGTCAACCATTTAGCTAAAATATAAATGTTTATAATTGATCTATTTCTCAAAATTATACTTGATGAGCTTTAAGAGATTTATGTACAACAAATTCTAAGAATTCACAGTAAATTAAAGAAATATAGAGCCACTGCTAACAGTATATAACTCAATTAATACTACATTAAAATTATTAATTTTTATCATCTTCTTTGAAAACATATACGTAAGGTTAATTTGAATATATATATATATATATATATATATATATATATATATATATATGTTCATATCACTATAGGAAGCGTATACATGTCTCTAATGTGTTTTCAATAGTATATAGATGGTACAATTTATGATTCTAATTTCACCTCCACTTATATTGGTCTTGCGCCATGCTTAAATGTGATATTGAATTGATCTCTAAAATTTCATAATAATTTTTTTTTTTTTTTTATGTAACATTTTCATTGTAACAAAAATTTGTTGTGCTACACACTTACACTAGTATTTAATAAAATCTTTTAAGAACACCTTGTTGAGGAACTATGTTTATGTTCATATAAATTAGGAAGAGAAGAATTTCTCAAATGCATTATCAATCAACAAACAGTTAGAAAATTCAGTTGTTCAATAGTACAATTTCTGAGCCAAATTGGCTACCCATATATTGGTTTGGTCGTGCGCAATGCTTAAATTGTATATTGAATTGATCCCATTAATTTCATAGTATTTATGGTTTATATATATATATATATATATATATTGTGAGGATGCAGGCCCAAATATATATGGCCTTGGGCTTGTCCAAGGAGGCACAGTGGTCTGAGAATAGGTCAATAGTGAGGAAGAAGTAAGACTTTGAACTTCACGAACAAGCTATGACTTTAAGGACTGGGAGAGATAGGCCGAGGATGAGTATCTCCTCAACTAAACGAAGAAGGGGCCAGAAAGTGTGTTCTGTCATCCAGAATGACATTCCAAGAAGTTCTATTGATAAGGATATGCACTGTGAATGTATAGGACAAAAGGGAGCCAAGAAATATCTAAGAAAAGTTGCTACCATCGCATTGAATGTTCTGCAGCTAACTCTCTGGCACATTTATGTAGAGAAGACCCCTGAACAGTACTGCTTTGGTTGCCCCAACTCACAGAGGGCCAGTAAGGGTGTTTGATGGGACAAGCACTCAAGTAGTGGCTTGAACGATCGACAAGTGGTGGGCCAAGATCATTAAAAGAGAGATATATAATGTAAGAAACCCTTGAGGAAAGGGGGTCGAGAAATTAAGAGAAAAACACTATAGTAATCAAGAACTGAATTTGTAATCAAACTTGTGAGTCAATATATAAGAATTGATCTCCTTGGATTGTGCCAATGACGATTTTCTTTAGATTAAACTAGTCTATCTACATTTTCTTGTCATCTGAATCCACTTTATTTGTTGATTAATTCATTAAAGCCCAGTCTTCCAACCCACTCTCTACAAATTCATTGTATTGGGTTTTTTGGGCCTAAGTTCATTCATCATTTGGGCCAAGAACCCGAACTGCGACCTTACATATATATATATATATATATATATTTCAAATGGGAGAGGAAGATTTGAACACTTGATATTTGAAACACTTAAGAGGTGCCAAGCAAATTGACCTAAAGGTCATTGGTAATTTGGTGCAACATTTTCAATTTAACATAGATTTTGTTGTTACACAATAAATATTTTGAAATACTTTAACACATGCCAAAAGTCTTTAATTCAAGTAGCACTTCTTGATTTTGAAATCACCCATCCCCCAATTATTGGATCATAAAAATAAAAAAATTGACACAATAATTCTAATTAACACATGTACACCTATATATAAAAACATATTTTAATTTTTAAATAGAGATAGGCCAAAATCCAGGCAAATACCTTAGGTGAGGTTTATGACAACCCTTTGGAAAGCATGTTATCTTGCCTATGAGTTAAACCTTTGATACAATTCCTTAGGTGTGTTGTACATTATGTTTCTCATTTAATTTCAAATAATTGATTACATTAGATCTAATTGTTTGACAAAAATGCAAAACTAACCCTCTAACTTTTAGCATTTTTCATTTCAGTCTTTTAACTTTCAGTTTTGTCATTTCAGTCTTCTAATTTTCAATTGTTGTCAATTCGGTATTTTGTTAACCATCTGTTAAGTATCTCCGTTAAATGAGTAAAACGACGCCGTTTTGGCTTTTTTTTCCGTAATTAAAAGAAATTAAAAAACCTGTTATTTAAAAAAAAAAAAAAAAAAAACGAAGTTGAAGAAAGGAAAACTGTGTCTGTCTGGGCAGAACAGAGCAAAGAGAACATGAAGAAAGGAAAAGAACCCACATGCTTGATCGATTTCTGGATGCAAGAGACTGTGAAGGAGTTAACAGCGTGCGTGTACTTCATTTGCGCTATATAGTCGCCGGTTATCAAAGAATTTGACTCCGGCAACCATATCGACTCGACTTCTTCACGCACTTTCGCCAAAACCTCCGGATGCGAGTCGAGGAGAGTCACTGCCTAGAGGAGCGATGAAGTGGAAGCGTCCTGCGCAGCGAAGAGGTAGCTTCCGATTTCAACGTTGCTGGTGTTTGTTGCCGCCGCCGCCGTGGTTTCGCCGGATTCAGATAAAGCTGTTAACTTCTTCACAGTCTCTTGCATCCAAAAATTGATCAAGCACGTGGGTTGTTTTCCTTTCTTCATGTTCTCTTTGCTCTGTTCTACGCAGATAGATTCTTCAACTTCGTTCATTTTTTTTTTTTTTTTTTTTAATAACAGTTTTTTTAATTTCTTTCAATTACAAAAATTAAAAAAAAAAAAAAAAAAAGCCAAAACGGCGTCGTTTTGCTCATTTAACGAAGACACTTAACAGATGGTTAACAAAATACCGAATTGACAACAATTAAAAGTTAGAGGACTGAAATGACAAAACTGAAAGTTAGAGGACTGAAATGAAAAATGTTGAAAGTTAGAGAGTCAGTTTTGCATTTTTGCCAAATTGTTTTAGGGAAAATAACATAATTTGTATCGTATTGGTCAATGCAATAATTTATTTAATTTTAATTAAGAAACCTAAAGTAAAACAAATAAAAAATAGTACCTAAGTTTGTCATTATATAAAAACAGATTCTAAAAAAAAAAAGCTCCAAATTGAATAAATATATAGTTACTACTTACTAGTAAAAATACATAATTAAATCAATATTGCATTAGAAATTATTAATTTTAATCCTTTTCTAAAATTAGCCTTGTTGGCTTATGTGAAAAGATGTCCGTGAAGTCAAGCCCATCTTGTTGAGTGTAGTCCTTGGCCACAAGTCTTGCTTTATATCTTTCTACAAACTCAATAGACTCATACCTTATCTTATAGACCCACTTACAACTAATTGGTTGTTTCCTAGAAGCTAAACTCCAGTGCCTTACTTATACAGTTAAACTTATGGTGTGTTGTTTTATTCATTGAAAATTTTAGTAATAAGTTGTGTTTTGATCATTCTTATACCTTATGCTTTATTAGGTGATTGGAAATTTTATGTGCCACACTGCCATTTAGAAATTTCAATGTACGACCACTTGTAAAATTATACAAAGAGTTAGAAAGAGTAGGTAACTGTTGAAGCCATTGAAGCTTTTGCTGCTAATGCAGCAGTTCAGTTTGCCAAGGATCTTAGCATTCACAAGCTTGAAATTAAAGGGGACTCATTGTTGGTCATCTCGGCCTTGAGAGACAACAGACCTTCATATGCTTTGCATGGACATTTTATGGAAGAGACAAAAATCTTGTCAAAATCTTTACAATGGTTTAATTTTAAGCATGTTAAAAGGGAGGGCAACTGTTTAGCCCATGCCCTTGCAAGAAGAAAGGTACATAACCTTCTCTTTGGTGCTGGTCACTACCCTGTGGCCAATTTGGATCCACAATAATAGAGTAGTGTTTGAAGGAATTGTTGCTAATTAAATCTACAATGCAAGTACACATAAGTTGTGCCGGTAGGAAAGGATAGCGAGAGGCCTCACCAGAAAGCATAGAGAGACGCATTTACTGCTACGCGTTAATAGTGAGAACTGAGAAGCATTTTCCACTCTAATCAATTAGTTTAATTTGTTGCAAATCTATATATTACTAAAAGCTGAAGCGTAGCGTTTAATGCTGCTGCTCTCACGTTGCGCCACATCAGCTGCCACGTCATTCTTTTTTTTCTTTTCTTTTTTAAAATATAATTTTCCTACAATTTTAAAATGATTTTTACAATTTTCAGCTCTATAAATGCAGCCCACTACTTATTTATTTACTTCCACTACTTATTTACACTTCTCCAACCTTTCTCTCTCTCTTACCATTTCATCTCCCCACTACTTCTTCAATCTTTCTCCCTGCTTTACCTTTTCATCTCCCCACTATTCTTTACATTAATATCATTCTTCCTTTTTCCCTTCATCTTCCTTTATTTTTGTTTCTTCTTATTCACACATTCTTATTATAAATTTGTCACTATCTCTTCTAATCTATGCATAGTTTTCTCTTACAAAAAAAAGGTTCCCTCTCTCTCCCTCAATTTTTTGGTGGATTTTTTTTTATTTTTCTTGCATCTCTACTTTAGGTTGATAATTTTTTATATTCTTTAAAACTCTATTTTGGGTTAATGCGATTTAGTTTAGTTTTTTAAATTGTGATTTAGTTTAGTTTTTTAAATTGTTGTTGTTGTTTTTTTTATTTATTTTTTATTCTTTTTGAATGTTAAATGTTCCTATTGCGTTCTAAAGAATTAAATATAGCATATAAAAATATAATATTATTCTATTACATAGCATGATTTGGAAATTTGGTATTTATTCTGTTACATAGCATGATTTTTTATAGTGCTCAATTTAGATGTTAAACTATGAGACTTTACTAATTTTTGTTTATTTTTTAATCCTTTGTAGTGGACAAAGTACTCTTAATAGTTGTACTAGAAGTACTTTATAATGCCATTTATTTAAAGAAAAGTAAAGGTTAGCCAAACGAAAGAAAAGCAAAGGTTAGCAAAACAAAAATAATCGGATAGGTGACAAATTTTAACTTTTGCAATTTTATTTTAATTATTATTATTTTATAACAATGCATGTATAGAAATTTAATTCTTAGATTTTGCTAATAATTGTTTATTTGATAATATGTTTTCAGCGGCCGAAATTATAATTTCTACAAAGAAAATAACCTTAATAGATTATCAAAAACAAAATTTTATCCTAATATTGGTTCAATTAATCATTGTTAAGTTTTATTAATTTTTTTTAGTTTATGTTTTTTTGGTGTTTTGGATTGATCCTATATTACATTTATGATTGTTCTTATAATAAATAAAAATATAATTACGAAATACATTACTCATTATTAGATTAGTTTAAATTGTAAAATTTTTTTTTAATAAAACCACCATAAAAATAATTATCACGCGCAACGCGCGGGTTCGCGGCTAGTTCTATTTAAAAGAAATGCAAAGCCTTCTTGACTTGTCTCCAAATGACATACACGTACAAATTGAGGAATCAAATGCAATTGCCTACCTAAACAATCAATCGTTGAATTACATTTGGACATTTGACACTTGCTCTCCAATCTTTATCATCGTAAATACAAGTTGTATTCTGAAATATTTTACAAAAGTAGTCCCCTATTACTAGCTCTTTTTTCTTCAAGGGCAATGTTTTGAAGATTCTGGTGTAAAATTTACAATTAGAATCACATGACAGAGGACATAGTTATCTAATTCCAACTAGTCTCGGCTAAATTTAATCCTCTCAAAACAACCAAGCCAAATGTCATGCAATAGTTAAAACAGTGAGTATATAGAGTTTCTCTTGGAATCAAATAAAGCAGTTGAGATTCAGGAGAATGAACATGTAACAATCCAAGGGTAAAAAAAAATCAAATAACTTAACTTAGAGGTGAGAAAAAGAAAACACCCATGACCCATTTAACAAAAATGATATTAACTCTCGCACCCTATATAGATCACCAAGATATAAACTACAACAATATTTGATGCCCAAACTGACAAATAGCAAAGTAGAAGGTACAAATAAGATCAATATATCCACAGTACCACAAGGCCAATTAGCTCTAAAACCAAAAAAAAAAAAAAAAAGGAAAGAAAAGCCCAAGTATAAGCAAAAACACAATTTATGCCAACAATATGAAACTAGCAAGCAATTAAAATAAAGAATGCACATATAGAGTTTTACTTCTATAATTGTTGTGGGGCCAGAAATAGTCAGGCAACCCCGGCCCACTTCGAACCAGGCCCAAGGCCCATGCCGAGGACGCGTCTAAGGTCCGAGGACTGAAGTGTAATGCCCAGCTGCCCAGGAAACAGTGCCGAGGATGATAACGTCCTCGGAATTCCGAGATCCGAAAGCGAACAAGCAGCACGCCATCAAGGGGAACCTCCCCGAGCATCCAAGGAGCAAACAGCAAGTACCAAATACCGGACATGGAAGCATGGTGGAGGAGCAAGTCCCAGATGAACTGTCACCTCTACATTAAATGTCCTCAACTAACGCCCTGGCCGCATTAATGAGGATAGGACCCTTGAACAGTGCCGTCTTGGGCACTGCAACTCACAGGAAGGATGGGAATGCGGCTGATGGGACAGGCTCTCAAGTGGTGGCCTGGCTGATCAACAAATGTAGGGCTAGGATCAACTGAGAGAGAGGTATATAATGTAAGAAGTCCCTTTTGAAGAAGGGGGACGGAAAAACCAGAGGAAAGAAAGACTGTAGCAGTTTATATTCTCTCAATCCTTGTAACCTTTCTCCAGAGAAATAAGAAGAATTTCAAGCTCTGTGAAACCCGTCCGAGGAGCCTTATTGTGCACCCTAACCCGCGTTTAAGTTACCAACATTCACATACAACCATGCATGGCCGTTGCATTCCTCACTAGGGCCTAGCTCTTGAACCCATACTCTACAAATTCATTGCAGGGTTAACTGGGCTTGGGTCCACTCTCTACACGTAGGAGTGCTCGAAACTGGTCCCAATTCTGAAGGACAGGCACGCCCCCTTTGCGAGTGTAATGCCCAGCTACCAAGAGCCTCGGAGGGACGCCGCCATGGGGCAGCCCGCTGGGACGATCAACATAATCTTGGCCGCGCCTGGAAGGACAGGCACGCCCCCTTTGCAAGTGTTGTCCATAGCCCAACTGCCCGCCGAGAACCTTCGGACGGGGCCGAAGAGGTCCAGAAGGAATCTTCCCCCAGCATTGAGTTTCTCGGAGGAGGACAAGATTGGGACCATCCAACCACACGATGACGCCCTAATCGTCACCCTCAGAATTTGGGGCTATGACGTGAAAAGGGTGATGGTGGATGGTGGCAGCGCGGTCGAGGTCATGTATCCAGACCTCTACAAGGGGCTGGGGCTAAAACTGGAGGACCTCACACCCTATAGCTCCCCCCTAATAAGCTTCGACGGAAAGCTCGTCATCCCGAAGGGCATGATCAGGCTTCCCATACAGACAGGCCCAGTGGTGGTGGAGGTGAACTTTGTAGTGGTGGACACGTACTCCCCCTACACAGCCATCGTAGGAAGGCCCTGGCTACATGCTTTGGGGGGCGTAGCCTCCACCTTGCACCAGAAGGTGAAGTTCCCATCAGGGGACCAGATTCTGGAGATCTGAGGTTGCCAACCCACGGCGAGGCAGTGCACGGTGGCTGCCATATCCTATTGGCTTGATGCACAGCCCTCGGCCCCCGCCGAGGAAGATTTATAGCAATCAAAGGCCCTGGTGGCGCCTTCCGATACAGCTGCCGAGGATGCCAAATGCGAGAGCCTGGAGAAGGTGGTAATTGGCGATGATCTGGAGAAGTTCTTCCAGGTCGGGACCCAGCTGCCTCCCCAGGAGAAGGAGGAGTTACTTGAGTTCCTCAAAAGGAACCTTGATGTGTTCGCGTGGGACCCCTACGATGCCCCTGGGATTGATCCATCCTTCATCTGTCACCACCTTAATGTCAACCCATTTGTGATCCCCAAGCAGCAGCTGCCTCGGCGCTTGTCGAAAGAGCACGCTAATGCAATCAGGGAAGAGGTCAATAAGCTTAAGCGCGCGGGGGCTATTAAAGAAGTCTTTTACCCCGAATGGTTAGCCAACACCATGGTGGTCAAGAAGAAAAGTGGGAAATGGAGGGTTTGTGTAGACTTCACGGACCTGAACAAAGCATGCCCAAAGGACCCCTTCCCAATGCCACGAATAAACCAACTAGTAGATGCGACGGCAGGCCATCCTCGGATGAGCTTCCTAGATGCCTTTCAAGGCTACCACCAGATCCTACTAGCTTTGGAGGACCAAGAGAAGACAGCCTTTGTGACGCCCATTGGGAACTACCACTACAAGGTTATGCCATTTGGCCTGAAAAACGCCGGGTCCACTTACCAGAGGATGATAACGAGAATGTTCGAGCCGATGTTGGGCAAGAACATTGAGATTTATGTCGATGACATGGTGGTGAAAAGTAAAATGGTGTCCGGACACTTGGAGCACCTCGGCTGCATGTTTGCCGTCCTAAGAAAGCACAAGCTGCGCCTAAACGCCTCAAAATGCTCGTTCGGTGTAGGCTCTGGCAAGTTTTTGGGATACATGATCACCCACAGTGGGATCGAAGTTGACCCTGACCAGATCAAAGCCATCCATAGTTTGAAGCCTCCGCAGAACCCCAAAGAGGTTCAAAAGCTTACTGGGATGATCGCGGCGCTGAACCGATTCATTTCAAGGTCGGCTGACAGGTGCAGACCCTTCTACCTCCTAATCAACAAGTGGAAAGGATTCGAGTGGTCCAAGGATTGTGTCGTAGCCTTCCAGCAACTCAAGGAGTACCTATCCCGGCCGCCTATCATGTCCAACCCTGAGGCCGACGAGGTCCTATACGCATACCTTGCTGTAGCAACCCACGCAGTAAGCCTAGTACTTATACGGGATGACAATGGCGTTCAAAAGCCAGTCTACTACGTCAGCAAGTCGCTGCATGAAGCGGAGGTCAAGTACCTACCCTTAGAAAAGGCCATACTGGCTGTGGTCCACGCCACGAGAAAGCTCCCCCACTACTTCCAAGCTCACATGGTGGTTGCCTTAACGCGATTGCTCTTGAAGTCTGTACTCCGGACCGCTAACTACACAGGAAGAATCGCGAAGTGGAACACGATTCTGGGGGCTTTCGACATCAAGTATATGCCTCGGACCTCCATAAAAGGCCAGGTTTTGGCAGATCTGACGGTCGAATTCGCTGAACCAGTCGTAGAAGTGACAGCCGAGGAGAAGAGCTGTGAGGAGAAATCAGTTGGGACAATCTCCATCCCGTAATCACCATGTTGGAAAGTATATGTTGATGGCGCGGCGAACCAAAGGGGGTCCGGAGTGGGGCTGGTCCTGGTATCCCCTGAAGATCATGTCATTGAGAAGTCCCTGAGGCTCGGATTCACGGCCACAAACAACGAGGCCGAATACGAGGCATTACTGCAAGGGATGATCATGGTGCAAAAGATGGGAGGAAAGTCAATAGAGATGTTCCCAGACTCAAGATTGGTGGTAGGACAGGTAAAAGGGGAGATGGAGGCCAGAGATTCAAGAATGCAGGAATACCTGAGCCAAGTCAAGCGCTTGCAGTTGGAGTTTGGCCCCTTCAGCTTGTCCCATATTCCTAGGAGTGGGAACAGTCATGCCGATTCACTTGCCACACTCGCAACCTCCTTGGTAGAGGCTTTGCCTCGGATCATACTTGTGGAGCACCTGGAGAGGCCAAGTGAAGTGCCAAGGGGAGTGATCCCCGTCCATCAAGTTGAGATGGGTCCCAACTGGATGGACCCCATAGTGAGATTCCTCAAAGATGATGTCCTGCCTGTGGAGAGGTCGGAGGCAGAAAAGATACGAAGGAAAGCTCCTCAGTTCTGGTTGTTCGAGGATAACAAACTATACAGGTGCTCCTACTCTGGGCCGTATCTGCTGTGCGTCCACCCCGAAGCGGCAGAGTTCTTGCTCGAGGAGCTGCACGAAGGAATCTGTAGGAGCCACACAGGGGGGAGATCCCTGGCTCACCGAGCTGTCACACAAGGATACTGGTGGCCGGGGATGCAGCAAGAGGCCCAAGAATATGTCAGGAAGTGCGACCAGTGTCAAAGGTTCGCCCTAAACATCCATCAGCCAGGAGGGGCCCTCAACCCTTTGTCCAGTCCATGGCCGTTTGCCCAGTGGGGCTTGGACATTGTGGGACCTTTCCCCAGAGCTCCAGGGAATAAGAGGTATCTGTTGGTGGCCACAGACTACTTCACCAAGTGGGTCGAGGCCGAGCCACTAGCCAACATCAGGGACGTAGACGTGAAGAAATTCCTTTGGAGGAACATAGTTACACGGTTCGGGGTCCCTCATACCCTTATCTCGGACAATGGGCTCCAATTCGATAGCAAGGCCTTCAGGAGGTACTGTTGCGAACTTGGGATCACAAACAGGTACTCGACGCTAGCCTACCCTCAGGGAAACGGACAGGCCGAGGCTGTCAACAAGGTCATCGTCAACGGCCTTAAGAAGATATTGGATGATGCCAAGGGGAGATGGGTAGAAGAGCTGCCCCACGTCCTCTGGACGTACCGGACCACGCCCCGGCGCTCAACAGGGGAAACACCTTTTGCCATGACTTATGGTGCAGAGGCAGTGATCCCTCTGGAAACAAACTTCCCGACGCAAAGGACGAGCTCCTACACTCCCGACAGCAATGATGAACTGCTGGGGCGGAGCCTAGACTTGGTAGATGAGTGAAGAGAGTGAGCAGTGATCCAGCTGGCCTATTACCAGCAAAAGCTTAAGCAAGGATATGACGCCAATGTAAAGCTTAGACCACTGGCACCGGGGGACCTGGTGCTGAGAAAGGTCGTAGGAGCTGCCAAGAACCCTTCTTGGGGAAAGCTGGGACCCAACTGGAAGGGGCCCTACCGAATTACCTCAGTGGCAGGGATAGGAGCATACTACTTAGAAGATTTAGATGACAAACCTATACCTCGTCCATGGAATGTAAATAACCTGAAAAGGTATTACTATTAATAAAGATGTCTTTTTGATTCAGACGTTCTGCCTATCATCATCACACGTCTCGCGTCCCAACGGCAAGCATATCTGGGTACTAGACAGAACCTAGGTCTTGCATGGTCCAAGGACTCAAACCTATGGGGAAACTAGTTACTTACAGCCAAACTGAAGCGTTAGAATGAACCTAGGTCTTACATGGTCCTCAGACTCAAACCTATGGGGATCTGACCACTCATATCTAGGTACTAGACAGAACCTAGGTCTTGCATGGTCCAAGGACTCAAATCTATGGGGAAACTAGTTACTTACAGCCAAACTGAAGCATTAGAATGAACCTAGATCTTGCATGGTCCTCAGACTCAAACCTATGGGGATCTGACCACTCATATCTGGGTACTAGACAGAACCTAGGTCTTGCATGGTCTAAGGACTCAAACCTATGGGGAAACTAGTTACTTACAGCCAAATTGAAGCGTTAGAATGAACCTAGGTCTTGTATGGTCCTCGGACTCAAACCTATGGGGATCTGACCACTCATATCTGGGTACTAGATAGAACCTAGGTCTTGCATGGTCCAAGGACTCAAACCTATGGGGAAACTAGTTACTTACAGCCAAACTGAAGCGTTAGAATGAACCTAGGTCTTGCAGGGTCCTCGGACTCAAACCTACGGGGATCTGACCACTCATATCTGGGTACTAGACAGAACCTAGGTCTTGCATGGTCCAAGGACTCAAACCTATGGGGAAACTAGTTACTTACAGCCAAACTGAAGCGTTAGAATGAACCTAGGTCTTGCATGGTCCTCGGACTCAAACCTATGAGGAAACTAGTTACTTACAGCCAAACTGAAGTGTTAGAATGAACCTAGGTCTTGCATGGTCCTCGGACTCAAACCTATGGGGATCTGACCACTCATATCTGGGTACTAGACAGAACCTAGGTCTTGCATGGTCCAATTACTCAAACCTATGGGGAAACTAGTTACTTACAGCCAAACTGAAGCATAAGAATGAACCTAGGTCTTGCATGGTCCTCGGACCCAAACCTATGGAGATCTGACCACTCATATCTGGGGTACTAGACAGAACCTAGGTCTTGCATGGTCCAAGGACTCAAACTTATGGGGAAACTAGTTACTTACAGCCAAACTGAAGCGTTAGAATGAACCTAGGTCTTGCATGGTCCTCGGACTCAAACCTATGGGGATCTGACCACTCATATCTGGGTACTAGACAGAACCTAGGTCTTGCATGGTCCAAGGACTCAAACTTATGGGGAAACTAGTTACTTACAGCCAAACTGAAGCGTTAGAATGAACCTAGGTCTTGTATGGTCCTCGGACTCAAACCTATGGGGATCTGACCACTCATATCTAGGTACTAGACAGAACCTAGGTCTTGCATGGTTCAAGGACTCAAACCTATGGGGAAACTAGTTACTTACAGCCAAACTGAAGCATTAGAATGAACCTAGGTCTTGCATGGTCCTTAGACTCAAACCTATGGGGATCTGACCACTCATATCTGGGTACTAGACAGAACCTAGGTCTTGCATGGTCTAAGGACTCAAACCTATGGGGAAACTAGTTACTTACAGCCAAATTGAAGTGTTAGAATGAACCTAGGTCTTGTATGGTCCTCGGACTCAAACCTATGGGGATCTGACCACTCATATCTGGGTACTAGATAGAACCTAGGTCTTGCATGGTCCAAGGACTCAAACCTATGGGGAAACTAGTTACTTACAGCCAAACTGAAGCGTTAGAATGAACCTAGGTCTTGCAGGGTCCTCGGACTCAAACCTATGGGGATCTGACCACTCATATCTGGGTACTAGACAGAACCTAGGTCTTGCATGGTCCAAGGACTCAAACCTATGGGGAAACTAGTTACTTACAGCCAAACTGAAGCGTTAGAATGAACCTAGGTCTTGCATGGTCCTCGGACTCAAACCTATGAGGAAACTAGTTACTTACAGCCAAACTGAAGCGTTAGAATGAACCTAGGTCTTGCATGGTCCTCGGACTCAAACCTATGGGGATCTGACCACTCATATCTGGGTACTAGACAGAACCTAGGTCTTGCATGGTCCAATGACTCAAACCTATGGGGAAACTAGTTACTTACAGCCAAACTGAAGCATAAGAATGAACCTAGGTTTTGCATGGTCCTCAGACCCAAACCTATGGGGATCTGACCACTCATATCTGGGTACTAGACAGAACCTAGGTCTTGCATGGTCCAAGGACTTAAACTTATGGGGAAACTAGTTACTTACAGCCAAACTGAAGCGTTAGAATGAACCTAGGTCTTGCATGGTCCTCGGACTCAAACCTATGGGGATCTGACCACTCATATCTGGGTACTAGACAGAACCTAGGTCTTGCATGGTCCAAGGACTCAAACTTATGGGGAAACTAGTTACTTACAGCCAAACTGAAGCGTTAGAATGAACCTAGGTCTTGTATGGTCCTCGGACTCAAACCTATAGGGATCTAACCACTCATATCTGGGTACTAGACAGAACCTAGGTCCTGCACGGTCCAAGGACCTAAACCTATGGGGAAACTAGTTACTTACAGCCAAACTGAAGCGTTAGAATGAACCTAGGTCTTGCATGGTCCTCAGACTCAAACCTGTGGGGATCTGGCCACTCATATCTGGGTACTAGACAGAACCTAGGTCTTGCATGGTCCAAAGACTCAAACCTATGGGGAAACTAGTTACTTACAGCCAAATTGAAGTGTTAGACAGGACCGGGGCTCTACATGGTCCTCGGACTCAGGCCTAAGGGAAAACTAACTACTTTAGAAGACCAAGTGTTAGGCAGAACCAGGGCTCTGCATGGTCCTCGGACTCAAGCCTATGGGGAAGCCAACTACTTCAAAGGGATCCTAAGTGTCTCCTCGAAAAAATTCTACCTGTCCCTTAGGAAACGAAGGGTCGACCCAAGCATACATGCCCTCGTTATAATAATTGATGCCGCGATTGGCCGAGATGCAATTGAAGTTAAAATCATACAAGTAAAGAAAAAGCGGATAGCGTGCAAGTAAGCAAACAACCACAACAAACAGAAAAAGAAACAAAGCTTGCATTTCATTAAGTCCAAAAAGAATTACACGATAGGAATCACATTACAAATAAATAAAAAAAAGAAGAAAAAAGATGCAAAAAGTAAAGTGAAGTAGGCAGAGGCGCCAAGGAGCCTACTCCTTCCACTTAATTGCCTGCTCCTATAGGTGGCTGGACCAAGGCAGCCTCAGGGTCCTCTGAACCCTGACTGAGTAGGATGGCCTGTAGAGGCGCGGCAGGAATAGCAACCCCCTCAGCAGAAGAAACCTGGGCATCAGGGGATGGCCTTGCAACCTGCTGAGGCGCGTCCTCGTTAGAGCCGTCACTCACTTTAACCACCAAGGGGGGATTACTCCCTTGGATTGGCTCACCAGTGGCTCCAGCGTCCGAAACCCCCCACCTAGAGTAGCAGCAGTTTCCACAGCAGCCTCCTCGGCCTCAGGGCCATCTAGGGCAGCCTCGCGGATGGCAGAGGGGTAGTACACGCTTTCATCCTTCCACAGGACAGAAGGGGCCTCCACACCAGCTTGCCTAAGGGCTTCCATCCAAGTTTCAGAGCAGTAGCGCATACATATCCCAGGGACTTGGGATTTGTAGGCAGCTGCTGTCTCAGTTGCCCCGGCAGCATAGGTAGCCTCCTCAGCTTCTTCCTTGGTGGCCCAGGCCTCCTCCCTACCCTGCTCTGCCTTGAACTTGGCCCTCACAGCTTCGTCCCTAGCCCATTCAGCCACTTTCCTGGCCTTCTCGGCAGCAGCCTCCTTCTTTGTCAGATCTGCAATCAGCTCATTTGCGATCTTCAGCTGCTCCTCTACCTCACCCAGACGCCTCGTCTGGGTCTCGGCCTGCCTCTGGGCACCCTCAAGGCCTGTTACTGCTCTGTTCCGAGCCTGGGTCATGGCCTTCAGCTCCTCCCTGGCCTTGGCAAGGTCCTCCTCGGAGTTCTTGAGAGTCCGAGTGGCCTCCAAGCGCTTCTCGCGCTCTTCTTCCATGGCCTTTCTGTGGTCATGGGTCGCCTCCTCCAGTCTGAAGGTGGCCTGGACAGCCTGCCAAACAAAACGGGTACATAATAATAAGCCGAGCTAAAAAAAAAAAAAACAGGGGGAAAGGAAGGCAGAAAAAACTGAAACGAGAAGAGACACAAGTATAGAGGGCCTCACCATCCCCAATTATCGCTTGAGACTAAGGAAGACCTCTCTGCTCCTCATGGTCCCCAGCTGCTCCATGTCCGGGGGAAGTAGCAGACATCTCTCCATCGCGTCGGCCACGTGCGCGCCTTCGCCCTCTCTAAAATCCCTGAGGGAGGAGTCATCCCTCAGAGGTGCCCCACGGAGCATTGGGGCGGGCAGCCAGGCCTGGACCTCGAGCGGGGTATCTACCTGCTTATCCTGAGACTGGGAGCCTATCCTCAGCTGCTTTGAGGGCCGCCGAGGGTCATCCCCCTCCCGAGTGGGCCTAGATTTGTCCTCGATGGGCCTCTTGCCCTTGTCCTTCTTCTGCTTAGGATCGGCAGGCTCGTGCCTGGAAGGCGGATTCGTCTGAGGCGGAGGAGGAGGAAGCCTAGATTGAGTCGAGGTCGACCTAGTCTGAGCAGGACGATTCTTTGGAGAAGGGGGAGGAAGTCTCGGCTTGGACTTCCCCGGTTGCCCTTCGATTAGCTCGAGTAGACTGGGTTGGTTCTTCTTCTTGTAACCCATCGCAAGCCGAGAAGATGTCTCTGACGCTGAGAGGTCTGCTTCGGTCAGACGAGGATCACCCAAGTCTCCAGAAGGGTCCTCGGACTGATGAATTTGCTCAAAAACGTCAAAATCGTCCTCTCCAGGACCAAGATCTGCAGCTTCCCCTTCCCTCTCTAAGTTCTCTTCCGCGGCCTCTGAGAATGTGTGGGAGGAAGAGGGGACTGCTACTGTGACGCCTTCTGAAGTAGAGGGATCCTCGAGAAACTCGAACCCGTCCTCGGTCACTGTTATTTTCTGCAGCCGAGGATCCTTTGCTTTGATCACGTGCTTTGGGGCCGCGAACAACTTTTGGAGCGGCGTGTACCCCAAGATCTTGTGAGCGGCTCTGACTTGGTGATCTACTTCGTTTTCAAAAGCTGCCGACCTGAGCACCTTCTGCAAGTCTTCCCTGTTGATCAAGTTGAAGTGGTGCGCGAAAGAGTGCGGATCTGCAAAAAGAAAACACATTCGCAATTAGTAACCAAACAATACAAAAAGAAATGACGCATAAAACAAGTTAGAATCTTTGAACCCCCTCCTACTCCTACTGCCCCACCTGGTGTCCCCTCTGTCGTCGGGCAATGAATGCCATCGTGCCACGCTCCGGACACGATGAGAAAGTCCTCGTTCATCCCCTTGTTGGACTCAGGGAGGCACTGGATAAGCCGGACCCTGTCGTCCCTCGTCCTCATATAGTAGGACTTGTTCTTCAGGTGTTGAAGATTGTAGCAGTAGTTCACGTCATGATGGGTTAACCTTAGCCCCATCTTCTCGTTCAGAGCATCCACGCTACCCAGAATTCTGAACATGTTGGAGGTGCACTGGGTGGGGGTTAACCGGAAGTATGTAAGGTAACCCCTCGTCACCGGCCCTATGGGGATCCTTATCCCCCCTTCAAGGAAGGCGATGATGGAAATCACCACCTCGCCCTCCTGCCTCCGGAGGTGCCACTCCCCCTCCTCACAATACCTCAAGCCCACGTTGGCCGGTATCTTATAATCGGCGATAAATTTCTCCATCGCCTCCTCAGTGAAGACGTACTTCTTAAGTCTACCCATCCCAAATGACGCCTAAGAGAGCTAAAGAAAGAGCAGATAAAAGAAAAGGAAGAGCAGAGAGGAGAAAAGCTCAGAGAGGGATAGAGCGACTTACAGAAATGAGGAAAAGCTCCTCGGACAGGCTTTTTATGCTGAAGATGTTGGTGGAAATTTGGCTGGACTCTGAATGAAGGCGCAAGAGCTCTTGATTGTGAATGCAAAAAGGAGAAAGCGGTTCGAATGGGTATTTATACCCTGGATGGAAGAGCCGCGCGAGTTTTCCCGCACATAAATGCTAGGCGCATCCCGACCGTTAGATTTTCATCTGCCCGTTGAACGTGGGGAGCACAAAGCCGGCCGAATTTAATGCAGAACACGTTATGCGCACTGAAGCGCCAGTAACGCACCTTGGGCAGATGAAAAGGCTCCAACGCTGACGAAGGACAAGACTCGATTGGACATGGAGCAGGTCCGAGGATATCAAAATCCTCCTTTTCGCCCGAGGATGCAGATAGCAAGATTTTGAGGGGCTATTGTGGGGCCAGAAATAGTCAGGCAACCCCGGCCCACTTCGAACCAGGCCCAAGGCCCACGCCGAGGACGCGTCCAAGGTCTGAAAACTGAAGTGTAATGCCCAGCTGCCCAGGAAACAGTGCCGAGGATGATAACGTCCTCGGAATTCCGAGATCCGAAAGCGGACAAGCAGCACGCCATCAAGGGGAACCTCCCTGAGCATCCAAGGAGCAAACAGCAAGTACCAAATACCGGACATGGAAGCATGGTGGAGGAGCAAGTCCTAGATGAACTGTCACCTCCACATTAAATGCCCTCAACTAACTCCCTGGCTGCATTAATGAGGATAGGACCCTTGAACAGTGCCGTCTTGGGCGCTGCAACTCACAGGAAGGATGGGAATGCGGTTGATGGGACAGGCTCTCAAGTGGTGGCCTGGCTGATCAACAAATGTAGGGCTAGGATCAACTGAGAGAGAGGTATATAATGTAAGAAGTCCCTCTTGAAGAAGGGGGACGGAAAAACCAGAGGAAAGAAAGACTGTAGTAGTTTATATTCTCTCAATCCTTGTAACCTTTCTCCATAGAAATAAGAAGAACTTCAAGCTTTGTGAAACCCGTCCGAGGAGCCTTATTGTGCACCCTAACCCACGTTTAAGTTACCAGCATTCACGTACAACCATGCATGGCCGTTGCATTCCTCACTAGGGCATAGCTCTTGAACCCATACTCTACAAATTCATTGCAGGGTTAACTGGGCTTGGGTCCACTCTCTACACGTAGGAGTGCTCGAAACTGGTCCCTACAATTGTAATTTGAAAGTAATTATATAGCTCAAGGTCAGTGTTATGATTGTGAATAAAACTTCAAGCCACCCCAAAATGAACTGTCCCACTGCCATCAAACTACACCAGTGCATTTGATGTTCACATGCATCACATATCAATTGAACGACAACACTTAAACTTAGCTTCTTAAATACTTATAAAATTCTTAAAATCCTATTTATTTATTTTAAAATAAGTGAATTGAAATTTACATTACTAACTTTATTTTTCAGTGAAATACTAAATTTGGTGATAGTTATTATTTATTTAAATGTTGTTAATGTAGTTAAATTCAATCTTTTTATTTCAAAATTGATGAATAGAATTTAGGAAATCGATGATAGAATTATCTTAAAAACTCTCAAAGATCTTAATCCACTAATTTCATCTAGCGGTTATAAGTACTATATTAATTTCCTATCAAAAGTAGCTCCAGCTCCTCAACTACTCTTGGCGCAGTACATTGTAAAAATTACAATAAGCCTGTCCGGGCTAAATATAATTCTCTCAATTCTCAAACAAAAAGTCAAATATCTTTCATTAATTAAATCAGTGACTAAAATTTCCTCCTAAAATAAAATAAAGTATACAAGAATGAGAATGATAATGTAGTAATAATAATATTAAAAGCATTCATAAATAATTCCACAACCCAAATAAATTAAGAGAGGTGTCAGTCCAAAATCAAAACAAACCAAATCCGAAAGGTCCCTCTGCAAAATGCAAGAGTCACGTGTGCACCTTTTTTATTTTTTATTTTTTGATTTGGACCTAATTTCATTCAAAGAACTGAGAAGAGAAAGACAACAAAGTCCACAACACACTGCACACAGCAGAAACACAGAAGTAGCAACAAGCTGATACATGGAAAACATTAAGTCTTATCCAGCTGAAGAAGGTGTTGCACCATAGGTGGAGAAACTCCTTTCCAGACTTGGTTAGTGCCGCTGCGTTTTACGAATTGTGCAAGCTCATGAGCAACCTTGTTGCAGTCCATTTTCAGGTGGTTAATCTGCCAAACAGAAAAAGACCTTAAGTTTTCACTGATCCCTTGAGTTAAATGGCCAAGGCATCCCTCCTTGTCACCTGCTGCCAAGCTTTGAGCCACTGTGAGTGCGTCAGTCTCTAACAATATCTGTTGCAGCCCCATCTCTTTGGCTAATAATACTCCTTTCTCAACGGCAATAGTTTCTGTCTCTAAACTCGTGTATTGGCCAGGAAGGGACAAACACATAGCAACAATGGTCTCACATCTACCGTCTCTAATGATCACACCTATACTTGAGGGCCTGCCATCTTCTGATGTAGCACTGTCCACATTAATTTTATACATCCCCACAAGAGGAGCTCTCCAATTTGAGTCTGCACAGGCTGTTCCACCAATGCATAAGTTGGAAGCCTCCTTATAGTCCTGAATAAGTCTTCTAGCAAAACTCCAAACTTGTATAGGGGTCTGAAAATCTGCTTCAAACACTGTTAGGTTCCTGCTACAGCAAAGGGACCAAACAGTCACAAAGAAAAGCTCAAGATCTTGTAAAGTTCCAGCTGCCATAAATTTCAATGCTATATCTGCAAAATCCAAATGATTCGATTTAAGGTTCACTGGACAATCTTTCCACTTGTCCCAGACCTGCCTAGCTGGATCACAGAAGACTAAAGAGTGTAATATGGTTTCAACCCCATGATCACAGATGGGACATATAACACTAGTATTAATACCTCTCTTATACAGATTCAACTTTGTTGGGAGAGCATTCATACATGCTTTCCACGCAAAAATACGAATCTTTGCTGGAACTTTTAAGTGCCACAATTTCCTCCACAATGGAGTTCTTGGATCCCCATTAGAGCACTCAGCAACCTCAACAGAATCAACCACCATGAGAGCAATGTAATATGCACTCTTCACAGTAAACTCACCCTTTTTATTGCCTATCCAAATAATTTTATCTTCAGGCAGATTGTAACTCAAAGGGATATTCAGAATTGTGTTGGCTTCAAAGGGGAGAAAAAGAGACCTGACTAAATCAGCTTTCCACCTTCTGCTCTCCGAGTCTATAAGAGTTGAGACCATTGGGAAATCACAAAGGATGCGAGGTGGGGAGATTACCTTGTAGGTTGAGGGAGTGGGCAGCCACTTGTCTTCCCATATGTGGATTACTTTTCCATTACCAACCCTCCATCTAGTTCCTCTTTTAATAACCTCCAAACTGTTGAAGATACTTCTCCAAGCGTACGAAGGGTTACTTTCAGCTGCGAATTGAGAACATCACTGTGGGGAAAGTATTTTGCCACTCAATTCGTAGTAGGAATATGCCAAATTTGACAGTTAATTCTTACGACCAAAAAAAAAAAGCTTTAATTTGGAAATAATGGATCCAAAAATATAAGGAATAATTGATTGAGATCATTTATGAACTCTATGGAAATTTGAACCAATAGTCTTGCAACCTTTCAAGTTATTATTATTAGAGTAATATTGAACTCACAACTTTTGCTACAATTTATTCATGTGGCGAGTTGTAAGTGGTGGGTATTTTACTTCATTATTCACAACTTATCACATGAGTAAATTATGACAAAAATTGTGGTCCTAGCCTTCTTCTTCTTCTTCTTATTATTATTAAGAGGGAAAAAGCTTCATCAAAAAATAAAAAAAGAAGTAAAAAGCAATTAAAATGCAGAATGAGATAGTGGAGTTGTTGGTATACATGTCAGATAGCATATCTTGCAAAATAACTACACTTCAAAACATGACCAAAAAGTAAAAGGAAAAACTCGACAACAAATTTAAGGCCAGAAGAAATCCTATTTAGACAATCAAAGAGAGGGATTTTTATTGTTTTTTTTTTTTTTTTTTTGGATGGTTGCAAGAGAACCCCCATAGACAGATGCCATTTTCACAAACATAATATTTTAGAAGCACTTCCATCAACCATTGATTCCTCACATACAAATTATGTACTTGTAATTACAGAGTAATTAAATAGATCAAGGTTAGTGATATAATTGTGAATAGATGTTTGTGGACAAGTTATTCATTGGTTCAGTTTCAGCAATGTTGCAGGCACAGTAAATGACAAGTAGTTTAGCTATAGTTACCGTACAGTACTACAGGTCGTATATGCTTTGTATTAAATCAGTTAGGTGTTGACACTTGTCATATTTTCAACATAGTGGATCAGGTCACTCAGATATTCTGTTAGTAGCAGTTACTACATTGTTAGTTTTTTCTGTTAGTTCCTACTTCTTGTACATAAGAGCAGAGTAATTTAATGTTTATCCCTAATGAAAAAGATGATCACTTTTCTCTCATCTAAGCTCCATTGTTGAGATCGTATCATTCCCATTTGGTTGTTTTCTTTTGTACTATTCATCGTAGGTCAGCAATTGTCATATGAGAAATTAACTATGAATTGGCTTTGAAATATGAGAAATAGGCTTTCAGGATCACTTGGTTTATTTACTTTTCTTGACTGTTGGCATATTTGTTAGTTGAGTTTCAGGTGGTTGCATGAGCCAATGACTATCTCACAGTTATGAGAATTGGCTTTCAGGATCACTTTACTTTTCTTGATTGTTGGCAGCATTTTAGATTTGTTAATTTGCATGAGGCAATGACTAGAAATTGGCTTTCAGGATCACTTTACTTTTCTTGACTTGATTGTTGGCCTTCTCTTGATTGTTGTCAGAATTTTAGAAGTTTTGAGAAATTGACTTGGCTTTCAGGATCACTTTACTTTTCTTGATTGTTGGTCAACATTTTAGTCTTAGATTTGTTAATTAAGGATCACTTTAATTGAGGAACAGCATTTTAGCATTTTAGATTTGTTAATTTAATTGAGGCCAGCATTTTAGCATTTTAGATTTGTTGAAATGCTTAATTGAGGTAAGCATTTTAGATAGATTTGTTAATTGAGGTCAGCATTTTAGATTTGTTAATTGAGGTACTTGTCTGAGGCAATGACTATATTCTCGATTGTTGGCATACTTGTTAGTTTTGAAATTGGATTTCAGATCACTGGCTAAATATTCGAAACTACCACATCATTTTATTAATGTCAAAACCATATATTATCCATCCACCTTTATTATTTCTATCCTATATGGGACTTAATCATTTCATTAATTAGGTAATTTATAAGTGAATGTAAAAATTATAACTTTTTTTTTCCAACCAATGGCATCCGCTTTTAATGATTATACTCTTTATCATCAAATTAAGACACCAATCAGTTTTTTGTGCAGTCAAAAATTGAATCTTAAATATCTTAATTAATCATTAGAGATTTTATCAGTTGAGCTAACTAGAATCTACAACTATAACTTTTATTCATGATGATTATTCTTTATTGTCAAACCATTACTACATATATATATATATATATATATATATATTTTCTTTTGTATGCTTATATATCTATTACACATCATGCATAATATTTTCAATCAATTCAGAGTGTACCCTGCTCCTCTAAAGCAATACTTTTGAATCATTTAGCTTGCTTCTAGTTTATCTCCCTCAACAACAAAAGAAAATGCAAATAACTATAATTGGTTTATCTCTTAAAATTATTCTCAATGTATGTATTTTGAAGATACTTATGTACAACAAATTCTATGAATTCACAATAATTAATATATATGTATATATGTGTGTGTGTGTGTGTGTGTGTGTGTGTGTATGCGCGTGTGTGTGAAACTCAATTAATATTAAATTAAAATATGAACTTCTATCATTTTCTCTAAAATAAAATACGTAAAGTTTAGGTTCTAATTAGGTCAACTGGTAAAGACTTTGATAGTTGAATAAGAAATTTGAAGTTCAATTCAAGACTACACCAAAAACAAGTTGATATTTTGGTTTAATGATAAAGAGCACAATGTTTTGATCTGATAATAAAGAGCACAATGTCTTTGGTTCGATAATAAAGAGTGTATTCATTAAAAGTAGACGTCATAAGTAGGTTGAAATTTATAAAATAATAATAATAATAATAAAGTTCATTTGACTATAGAAACAGAAGGATTTCTCTAATGCATTATCAACAATTAGAAGATTTAGTTCATCAACTGTTGACTTCACCTCCCCTATATTGGTCTTGCACCATGCTTAAATGTTTCATTGAATTGATCTTTAAAACTTTATAATTAATATTTTCGTTGAGGTAATTATAGCTTTACATTGTACTAGCAACGTAATTCTTACATTGTAGACAAAAAATTGTATATTTTCCTTCTTATTGATGTAACATTTTTGCTGTAACATAAATTTTTATTTTACACACTAGTACTTAATGATAATAAAATTTCTTTATGAGGTGCTACCTAGGCCACTAGCAAGTTCATCTAGCCAATTTTTTTTTAAAAAAATTATTTTTGTTCATTTGCTTAGCTCAATTATCCTTTTCGGAGATCAGATTTTTGATGCCCAAACATTAAATTCTTGAGAATAAATGTGTGTGTGTGTGTAAATTATAAAGAAAAATTCAAAATTGTGAAGCAACAACATGACTCCACCACTCTCTTATCATTCTAATAATCTAAAAAAAATAAAGAAAAAATAAAGTTTCTTTTCCCCTACCTTTTCATATGACTCCTTCCATTATCAATTAAAAAAACAAGGTATTAAATTTGAAAGTTTGAAGGGAGAGGAAATGATAGAAATTGATGATATTGTAAATTTTTCTCTCCTTTTGTTCATATGCCCCCAAGACCTTATTTTTGTTTGGTTGTAAGGCGGAAATGAGAGGTGAGGATAATTTATAAGATAAGGGAAAAAAATATGCATTTTTTTTTTAAAGAGTATTTCAACTTATGTCGTTCACACTTGATGATGCTCTTTATCATCAGACCAGGACACCAATCGGTTTTTGATGTAGTCGGAAATTGAACCCCAGATCTCTTATTCAACCATCAGAAACTTTATCAATTGAGCTAACTGGAACTCACATACAATTTTATTTATTAAATCCTATACTTAGGAAACATTAAAGAGAAAATAAAAAATATATTAAATTTCATTTAAATCAGATCTCTTGCTTCCAAAATACATAAAATTGAAATTTTAAAAAGGAACATATTAGTCTCATATTAGATAACAGTCCCATGAAGATTTTCTTTCCATCTACAACTTTGTTGAGAATCCGTCTCATATTAGACAACAATCCCTTAAAGATTTTCCATCTACACCTTGCATAGAAGACAACATAATACTATTGCATTATAGATGTGAATTGTGGACCATGTGGTGAGTAATTCTTAGATACTCTCAGAACACAGAGAATGATACTCTTTCCTCTCACATTCATGGTGGGGTTCACTCATTAAATTCATAGTGGGGTCCACCATAAATGTAAGAGGAAAGAGCATCATTTCTCCGTGCTCTAGAAGTACCTAAGAATTTTTCACATGTGATATTCTCCCCAACAAATTTTGGTTTGGTGAGGGTAGGTCATCATTGGTTCATTTCTTAGGGCATAGCTTCCCACCATTTATATTTATTTATGATTGTTTATTTTTGGCTGACACTAAAAATTTGTAAAAAAAGTATTTTACATTTTTGCTATGGATGCAATCTCAACGATCAAACTTGGCATTTACTTTTTCTAACTATTACTAAAAAAAATGCCGATTGCTTGATTGGAATTTGTCAGTTTTTGGATGATTTTATTAAAATGTGTTGGTTAAATTGTATATTTGGGTCCTAAACATTTGTTTTTGTTTTTAAATCATTATTATACTCTAGAATATTTCTAAAGTTCCTTAACGGAATTTGATGGATAAAAAATGTTAACTTATAAAACAAAATTCAATCAATCGAGTCTTCTTTGATGGCGTGAATCTAGAGATGTGGTATAAATTTTGTTTGCGGTAGCAACATTTTCCATCCATTGTCTGCTAGCAAGTAGTTTTTTTTATTTATTTATTTATTATTATTTTTTAGTAATTTTGAAAATATAGGAATTAAAGTGAAATTAAAATAATAAGGAAAAAAAAAAAAAAAAAAACTCTGAAAAAGAGAGGTTGTTTAGTTTTTTATTTTTTTTATTTTTTTATTTATACAAGTCCCTTGAGAGTTAATACTAATAGTTCATTGAATTCGTGTTAGTGGGTTTGCCCACATTTCTAATCATAAAAGTGGCCCAAAACAAATGAATATGCTCCAGGATGAGCCAAACCAAACCCAAAACAAATATACTCATTGGGTTAAAAAAGATTGTAAAATATGAACTATTTTTTACTTATCTGCTCTTGTTTTTGGTTAAACCCAATAATTTGAACTGGATGCCATATTTATTGGCCACACACTATATCCGCTACTCCCAACTTTTATGAACTTGTATTGTTACTATTGTAATCGTATGTCCATGCACTAACAAAAATCTAAGCATTTGGAAAGAACTCCTTTGTAACACATGAAGACAAGCATAGATGCCAAATTGACAAGGCAAACATGACCAAAAGACAACCCTTATATGCCCTTTGTCAGAGAAAAAACATGGAAACCCTATTCCAGATCATGTAAAAGAGCAAATTATATACATGCATCAATGATCTTAGATTAGCAATATTGGGTCAGCCTTCTATAAAAATCCATCCAAATCCAAATCCACATCTTTATTTTGTAAGCCCAAAACAGAAGATTTGGTTTTGGAGGCCCAAATAAATTTCCCCTATTAGAACTTTCCAAACCTGGCAGCAGAAAGAAAAAGGCCCAGATCCACACTAGCTATTATTCATAAACCTTGGAGGAAAAAAGATAAATAAATAAAAAACATGTGGGCATGACTTCTACTAAAACAATCAGGAAAACAAACACTTCAAAGTTCAAATTTTCATAATCACTCTTCAACAAGTATTAGACTAAACATCGTTTTCTTTTTTTCACTAAATTATAAAACCTTAAAAAGTAAACGCATCCACACAATCACAGAAGAGACTATTCATAACACGTAATTCAAACAAACCAACAAGCAAAAAGAGAGCATGGATAAACAGGAAGCCTACATAGTACATAGTACACTGGAGGCTCAGACAGGGTTGACGTTCACAGCTATCATTTGGAGATTGTCTTGGCCGCTGTTTATAACGCCATGGCCGCCGGCAAGGTCGTCGCCAGGAAGCCTTTGGGTACTAGCATTATCGGTGTTGTTTGTTGTAAACTTGCGTGGTGCAAGAACGAGAGTGATGATGAGGATCACCAGGCCAAGTATTTGAGCTGCAAGTTTAAGGCCCGAAAGCAATGACATTTGTTCCCTGCAGTAACAAAGAGGAAATTAATTCTATCAACACTGGAACCAACAAAAATAAAATTAGAAAGAAATTGTTAATTAAATATATATAGTCTGCTGTATATTCTCACCTGTTTGGAGGAGTATAGAGATAGAGGATGATTGTGTAGAACAAAGTGAAAAGGAAAAGGAGAGAGATATATGTTAGGACATATATGTGTTCACTTGTTGAGAATATATGTCACTTATTTATGTGAATTGACTAATCCTTTTGACAAAACGCACTCTACTTGTAATTGGGTAGTTCTAGGTATTTTTAATACTTCAAGAAATATGGTTTCAAGATCAAGTGTTGAAGTCATCAAGTCTGTCCAATAAAAAGCAAGTTGAAGTGCAATTTCATTAAAGCTCGACACCTTCTCGATAGCTACCTCGACACCTGCTATCTGTCGAGATTTACAAAATCAGTTTTTCTGATTTGATTTCCTTGGGATCCGTGAATATGCTTTTGGGCCTTCTTTTCTTCTAAACCTAAACATATAAAAGGATTGTTTTAAGAGCCGTCAAATTGTATACAAGTTGCAAAAGCATTGAGCAATCTTTGTTCGAGCAAATTGTGATCAAAAGACGAAGTTCTTAACCGAGTTCATCTTCTCTCAAGGAGTTGCTGTGTATTTGCACCATAGGGTTTTGTAACCAAGCATCTTCCTAATCTTCATTGTGTATGATGAACTGAAGAATTTTGTAGCCAACCTCTCCTTAAGTTGGTGTTTGAAGTCGCGTACTGGGATCCGCGCATTGGTTAGTCACGTACTTGGGAGCTGTGCATTAAAGGTGAAAATTGTCACTACAGATCAAGTCCAATTGGGTATTGGGGTAAGGGTTCAACTGTAGGTTGGTAAGGTACTTGGGATTCCTTTACTTGTAACCGCTTGATTTGATAATAGTGGAGTTTTGGGAGTGATGACCTGAAAATCACCCGGTGGGGTTTTTGCCGTTAGGGTTTTTCCCATTCGTAAACAAATCACCGTGTTATTTATTTTCCGCTGCATATTTAGTATTTGGTGATTTGTTTTTGTTTCCACGTATTTGCATGTTAAATTGATTAATTAATAACTTGGCTAATTAATTAATTGATTTTATCACAAGGGGTCATTCAGATTGTGGCCTATCAAGTGGTATCAGAGCAGGCACACTCTGATTAGGATTAATCTTTTCTGTGTTGATCCATTGACCCCTGTTTGTCATGGATAGAGGACAATCTTTAATCATACTTCCTTTATTTGATGGCACTAACTATGCATACTGGAAAGTACGCATGAGAGCTTTCTTGCAGTCTTTAGATGAGAAGGTGTGGCAAGCTGTAGAGATTGGCTGGACGAAGCCAAAAGAAGAACCGGCCGATTGGGATGATGCTAAGATCAAGGCGGCTAACTTCAACAGCAGAGCGCTAAATGCCCTATTTAGCGCAGTCACCAATGAGGAGTTCAAGAAGATATCCTCAACTGAAACTGCTAAGGAGGGTTGGACCATCCTCCAAACAACCTATGAAGAAACAAAGGCTGTCAAAGATTCAACACTTCAGAGGCTCACTACAAGTTTTGAAGAAATTAAGATGGAGGAGAATGAGTCGTTTGATGAGTTCTATGCCAAGCTCAAGGACATAGTGAACTCAGCCTTCAATCTTGGGGAAACCATCCCTAAACCCAAGATTGTAAGGAAGGTGCTCAGATCTCTACCTGAGAGATTTCATGCCAAGATTACGACAATTGAGGAATCAAAGGATATAGACAAGATTCCTTTGACTGAGCTGGTTGGAAACTTGCAAACCTATGAGATAGGGTTATCTATTATTGGCAAATTAAGTAAAGGCAAAAGCATGGTCTTGAAGGCAAAGAGCAGTGATATAGATGAGTCTTCTGATGATGAAGATTCCAAGATGAAGTCCTACATCACTTGGCAGTTCAAAAAGTTTATGAAGAATGCCAATGGAAGGAGCTTCGACAAGGACCACAGGCAGTACAGTTCTTCTCAGTTTAAAAGCCAAGACAAAGGGAAGAAGGATGCTAAGGAGGGCGGTCAGTATACTGTTCCCGCAGGACCAAAGTGCTTTGGGTGTCATGGGTTCGGACACATGAAACATGAGTGTCCTACATATCTCAAGAGCATTGGGAAAAACAAGGCACTTGTTGTAACCCTAAGTGACACTGAGCCTAAAGATGATTTCGATAATGAGGATGAAGGAATCTTAAATGCCTTCACTGCCACAGTCAATCCTACTGAAGGGATTGTTGAAGAAGTGGATGAAGAAGAAGAACTGGTGGAGTCCAAATTTGAGAAGATGGATGATCAAGATGATATCCATTCAGTCTATGAGAAGCTTTACAAGCTCTCTGAAAAGTATGAGAAATTATACAGGCTGGCCACCAAGAAGCTTAGTGATGTGGAACTTGATCGTGAAGAGTTGTCCACGAAGTTTGATGAGGCGAATCAAACCATTGGAGCACTGAGATTTGAGAACAACTTTTTGGCCGAGAAGACCAAGAAGCTTGAAGCGGAGCTGTTTCAAGTTAGAGCTCAACTGGAGAGGACTTCAAGTACAAAGCTTGATGAGATGCTTAGCATTCAGAAATCTGCTTCGGATCGAACTGGTTTGGGGTATGGTATTTCTTTCTCTAATACTGCTTCTACTAGCAATACTGTTTTTGTTCCTCCTGCTAATAACACTGAAATTGAGAACATTGATGTTAAAACTGAATTATCGAGTGAGAACTTAGACAAGGGTAAATCTATCTTAGGAGCACCCCTAAGCAAGATAAGAATACTGCTAAAAACCCTAGAGCTAAGAAGACTAACTCTCAAAAGCCTAAACAGAAGAAGCAGCATCTCTGTCATCATTGTGGAGCTGCCGGTCATACTCGACCAAATTGCTATAAGTGGTTAGCCACTCAACAAAGCAATGGTATGATAGCATCTGGAAGCCAAAATCAACTTCAATCTTCTCTTGCTCCTCTTGGAGATCTTCTGAAAGCCCTCATGTTCCTTTCGAACTTGAACGATTTAAATTCTTCCCCCTCACCGCCTGTTCAAGGATTCAATCAAAGGAAAGGTTCTTCCAAGGTGTGGAAGAAAAAGGACTCTAAGTGATTTCATCACTTTCTTTTCCCTTCTTGTTTTCTTGTTTGTTGCATTACTTGTGTGTTTTGTATTTCTGCTGAGTCAGTTTAGTTTTTGCTTTGCTTTGATAACATGTTTTTGTTTGTTTATTTTCAGTTTTGTTTATTTTGTTTTTTTATATAAAAATAAAAAAAATTGAAAAATTGAAAAATACAAAAACAGTGTGTGTCTTGTATACTTTGGTATTTGTGTACCTTAGATGGCTAATGAAACAAAGTTTTCTAAACTTTGTATCTCTTGTAGCTTAGATGAGCATCTCTATGCACAACAAAGTAAGTGAGCTTTATGGCTCTTGTTTGTGATGAGTAAGATTAAGTTATCTCTTAAACTTAACACTCATATCACTCTTTTTGACGGGTAGGACTAGAAAATCCTAAGAGAAAGGCATAAATGACCATCTTACCACTGTTGCCCGCCAATCATAGTATGACACCTGTATGCTTTGGCATAGCAAAAGTGCAGTGTCATAGACACCTGTATGCTTCGGCATAGCAAAAGTGCAGTGTTAAAGACATCTGTATGCTTCGGCATAGCAAAAGTGCAATGTCTATGCTTAACATATTGGGTATTTCTTTTCTCTCTTTTTATGCCCATGCATGATATGCTTAAAAGAAAATATGCAAAGAAAATAAAAAGTAAAAAGATTAAAATGTTTTAAATATGATTGCAAGCGTGTTTTCTAGGAGATGTGGGAGTCATAGGATGTACCTCAAAGGTGATAGTTCCCATCAAACAATTATGATTGTGTGTGAGTTAAAGTTATTTTCTCATATCTCAGATCGTTATAACATGTATACACATATGCAATCTTGCGATGTTTTTCACACACAACACGCAATATTCTTTGCTACTCTTGATACATGTGCAAGTACAATGTGATTTGGCAATTACAAGTGTTTACATGTGCTAATGTATGCTCCTGTCTTGACTTGTTTTTGAAATATAAAATTGGTTAGACTTGTTTAGTGTGTGTGTGTGTGTTTTTGAGGATCCATGTGCTTAAATTTCTTGATTGAGAGATGATTTTGAGAGTTTAAAATGTTGATTGGATCTTTGGTTGAGGTGTATGATGGATTGCATTCATGTCTGTGTTTTTCACTTCTCGAAAAACTGCTTTTTAAAGATGGCTCGACACCTCCTCGATACCTGGTTATCTGTCGAGATTCCCATGCCTTTTCTAATCGCAATCTCGACACCTGTCTCGACACCTGGTGGATCGATAGAGAAATCTTCTGTCTTCTCGATGCCTTCTCGATCGATCGAGTTTCTTATATCTGAAATTGGTCTTGCACCTCGACACCTCTCGATACCTTCAGCTGTCGAAGGCAAATTTCTCGACACCTTCCTCGATAGCTTACTTGATACCTCTCGATACCTCAGCTGTCGAGAATTACTGAGGTGTCTATAAAAGGTCTAATCGCGATTTTTCCTCTCATTCTGTCGATCTCTCTTGATTTATCCGAAGACTTTTCACCTCCCAAACGAGTTTCTCACACTCAAATCTTCAAATCTTCATCATTTTTTGTCTTCCCTTGATTTCCATCACCTGGTATGTTCATTTTCCCTTCATTTTTCATGCATTTCATGTTTTGAAACCTAGGTTTTGGGATTTTTTTTGAAATTTTTGGGGTTTTTCAAAATTGATGAGTTTTTCTTCAAATTTTGGATTGGGTTTGCACTTAAATGTTTTCAAAATGTCATACATTACATTTCATGTGCATTATAATGATGTTTACATACATTTAGATGTGTGCTCTATGTTTGTGTGCTGCTAGGATTGGATTGGGTTGAGCCCATGATGTTTTTTTTTTTTTTTCCTTTGCATGTCACATGTTCATGCATTCCCATGCATACGTACTTTTTGTTCAATATATTTGATCTATTTGAACTGTGTTGGGACTTTTCTGATTGTCTCCCTCTCTCTCTCTTTCTCATTCTTTTACGTTAGTAGTGTCTATGGCACCCAAACGTAAATCCACTCCTGCTCGGAACCCTCTGCGTTTTGGAGCTTTCTCTTCTTCTGACTCTACTCCTCTTAACCTTTGGTTCCGTGATGGAGATGCCCACAAAGCATTTTCGGTGAACTTTTCTCGACGAGGTGTTCATTCGGAATGTCAAGTCATTCTGGCGGACTTCGCCGACACTGACCTTCCCTCTGTCATTCACAGTAGGGGATGGGAGTCACTATGTGATGTCCCGGTCACTTGCCCTCTCGTGCTGATACAGGAGTTTTACTCCAACATGCACGGGATAGATCGTTCAGTACCTCTCTTTTTCACTCGCGTTCGAGGTACGCGCATTCCTGTTACACCGCAGCTAGTTACGGATGTACTTAGGGTACCTAGGATAGATTTTCCTGATTACCCTTCTTGTGAGCGTCTGAAGACTGTGTCCAAAGATGAGCTCATCTCTACTTTTTGAGAGCGCCCTTCTGATTGGGGTGAGCATCAGTACACATCATATAGGCCTTTTGTTAAAAGTCCTAAATTTCTTAACATGGTGATGACTTTTTTACAGAGTCTCGTGCTCGATTTTTGCTATCACTTCTAGAGCATCTTACTATAGATTTTCCTTCTCATTTCATCCTTTCTATCATAGATGTCCATCTAGATTCGGCGTCCCGTGATAAGCTCATCTTTCCTTCCGCTATCACGAGGATCTTACGCCATTTTTCTATCCATTTTCCTGTGTCCGACCACTTCACTCACATCTGTGCCATAGATGCCGCTACTGTAAAATGTAGTGAGGCTCAGTTTAGGTCGCGACAGACGGATGCCACTCCTCCCTCCCGTTCAGCTCCGTCCAGATCAGCTCCATCCAGATCCGCTCCTTCTACCTCTGCTCCTTCTTCCTCTACGGGCGATGTATCTCTTGGAGATATTATGGCGCAGCTGCAGCGCATGGACACTCGCCTTGATACACTCTCTGTTGAGTTGTATCAGGTAAATGTTCATGTTGGTCGTATTGCACGACGGCAGGCGACCATGGGTGGTTTTGCTCCAGAGGCTACTTCTTCACTACCTACTTCAGCAGCTTCAGATTCTGAGGATAAGGATGATGATGATGATGATGGGGATGCTAGCTCCACTGATGAGATGTCTACATGACACTTCACCCTTTGTCACTCGTGACAAAAAGGGGGAGTAGTTTTGGGTTATGAGAGTAGTCATCTTAGGGGGAGAGTTAGTACAGGACATTTTGATAAGGGGAGTGTTGATATTTTTGAGGGATGTAGTGAGGTTTTGATGTATCTTTTCTTTTCTATTCTTTATAGATACATTGATCTTGTATATGAGGTCTTTTGACCAGTTTTACATACATTGTACTTATTTTCTATATATGTGAATGTATGTTTCTTTCACCTCTCTCTTCATGTGTTGTTTCTTCTCTATCTTTATACATATGTTCTTTATACTTGTATGCAATCTATTATTTCTGTATCACACAAGATGTCTTGATGAGTTTTGTTTAAAGTGTTTCAGAAATACAGGTTGTCAAAGTCTACTTGCCATAAACTCTCTTCTTACAAAATTTTTCAAGAGTTTGTGTTAGGATAGATTTTATTGTATTCAACAAGTGAATATGAGTTGAGTGATTTATGACTTCTCTCATATGTTCATTTATTTGTTGTGGTTTTGTCACGGATTGCCAAAGGGGGAGATTGTTAGGACATATGTGTGTTCACTTGTTAAGAACAGATGTCACTTATTTATGTGAATTGGCTAATCCTTTTGACAAAACGCACTTTACTTGTAATTGGGTAGTTCTAGGTATTTTTAATACTTCAAGAAACAAGGTTTCAAGATCAAGTGTTGAAGTCATCAAGTCTGTCCAAGAAAAAGCAAGCTGAAGTGCAATTTCATTAAAACTCGACACCTTCTTGATAGCTACCTCAACACTTGCTATCTGTCAAGATTTACAAAATCAGTTTTTCTGATTTGATTTCCTTGGGATCTGTGAATATGCTTTTTGGGTCTTCTTTTCTTCTAACCCTAAACATATAAAATGATTATTTTAAGAGCCATCAAATTGTACACAAGTTGCAAAAGCATTGAGCAATCTTTGTTCAAGCAAATTGTGATCAAAAGAAAAGTTTTTAACCTAGTTCATCTTCTCTCAAGGAGTTGCTGTGTATTTGCACCATAGGGTTTTGTAACCAAGCATCTTCTTGATCTTCATTGTGTATGATGAACTGAAGAACTTTGTAGCCAACCTCTTCTTCTTAAGTTGGTGTTTGAAGTCGCGTACTGGGATCCGCGCATTGGTTAGTCACGTACTTGGGAGCTGTGCATCAAAGGTGGAAATTGTCACTACAGATCAAGTTTAATTGGGTATTAGGGTAAGGGTTCAACTGTAGGTTGGTAAGGTACTTGGGATTCCTTTACTTGTAACCGCTTGATTTGATAATAGTGGAGTTTCGGGAGTGGTGACCTGAAAATTACCCGGTGGGGTTTTTGCTGTTAGGGTTTTCCCCATTCGTAAACAAATCACCGTATTATTTATTTTCCGCTGCATATTTAGTATTTGGTGATTTGTTTGTGTTTCCACGTATTTGCATGTTAAATTGATTAATTAATAACTTGGCTAATTAATTAATTGATTTTATCACAAGGGGTCATTCAGATTTTGGCCTATCAATATATTTTTGGGTTGGTTGTGTTAAATGTGTGGCAGTGGATATACTGAATCAAAAGAAAGTTGAGTCTTCCTGTAAGTTAGTTTAGTTTATATATAGAGAGATGCAGTCATATTCGGGTGGGGCACTAGGGCTGAGAGAATTGTTTTCAAGCAGTGAGATGCAATCAAGGACGAACTATTCTTTGACTTAGGCACTGAGGTTTTTATTTTTTAAAATATTATAAAAATGAAAATTTTAAAATAAAAAATAAAAATATTTACACTTGGTCTACCTGAAAAATAAAATTGTTCACAAAAGCCAATAAACACAACAGTACTCATCCCTTTCTTTGTGACTTTGCACTATGTGTGATCAAGTGTATCCGTATGTTGTACGTGTACTAATGTGTATAGATTTTGACGTTTTGTAAGCTCTCAAAACATAATTATTGATTATTTACCATTTTTTTATGCAAATGAATTGAGTTGTTAAGTTGTTTGAAATTGGTTATTTGTTCTTTGGGACTTAAAGTTAGAAGTGTGGTTCTTTTTATTTCCGTGCATGGCAATGTTAATTAATTTTTTTTAGTTCAATAACATTTGACATATAATTAGATGATGATGATGATAAATGTGACTTATATTTGAATGGTAAATCATGGGAAACCTAGCTACAGTTTTAGATTTATTTCAAAAGAAAAATGCAAATAATTCAAAAACAACTATTTGTGTCTTTTCTTTTACTGATTGGTATAAAGAATTTTCTTAGAATGATATGACAACTATTATAAATTTTATTAAATAAGCCTTACAAATTGACGTATCATTTATTAAGACGCAAAAATAAGTAATTAAGAAATTTATTTATTATATTATTAATGTGACATCAAATAAATTTATTGCTATATCAATTTGCAAATATTATGTAGTAAAATTGATAGTAGTTTTGTGACTTATGTATTATGTATTATGATATATATTGATGTAATACTAATTACTTTCCATATCTTGTTAACCATCGCATACCCTTAGAGTAATAGTCACTCTTTAAGTATTAGTGCTTGTGAGGTATGGGAAAGGTAAGGGTCAAAGTTCAATAGAGTAGACCTATTAATGTAATTTTACACAATTCATAAATCCAATTGAGTTATTAAAACCCAGCCGAGTCACACAGTTTGCTTAAAACCTGCCAGGTTTTACCGATTTTGACTGGGTCTTATGCATACCCGATCTAATTGATAACCCAAACTAGGCAATGTGCAGGGTTATAAAGTTACCGGTCTAACCGGCCGGGCTGGGTTTTACAACACGGGCTGTGATCCTCTGTATTAGAAAAGTAAAGTACAACATAGCACTTTGGCAACTTGTATTAGAATTATAATAAAGTAAAATATAATTATTATAGGTACAGGTAATATATATAGACACACACACACGTATAAATATACAATACAACATCTCAAAAGAGGGAGTTATTGAGCTACAACCTACTACTTATTGCAGTTAAAATTCATCTCCTTAATAACTGGAACAGTGGACTTTTAAGCAGAGGATGGTAACAGAAAGAAAACAGTATAACCATTGGATAGAACCTCAGAACACACAACTCTCTTTATGTCACATGATTCATTGTGGTTTAGTGAAATGACTCCAAAAACAGCACAAGGAGGTGTCAATGCAAATTTGATTGTGAAATGTTTTTAGTCTCACATTGATCACAAGCCTAGAGCAGGCTTTCATGAAAAGGTTCCACAAGGCTTCCATTGCTTTACTGCTGTCCTCAGCGGATCTGGGACTATAGCAGACCATGAAATCAAATCTGGCAAAGGTCCTGTGAGTGCAAGATAATTTTCACCTTCTCTTTTTGGCATTCTCTTCCAGCTTAACTGTCATTCAAATTTCAAACTGTTAGTTTTCTACTGCCTTAGGGGCATTGGACAATAATAACAAGAAACTCAAAACTTACAGAAAAGGAAAATCGCATCATAATTTAATACATGCTCCTTTATAATCAATGTTTACAATCTATTGGATGATTAGTCAGAATATGCAAGCTAGGAATGTCTCACTGACACCAGCCTGAGCAAGAAGCTGCAAGCATTACTTCTCTGTCACAATTGGATTAAATTCATAAGTTCAACAATATGATATCAGAATTGAGTAATGAAGAACCCTAAAAAAATCTTATTATGTCTGTCCCTGTCCACATGCCTAGCCCATTGAAGCTTGATATTCTTGTTTGAACAAGTATCAACCTATTATTAGCTTCTTAAGTGAAATTATGCTATTATCAAACAATGCATAAGATGGTCCACAATTAGAGTCTATGAGTCATATCTACGGCCACTACAAAGATTGCCATTTCCTTTATTTCTTGGCCCCGCAGCAAAGGGCCTGTTGGAGTGTCCAATGAAAATTAAAATGTTTTATTGTGTTTTGCATACAATTTTATGAAAGGATTAAGATTTTCAACCATCAAAGATTACATTTTCTACTATTTCTTAACACTAAATTGGCCAGGCAGCAAACAGCCTGTTTGAATGTCCATTGAAATTAAAATGTTTTATTGTGTTTTGCATACATTTTTAGGAAAGGTTTAAGAGTTTCAACCATCACTAAGTGCAACAGTTGGAAAAATAAAATAAAAAATCTGTAACAGGGGTATTTTATGTGTTTGCAAAATATGATTGGAACCATTGAATAACACTGGACAACTAAACATATCCTAAATTCCTTTTTGAACTTTCTCTTCAATGCACTGTAAAAGTCGCTCATCCTTTTGGATTTATTGTGTATTACTACTATGTATTTCTTGAAAAAGATGCAGCCACGTTGGTTCACAAATGAACATAATATTTTCATGAAAGAATCCCTACTTTTCCAGGAAATGCTTTGGATAGTGCCTTGATAGTATAATTTTGTACCCAGGTACCATCAATTGAAGAATTTTTGGGATGAACCACTCCGTCTATCACATCAGCTGCTTCATCAATGCCACCACAGTTCACCATGAGACGACCATTTGGCATCAGCCTATTATTCAATTTTAACCAGGTTTGAACCTGCCAAAGATCAGAAAGCAAGGAAAAATCAACAAAGAAATAGTCACGCAGTGTTTGTGGATGACAGCAGACAGTGTGTAGAACCTTGTCTCAAATGACAAGATGATTACAGTGAAGTGCATTAACAATTGAAGAGATGATTGAAACTTTTAACAAATTTAAATTTAAAACAGCACTTATACCGTGTGGGAGAACTTTTGAACAGGAAATATCAAAGACCATGGCACCATGTCAAAAGCCAAGTCCCAACCCTTCATGTAAAAAAGTGAGATACAAACCTCTTGCAACTGTGGCAATACTTTTCCACCAGAAAACAAGTCAATGACAATGCCTGATATCATTTCAAGCACAACTTAGTGAGACAAAGGGAAGCAAAGTACAACTAAAAGCCATCCTTGTGAAAAAGAAGAAATCAGTTAGTAAAAGGAGGCATTTCCTAGAGATTGAAGTGCAACGAAATTAGATGACAAAAACTATAAGAATTGAAACAATAATCATGCTTCACCTTTTATTTTATTTTATTTTTAAAAAGATAAGTAGAGAAGTCCACTAAGAGACTAACAAGACCCACAACCCATCCAAAAGTACCTCAAAACATAAATCTAGTTCCAAAATTCAAACCATCCAAAAAGTCCTAAAAAGAAACAGAAGGAGATGAAATAGGTAATACAAAAGCAATGCAGAAAGGAATCTCACCGGCAAACCCTTCAGAAGCATTAACTGACTGTGAAAGGGCATCACCAATATGAACATTAAGAATGCCACCAGCTACAGTGCATTTCTCAAGATCCGAAAGCCCAAGATATTCTCTCGATTTCTCAATCAACTAGAATAGAAAAATTATGAGCTAAGGATGCAGTCAACCAGGGAACCAAAAGCTTTCAAGCATTTAACTAATGCAGATATGCTATCAGTGTAAGAAACATTTGGATTTAAACCACTGTAATAACATCCAATGTAAGTATTATTGCTAATATGTTTTTTAAACCATGTTACTTAGTAGGAAAGCAGCATATGGTGCTCCTATTTGATCCTATAGCTAGGAGAAAAACGTTTCTTCAAAGCTGATAGAAAGCTAGAAAATCCAAACCATTATAAGCCTCTGAAATGATTATAACTTTCCTTCCACTGCTACTGTGCTTCAGAATTGCAATATAGTAGCTGATATTATACTTGCACATTTACTAAATGTTTAGCAATAAATAGAGGGCCCTATAAAATCTCAATGTTCTTGCACAATGTGTTTTCATATCCTACGATAAATAAATTCCCATGGAATTTAAATTTCAAATTAAGATTGCTACTTGAAATAGGCTCCTTAATCTTTCTTCTTACTTCTTAGACATTACTGCAATAGACTATGAAATAGTGATGTTGCAAAAGTACATATTAAAAATGATTGATTGTCCCAAAAGCTTATGCAATGGGATATGGTAAATTTAATCATTTCACCACATATTTCTAACAGACCCCTCACATGTGGGCTTAAAATACCTTTTAATAAGTGAGGCCCAACACGTGAGAATTTAAATGAGAGGTAGAGAAAAGGGGACAATGATTGAGCTTAGGACCTCTTGCTCTGATATCATTTTAAATTACTGATTGTCCTAAAAGCTTAAGTTATTGGGAATCCCAATACTTCTAACAATACAGAAGCAGCTCCAAACAGCGTGCATAAACAGTCAACACTGAATATATTCTTGAGAGAAGTTCTATGACGTATTGTTCATTTCATTATTTTAAAGAAATACCCTAGTAGGAAGAACTAGGTGATTCCCTCTTAGTACTAATACCTTCTTCAGCTTTTCATATGACAATAGATCAAGAGACCAATAAGTTTTAGAGGTTCATAGATATATGGTGTCTGTCAGTGGATGCACTTTATTAAGATATTGACATTTTAAGAGAATCCAGGCCAATGCTTCTCAAATCAGAATTTCTGAGTGGTATAACTAGCACATTGTGAGAGGTTTGTTTTGTGGGCTTCCTTTAAAAGATTAGTTGATCAATGTAATTTCTGGGATCTTCGAGCTTGAAGTTGGTCTCAAATCTTTATAATATATATGGCCTTAAGAAATTTAAATGATTAAGTTGGACGAGATACTTAGTGTACCCTACAATTTCATCAATCTCCCAGCCTTCAAGTTGCAATGATGGCCACAAGTCAAGCATTAGACGAGCAGTAGTTCCGCCACCCTGACAGAATTAGAATAATATTTCATTCATGAAATAACAAGTTTGGTTCAGAAAGATATATTTATTACAATAATCTCAAAGAAGATATCCACATTGTTCCAAAGAGTTACCAAACCAAAGATAGCAATGGGACCTTTTGGGACAATAGCTGGCAAGCTAGCAAACTCATCCTGTATAATGCAACACATTCAAAGAACCCATCAATGGAAAGGAATTTTATTTTTCAATTAAAAGACGTGCACACACACACACACAAAACACACATAAATGTTTGCACAGAGAGTGAGGGTAAATGAGCAGGATGTAACTTCCTCATGGCTGTATTCTTTATTTCTCCAAATACAAAGAATTTGAGAAAAATAATCAGGTAGTGATAACCTTAACATAAAATTAAACATTTGAATGATTTTTAACATCGAATGGACAGCTGAGATTGGTAGTATAATATAATTTTTTTTTTCTGGTAGGTGGAGTCGTGTATCTGTGGTTGACTCATAGGGATGGGTCCAAGGGGCCCTGCCTTGGTGAGGTTCCATGTCATTAAAAAAATAAAAATTAAATCCATTGCCCTCTAGAAAGTTGTAAAAAGCTTATCATACATTTTTTTGTTATGAGAATTCTTAGCGTCTTATCAGATGAATAGATCCCAAAGATCATAAAATACAATATTCTTCTATAAATTTTGAGGCTACTCCAAAGGATACATGGAGTGGCATCAAACACCAGAAAAAAGTTTTTTTTTCCTCAACTACCCAAGGAAAACACATCAGTTAAGGAAGAAAACCATGTAAATGTACCAGTCACTTATTGTCTACATGGCAAAGTTAAAGACTCTGCCACATCATACAACACCATGAAAACTTCAGGACAAGGAAAGCAGGACTCAGAGCATGTGGTGTCAAGAGGAAACATAAGTAGTAGGAACTCTATAACTTAAGATAATTAATTAGTCATTATGGATTCTCACTCTCACATCCTATACTCTTTTTTCCCCTTTTTATTTATTAGTAGGTTTGAAGTATGAAATTTACACAATTCTCTTTTCACCCACTCTTCATAACCTTCATGAGATATTGTATCAACCAAAAGGGGATCTATCTTTATGCAGACAACGAAGCACGGTTGCCTTGTGACAGTAGTTGACTAGTTTCTGGTTATTATTTAGTGTACACTCCTATCTACTTTGTTAGGCAGATAACACCTTGGGAAGATTTCAATTGAAGAGTTAATATAACATATCAGGGTACCACTTGACCCAAAAGCTATAGCCAATGGACCCAATTATGTTATTAACTACTCACTCTTGTCATTATTATCCAATATGGGACTTTACTACATAAACAACCACATCACTCACTATTGAATATGCCAACATGCTTAATAGCATTATTGGCAAAAAATTAGGTGAATCTCTAATTGGAAAGTCAAAAAACAGTAGAAACAAGTACATTGTCCACTCCCTTCCACCTTCTCAAGTACCAATTTGCTTGAAGCCTAGAAGAGATATGAGAGCTGATTAGTAGTAGACATGCTCAAGAAAAATTACATCAGTGGAGACAAAAGTTATCTTAAAGCAGATTTCAATCCTATTCATCCTCTGTCTCTTGCTGAAGCCTCAAGAAAATCCAGTGAAAGCCTTAGGATCCAGCTCATCACTCTTGAGACAAATATATTTCAAATAAAAGTATTGAGACCAAGCAGGTTATGAGAGATAAGACAAAAGACAAAATCTACCACAAAAGGTACTCTGGTGCAAGAGAATTATAATGTTCAATTGTGCTCTTCACCGGATGGTACTAAGAACTACTTTCCCCTCTACTATTCAAACTAGAATTTTTGTTCAATTGTGAGATTATGATATGACATTGGGGAAACAAATGGCGGAACCCATATATCAAATTTGAAAGACAAAAGGTGAAGATATTTTATTACAAAATGAGGAAAAAAACAAAGGATAAGCAATAACCTCTTCAGCACACTACTAAGATGCCAAGAGTACATAGGAAATTGATAGAAAGCAAAATTATGCATATCCAACTTATTGACATTAGTACTCTCACACTGCCTGCTATATGTAAGAGGCTTATGAGTTATGACCACAAAGTACCACTTCAATACCGAGCTCAGAAAAAGGAATATCATGAGTATTTTTGTCGACAATAAAACCAAAGTAGGACACAATCTAATAATTTGCATAATTCATTAAATTAATATGCTTAATTGTCAGCAATTATCTGGTTTCAGTTATCATATTCAAGCAAATAAAGGAAACAATAAAGAAAGAGAAAAGCTTGACATACCCAATAGGAACCAGTCCATTTCTGGTCCTTGTAAAGAATGCTGTGAACATTATCTGCATGCATCAACATAAAGAAAATACAGAAAGACAACTGGGTCAGAAGTGAACTCAAAGAGTAGGGGTGAGTGAAGTTGTTTTAATAACTAGGCTTTTATTATGAGAGAGTATACGAGTAGCGTCGAGAAGCAGCATCCTGGAATTTGGAGTATCGAGAATTAAAATGTCGTTGAATTGGCTTCTTATAGCCGTCACTACTTGAAAGTCTTCTTCTTTTTCTTCTTTTTCTTCTTCTTCTTGTTTTTGATCTTCTTGTTGGTGCCATGAAGAAGAAGAACCAGCCTGGGACTTCGTTGCTTGGGTCTTTAGTTTTGGAGTACATGATGATGGTGTTGTAGTTATAGTCGTAGAGCTCCATAAAGATAATACTAGTCGTTTTGAAATGGAATTGGAACAGATATAGTTGGAGTTGGTGAGTAAAGAGAAGCTTGACCCATTTCCCTTTCCTTGGCTGAGGCTGATATTGATGATTGGGTGAAGAAGCTGAAAACCCCCCAAACCCAATACATATCCTGACATTGATTTGTGTATTTACTTTACTAGGAGTTATTAGGATGTCGACTCGAGATACAGTCACTCAACAAAGACTACAAAGTACAAGACACGGCTGTAGAATTTGAACATTCCCAACACAAAAGCCCTATCCAGAACTCTGTTATCCATGGCTGCTACAGCCAAAGTGCAAAAAACAAGATTTTTAACGTCACATAATATTTATGCAAGGTAGTTTCTAAAAGCTGAAATATAGTAATTAATATTTTGGTCTACTTTGATCTATTTTAGTCCATTTTGGTCCTGGTTCAATCTGTTGGGCCCGTTTAGGTCTATTTTAGCCTTTTCAATCCACTTTACGTAAAAGTTGAAACGTTTTGCATTTGGATTCTAAACTCCTCATCTGCCTAATAACACAATTGACTAATGTTTTCGCATTAAATCCAACCCACTGTTAATTTAGCCCCTCTTCTATTTTATTTCTTTCTTTTTTGTCTATTCCTTTCTTGGAAATTAAAACCAACTAATTCATTCGTACCAAAGTGTTAACCATAAAAATCATAGCATCTTTTAATTTAATGGAATAAAAAATCCTAGCATTTTTATATCTTAATTCGCTAAATGCAAAAAAAATAAAATAAAATAAATCTTAGAAAGAAAATTAGTCTTTACTAAATAGATTTAGGCGAAAACACTATTTTGGTCTTTACATTTTGAGGTTACAGTCAATTTTTTTTTTTTTTTTTAGGGTGAAATGTAAATTTTATAAAATGAAATTGGAGTACAACAAAGCTCAGAGCAAACATAAGAAATTTTACAAACTATCTAGGAAAATCAACGAGGATACTATAGGAGGGTTGACTCCCTTCCACAAGAGTGTGGTGTTGCTCTACCTAGCATTCTGAGCAAGCCCGTGGGCAACTCTGTTGTAGTCCTTTTTCAGGTGTTGAGAGCTATAGCTAGTGAAGGTGTCTTAGGCAAGCTGGATTCCTTGGATGAGGTGGCCTGCTTCGTTGCTTGTGATGCCTTCATTGATGGCTTGAATGACTTTGAGAGCATCGGATTCAAAAATGACTAGGGACAGTGCCATTTCCTAAGCCAGCAGAACTCCCCACTCAAGAGCTAGTATTTCCACAACTTCTACTGGGTAGTGGGCTTGCAAAACTTTTTTTCAGTGCAACAATTGGTGGCCTTTATTATCCCTGATGATAACTCCGATGCTAGAGTTACTGCCATTATTGGCAGAAGCTCTATCCACATTGATTTTAAAGGTTTCAATTGTGACTGGGTAGTGGGCTTGCAAAACTTTTTTTCAGTGCAACAATTGGTGGCCTTTATTATCCCTGATGATAACTCCGATGCTAGAGTTACTGCCATTATTGGCAGAAGCTCTATCCACATTGATTTTAAAGGTTTCAATTGTGGGGGGGGGGGGGGGGGGGTCATCTAGGGGGGAAGGCCTTCGAGGTGGAGGGTCAAAGGTTGCAGTCTCCTTGAAATTGACAATAATATTTTTGCCCATTTCCAATATCTGGCTTGGGTTGGAGCCTAATTCATTATGAATTACTTGGTTCCTGTTGAACCAGATTTCCTAGGCAATGGCGAAGAATGATTCTAAAGCCTTAGAGCAACCTTATGATAGGAGCTTCAAAACCAAGTCCAAAAAATTCCAGCTAACAGTGAGGGGGTTTTGAGTTCCCTCTAACCAGAGATGCCATACCTAACTAGTGAAGTCGCAAGAGAGAAGGGCATGATGGAGAGTTTCAGAAGCTTTTCCACAAATTTGACAGGTTCCTGGGGTATTGATACCTTTGAGACCGAGATTCTCAAGGGTAGGGAGACCATTGACACATACTCTCCATGCGATAAATTTTATTTTTGCAAGGAGTATTAAGCACCACAAGCTTCGCCATAATAGGGTTCTCGGGTCTCCTGAGAAGCTCTCACCGTCCTCCATGCTATCAATCAGCTTATGGGCAATGTGGTAAACACTCTTTACGGTGAATTCCCCCTTTCTTGTTACCTAACCAAATGATATTGTCCTTAGGCATGTTATAGCTTAGGGGTATTTTGAGAATTTTCTCTACCTCAAAAGGAAGGAAGGTAGCTCAAAGGGTTTCCACCTTCCACCATCTTGTGTCTTGGTCAATGAGGGTAGAAACCATGGGGTATTCAACAATGTTTTTGGGTGGAGGGGGGGGGGGGGGGGAGATGACTTTGTAAGTGGAAAGGGTGGGCAGCCACTTGTCATCCCATATGTGAATGAGCTTTCCATTCCCTACACTTCATCTAGTGTGTTCTTGAATCGCCTTCAGGCTGCTGTGTATGCTTCTCCAAGAGTATGAGGGTGAAGCACCAAGCTTCAAATTGAGGACATCCTAGGAATATCTAGCCTTAAGCACTCTGGCCACTAGAGAATCTGGGTTTGAGAGAATTCTCCATGCTTGTTTGGTTAGCACTATGAGGTTAAAAGCTTGTAGGTTACGAAACCCCATACCTCCCTTGGTCTTTGACTTACACATCCTTCACCCACTGATCCAAGCAATTTTCATCTCTTGCTCTTTTTGTCCCCATGAAAAATTCATCTTCATGCTCTTTAGGTCTTCACAAAGCCCCTTTGGAAGCAGGAAACAACTCATAGTGTATGTTAGGACAGCTTAAGCGACTGCCTTGATCAGGATTTCCTTCCACCCTATTAAGAGGAGCTTCCCTTTCCACCCAGCAAGCTTTTGCCCAGCCCTTTGTTTTATATCCGCAAAGACCAATGATTTTGATCTACCATTAATGGAAGGGAGACCAAGATATTTGGAATGACGAGAGTCTTGCATTTTGGTAGTAGTCAATTTGGTCCTTGTTATTTTCAGCTTATAGTCAATTTAGTCCCTATTGTTAACTCACTAACGGAAAATACTTATGTGGCAAACGGTGTACACAATTGGCACACACATGGCTAATAAAATAATATATATAAAAAAATACTTAATTTCTATATAAAAACCACATTAGCAATTTTAAGAATAAAAAAAATTCATATTAGAAAAAAAAAAATTAAAAGGAGGAGTTAAAAAAAAAAAAAAAAAAACTTCCTAGATTTTCTTAGAGTTTCTTGGAAGCCAAACATAGCAAACCACACACACAAAAATAAAATTCAACCCAAAAAATTCTCCATAAACTCTAAGCTAGTGAGCCACTACAACGAACACAGCAACACCACTGCAAACTCCAATAGCCAACAACACCATCGAATCCGGTGAGTGCATTTCAATCTCGGTGGTGGAGCTTGAACCTAGATCTAGGCAAGTACAAACCCATATCTAAAAGAGAGGAAAATAAACGAACATGAGAGAGAGAAAGAGAGAACACTTTAGTTGAGGTACCGAAGAATGGAATTTGCATAAACTAATTGGTTTTCAGAAAAATTCAAACAGCATAAGCCACGTTGCTTGCTAGCATCACTTTCCAATACCACCTCAATAAACACCTCCACTCCCAAGTTCAGACTTCAATCCAAAACACAATGACATCCTCCTTCTACTTTTTCAATTCATTCTCTGCAATTGCAACTCCTCATTGCCAAAACAAGAATAATAAATGCCTGTTGAGCTAACCTAACCCAACCCCATGCTGAGTTTGAATTTTGTATGTGGGGTTGTTTTTTGGGTTGTGTTTGGCTGTTATGAAACTCTAAGAAAGGTAGGGGAATTTTTAAAAAAAACTCATCTTTTCAAATTTTTTGTTTTTTTTTTTTCTAACATGCATTTTTTTATTCTTAAAATTGCTGATGTGGTTTTCTTACATAGCAATTATATATATATATATATATATATATATTTATTTATTTTATTATCCAAGTGTGTGTCAACTATGCACACCATTTGTCATGTAGGCATTTTCCATTAGTGAGTTAACAGTAGGGACCAAATTAACTGTAAGCTGAAAATAACAGGGATCAAATTGATTGCTACCAAAATGTAAAGACCAAATTGATTGTGATTCCAAAAAGTATGGACCAAAATGGTGTTTTCACCATAGATTTATTTATATATTCTTTTGAATCTGCTCTCCATCTCTTCTTTAATTGCTTTATGGCTAGAGGTTTAAGGTTTGGAAGTAAATGGGGGATTAGGATGAATTTTTTAAATCTCTCATCTATTTCCCACTTTATGAAACTCATTCTATGTCCAGCCAATATCTTAAATTTGGAAGTAGAGGAAAATGAGTTCTTGCTGTTTGGAGCCCTCTTGCGCGATCAAATTTGGAAATACAGGAATAAAGTGGTGTTTGAAGGAAGGTCCCTTTGCTTTGTGGAGATCAAATCCTCATTGGAAAAAGTTCTTATTGAGCACACTAGTTTGAGGTAGTAGGTAGCTTCAGAGGAGAGAAATGAACCTCTAAGAAGTGTTTTCAGCTAGACCAAACTAGTTAAAAGCGCCATCAAAATTAATGTAGATGCAACAATGGGCCATTCTTATTCCGTTTTAGCTATCATGACCAGAGACTAGAGAGGGGACTTGATATTTGCTTGCTCAAATAAAGCAAACACCAACTCCCCTCTCTAGGCTGAAGCTGAGGCGTTGAGATGGGCTGTATCTCTTGCTAACCAGATGAATTCATTAGCTATCACCTTCGAAGGAGATTTTTAAATTTGCCTTAACACCGTTTCTAAGCATTGCTAGGAGGTTTCATGGAGGATTAAAACAATCACTTAAGAGACTATTGTAGCACTAGAGTCTCTACCTAATCCAACAATTTGTTGGGTCCCTAAGAAGGCAAATATGGCAGCTCATACTCTAGCAAGATGGTCCCTTCTTAATTTTGTAGGTTCCTTTGATGTTACAAACTGCCCCCAGTGGAAGCTAATTTTCTTTCTGCAATATAATCTCCTTTTCTTTTTGCTGTGTTTTCTTTGTTTGGAGTTTTTTCTTTTCTTTTCTTCGTAATAAAAATTTGTTATTCATAACAAAAATAAGACATTGGAAAAGCTCTCCCCACCCCCCCCCCCCCCCCACCACTCTTGATTAGTATTTCATGTTACATTGAGCAATAACTTTAATATTCTAGTGATAATAAAGTTTAATATTCTAGTGATAATAAAGTTACGAATGAGTGAATATGCAGTGCCATGATAAATTAACAACTGTACTCTTAACCAAAACAAAGTTACATTCTTTTATTTATTTTTTATTATTATAATTATGAAAGTGTAAGTCTTATAAAAAAATTTATGAAAGTATAAGTAAGAAAGTAAGTTGGAAATGGAACCACAAGCACTCTAGCTAGAATATGGTACGAACCTCCAAGGGGTTGTTAATTTGAGGACTTGTAAAGGGGAACAAGACTACTAATTAGACCAAAGATCAACCTGTGGGATTGAATAATCTCCAATAACTCCAAATGTATGAGAGCCAAGAAATTCTATGTACCTTGGAAAGGAGGGGGCAAGGTGCTTATATAGTAGTATAGAGTTGACCAAGATCCGGTGAATGTAGGCTCTTTCCTTATAGGAAGAGTATGGAGCAAATGATCCGAGATCCTTGGGCCTAACTTTCCATGTTTGGAGGATACGAATGTGTAGAAGAATCTTTGGGCGTGGTGTGAAATTTCTTTCAGTATGGAGATGCTAGAGTGGAGAACTTGTAAACGGTGTGGAGCTAAGTATGAAGGGTCGTCGAAGGATCGTCATTCATCCATTGCTTCATCTGCTATGTTTTGTATCAAATGAGTAAATTTAACTATTGTCACAGATATTGGTGAGCACTCAGGGGGCTTGAAGATCTTTGGGGTGCCTGACTAACATTGGGAACACCTGAAGGTACACATAAGGCTTGACAATGCTCATGAGACCTAATGATCGTTTATTGTCTAACGATGGTATTGGGTCTAACGATGCCTTTGTACTTGAAGACTCTAGGGTGTTAGCCAAAATTTGGGATGGTGAAAATATTCCCTATCAGTAAACATTTCCCCTTATTGTTATGAAAGAGTCCTAACATAATGCCATCCTCCAAGGTTCGTAAAGGGAAGTGATCTTAGGGCACCTTTTCCAATGTTGTAGCTAGAGGGAAGGTCCATGTGGTATTGCATTAAAGACAAACAATAATAGGTGAGTCACAATAAATACAAACATGAGAGGTGATAGTCTTTTATGACTCCTTTTTAGCCAAAGGCAATCAAATGCCACCTTCAAGTAGACTTTTTCAAACTAAGTGTCTGTTTGATATGATTAATTTTGCTAACTTATTTTACTATTCAATTTATTTTTGATACTATTCATAGGTCCCACTGCATTTTTTGGTACTATTCATGGGTCTTACTATACTATTTTAGCTAACTTTTACTTTTATCTACAGTACTTTCAGCAAAAAATTTTCAATTTCAACAAAATAAGTGGATGCCAAACAAACCCTAAATATGACTTTAGGTGAGGAAAATATAATGCAACTAAATAGTTTTATTGCTTAGATATATTAGGCGACGAAAATGATGAAAAATATTAGCCGGCAAAAAGTGTTTCATTGCCATATGTGCAATAATCCTAAGCCCTAAAAAGTTTTCAGTTTCAACAAAATAAGCGGATCCCAAATGACTTTAGGTGAGGAAAATATAATGCAACAAAATAGTTTTATTGCTTAGATATATTAGGCGACGAAAATGATGACAAACATTAGCCGGCAAAAAGTGTTTCATAGCCATATGTAGCAATAATCTTTTTGTTGCCATAGACTTTGTTTTTCGATTGCACTTGCAAGCCTACCATGTGCTACAAGTTTTGACCCTCGTATTAGGGATAGACGACACATAAAATAATATCCATCCACTTGCAAAAGATAAAAAATAATAATAATAAAAAAAAAAAAAAAAAAAATGTGATCCACCAGCTAAGATGTAACGAATTAAATTGAAATCCCACCTGTTGGGATGTAACAAATTAACAAATTTATCACACCCACAAGGGGATACGAAATATGATCCTATCACAGCTATAAGGTATACAAAAGGTTGCAAAAATAAAGCTAATATATCATGTGTCCGATACATATAACTAGTTAGGAGAGAGCGTGGATTCTTGTATCCTTTTTCAAGGATAAGAGACCATCCTTGTAAACAAGGCTTGCTTGAATCGAATTCTGACTCAATTGGGGTGAAATTATATAAGTTCATTACAAATATTTGCAGTTGGATCATTTGATAATAGAATAGATTAACATTCACAAATAACGAGAATGATGGCAATAATTCAAAATCATTGAATTGTTTGGGACACGACAAACAGGTTTTGCGAAATCTTGCAAGTTTGAGAGCCCCAAAAGAAATGTTTAGAAGTTATTTTTCAAAACAATGTAATATTCCCATTAAAAAAGGGTGTAATATCATAACTAAACCTTCAATCTATGAGAAAATTTCAAGAACAATCAAATTTTTTTTTTTGATACAATCAATTCTGAATACAGCATTGTTATACATGTCAATTTAGATTAACTGCAAGTACTTTAATGAGGAAAAAAAATTAAGAAATCCTCCCCAAAATTATTATTCTTGTACTAGTCATTATATTTTCTCTCAGCCGCCCCACTGCAGAAGCAGCCATGAATCATTATGGATACCTCCCACCTGCTCTTTCTCTAAAGTTTGGCGAGCAAGCTCTCAATGTCTTCATCATATGGCAAAATTGGACAGTGATAGTGATTAGATCAACAGAACTATGCTCAACTTGTAGTCACCTTCTTCCGGACAATCCTCTTTCTCCGTGCCTTGGGAGCAGCTGGTTCCCCATCAGCAACAGAGTCAACAGTCCCCTGTTTGATGCCAAGGAGCCCAAGCCCAGAAACAATGGCATTCTTTGATATAAACCATTTTGAAGATGGCCTATTAACATCCTCAGAAGGTCTGCTGTAAAACTTCAAGAGACTATCTGACTGAACCAGTGGATCTGCCTCTACGCCTAACCATGCCAGCCTTGATCTCTCTCCTAATTGAACATTCAAAATCCTGCATACAATGAGTACTAACAAAAGTTAAACAGCTCAAGCTCTGATGAAAGTATCCAAAGGCAGGGACAATTATTTTAGGTACGTAAAGTTTGGACACCAATACCGATCAAACAAATAAGCTTTCATAATCTATGGTTACAGATTTCAATATAATCAAAATGTGGATACTTATTAACAAGTTCTGACAAGGATTGCAAATCTATTACTTACAGAAGGAATTTATCAAGGAAGACACCTTAATGAATAATCTGGCATCTAATGTAAATGGGTCCTTTGACATAGAAGCAAGGAGACAGAGAATGCTAATGCCACCAGATGGAATTCTCAGAGCATACGAGGCAAACATAAAATATATATTGACAAACTGACAAGAATATAAACCCAACGGAATAGCACATATTTTGTTCTAAATAAATAAATAAAAGAATAAATAAGAAGCTCTTTCCTAGATATGAATAAGCTATTAGCAAAAGCTAAAACAATAATGAAAGAGAAGCCACTACGGTTAGAAGACTATACAACTAAGTGAACATATTGATTATATCAACAATGAAGAAAATCCTCAACAATATCATATCATATTAATATATTAGAATGAGAGAGAGGTTTGAAAATATCCATTTAGCATGGGAAAATGCAAAAACTACGTAAGTCAGTAAGTGTGAACCAGCACCATTGTCAGGTTTAAATGAATGACTTGTTAGAGAAAGAAACAAACCTCAAAGCTGTGCTAAAAAACAATGCCACTCCAATAACATCAAAGTGGCTGATCATTGCTCTATCAAATCCACTTAACAACTGATATCTGAGGTTTGCATAGAGACCGAGGAATGCACCATAACCAAGTGCATTGGTACTCACGGTTGGAATTGTCACAGACAACCTGCCCAACAATTAATGGTCACCCAAAATAAATTTGTCTGAATACTTCACCCCATCACAGGCAGAGTTATTTACTTTCCTACTTTTAAGGTGAAAAGAAAACAGATTAACAAAAGACATTTACCTTCCCCCCTTTTTACTGGCCAAAAAGTTTGATACTGCGCCCTGTACTGCTCCAGCACTTAACCCAACCATACACAACTCTGCAGCCTTATAGAAGAACGAATGGATTCTCTTTTGCAAGTCAAATTCCCGAAGTGGGTAACTCCTTTCAAATATATTGTTTGGGAGTTTCTGTAATGTATTTTGCAAGTCGTTTTGGAACGTGTTACCATATGAACGACAAGGAGCAAGAGACCAAACAACAACAGCATTGCAGGCTGCTATGGTAAGGACATTAATAAGTGCCAAATCCCACTCCTGCTTTATCCTACAACCATAGTAAAGAGAATCTAATCAGTTAATTATATTTAATGAGCATAACAGATAAAGTTTTTCATAAATAAAGCACATACCTATCCTTACGGTTCTTCAACTCCCACCAAACTGAACAGCCAATTGTAGCAGTCTGCTCCAAAAGAAGCTTATATAAGAAGGCAGGATCTGCAATCATCCTGTGCAACAGAATAATTTTAGTTGATTATACAAGAATCCGAGGATAGACTCAACTGCTTACTGATATTAAATCAGTCAATGCACATGGAAAAGAATCAACCACTAATTTGTTCACAGCATTATTGAGAGGTTGACATAAAGATATTATCTGTTATATAATTGTGTTTAAAATTTGGGAAAGAAGTTTTTCCAGAACATTAAATCCATTTCTAATACTTCATTGCCTATGATTATGTACCTCTGATGGCACAAAACAGCCTCTATGACTCTTCTCCAAAGAGAATCTCTCTCAGTCCCATATCTCCACAACCATTTGCCTAACAAAGCTTGGTTAACTCTTCTCAAGCATCTAATACCTAACCCCCACCTCTACAATGGTTCACAAATCTGAGAGCACTTCACAAGGTGGACTTCAGTTTCAGCACCAATACCACTCCAGAAAATCTCTATGTAGTTTCTCAATATGAAACCTGGACATCACCATTTGGGGACACCAATAGGTACCAGCAGAACTAATGGGTCACCGGCGATGATTATAATAGTTTGAAATCTCCAATGATATCTCTTTTAAATTCTTCAAACTTTTAGTAATAGATTTTCAATTGAAATAGAACTATAAACTTCCAGAAGTTTGGCAGTAGAGTTTCACCTAGAATATAATTACCTTAGTAATTTTAATGTGCTTTTAACGTGGTAAGGACTCTTCTGTTTTATGTACTGTTCGTGCAGCATGAGAGAGAGTATAATTAGATTAATAATTTTAATATACTTATAATGCAGTGTGTGTGTGTGTGTACACTTGATGCAATCTCAACGTGTAGGACACAACTTATATTATATAGTGCATGATAATATGATATCATGTATGATATTTCATTAAATCTTAGTAAGCACTATGAAAAAAAAGATTAGAATGATTGCCACACAGCAGCTGCATGGCTTCAAAGAAAAGAACTCTTTGGAAGACCTCCACTAAAGATTTAGGACTTGCGTATTAAAAGGCCCATACCAATTGAAAAGGGAATTTTAGTTGAGAGTCCATCATAGTCGTTTGGCCCTAATTGGTTAAAGTCTTATTACAATAATTACAAATTTACATGTAGGGTTATAATTTACTTAATCTAAGGATTAGGATTAGTTTGAATTAGAGCTCTCATATTTATAAAAAGGCTCCTAACTCTGTCTTGTTGTGTTAGCACTTAGTTAATTGAGATTTATAGCTTTGCTTGTTAAGCATGTGATTTTGTGAAAAAAAAAAAAAAAAACGTAATGTTGCAATTTATTTATTTTTTCACTGATAAAACATCTTTTTAAAAAATATGATATTTCAATTCCTTCTATTCTTTATTTCTTCTTTTTTGTTCTATTGTATCTCTATCATTTTTAAAACTACGAGAGGAGAATCTTAAAAACTTCCTTTTCACAGTAGAAATCACACTTTAATGCCCAACTTTTTTCTCATCAAAGAAGAAAATCTAGCAAACTAAAAATACAAAACCTAGGCTCTGTTAGTGTTCATGTCACCAACATTGGAATCCCTGCTAACAGCAACCTTATTCCTATTGTTCTTGCTTTGTTCTCAATCACAAATTCAACCCTACCTCCATATCATTACAAAGCCTAAATCCTTATTCTACACCAAAGTGATAATTCAAAATCCATTTTATAACCCTTGATTTTTTCCTCTCCAAACTTCCCAACAACATGACAATCAATCTCTTGCAACCTATGACCACTCAAAACCCTTCCAGAAGTCCTCACAAATATAACTCACCACCTTTATTTATTTATTTTTGATAAGTAACAAATCGTTATTTCTTTTTATTTTTATTTTTATAGGTAAGTAACAAATCTTTATTAAATCAAAAACTTGCAAGTTTAGCATACAAAAAAGGAAGATGAAATCATCCTCTCAAATTATACTGCTCAATCATCTCTAACAAAGAAAAAGAAGAATCTAATAGAAGGACTCTAGTCCAATTCATCAAGGAGTAAAAGAAAAATGACTTAAGCTCACTGCTAGAACGTTCACATCCCTCAAAATTACTAGCATCTCTACCGCCAAATACACCAAATCAAGCAATGCGGCACCATCTTCCATAGAATGGCATTACGATTCCGGCCAAAGCTGCCCTCCCAAGATGTTAACAAATCCATAACCTACGGTGGCATAACCCAAAGTATACCAAATAAACAAAAACCACGGACCACAGCTCAAATGCTATAGGACTGTAGGAGCAAATGGTCCACATTTTCCCCATTCCATTTGCACCTAACACACCAATCAATAACAATAATACCTTACATACTTAATCATTAGTCAAAATCTTCCCCTTAGCAGTAGTCCAGGAAAAGAAAGAAACCCTAGGGGGGGATCTTAGACCTACTGATAATTTTCCATGGAAATGGGGCTGGGGTAGACATACCCCAAAACCTCTGCATTTTCCCCATTCCATTTACACATAACTCACCACCTTTATTACATAAGACAATTGTTAAACGCATCCATACTACAGCTGTCCAACATCAGAGTATACTTAGAACCCAAATGACACATGTCCAAGCTTGAGTTACATTATAACTTGATTGCCTTAACAAATCAATACCTATTATCTCATACACTGCATATTCTAAACCCAGGGTCCCCTCATGTGACAGAAATCAACATAAAATACTTTACTGCATCTCAAGGGGTTCACCAGGTCTTTAATCTTACACTTATGCAAGGGTTCTAAACCAGTGCTAAAGAATTGAATAAAAATAGGATAGATTTTTCCTCCAAAAGCGTCCTCCAACCCATTACATGGTGATTCATGCCACCATCCACTTGTATTACTTAATCAAGTCACATGACTCACTAAATAGATAATGTGACTAAAAGATATCATGGACGGTTTTATCAATCGCCATGTGGTGGGTTGGAGGAATTTTCCACCAAACTGGTTTAAAGGTAAACTTTTTTTTTGAGAATATGGTGATATCTTGCAAGGACCCTGCATTCTCCTCACTTTTCTCTTTTCATTTTTCTTTTTTTGTTTTTTTTGAAAGGGGTGAAGGGGTGGGGGAGAGAGAGATGTAGTGACAATAACAAGACGCCATATCACAGAACAGGAACAGGAATCTATTAAAAGAAGCCCAAATTTCAAGGGAATCAGTTTAAGTTGTAGGCTAATTGCAACCTTGCATCACACAAAAAGTTTCAATGTCATGAAACAGTTTTTTATATTCAAATTTCATGGCAAATGCACATGTGTGAAGCTTTGTTTCTTTATATTCAGAAATTATGATAAATGCACACAGGTAAGCTTAGTTTTTTTAAATTCAATTATCATGGTGAATGCACATGTAAAGCTTTTTCATTCTTGAAAAAAGGTAAGCCTGATGCCAGAAACTGAATTCCTTGAGCTATTTCTACTGTATCAGCATCTAAGGAAGCAAAAGTGAAACCTTAAGAATATAATTAGGATCCTTTTTTTATTGGAAATGAACATACTGAGGGATTTTATCACAATATATTGTTTCAAGTGCCAAAAACAAAACAATCCCAAAAACGTTGCAGATATGAACAGTTAAGACCAAAAACAGAGAGAGAGAGGGAGAGAGATTAATATGTAAATGTAGCATAGGATTATATGGGAACTCTGCAACTTTGACAGCCGATGATGTGGAATTAAAGGAAGAATATTCACCTGCCAATAAATGCCCTCGACATTCCTTCAGGAAGTGCTCGGGAGATAAATCTAGTAGTAGTTGGCCGGGCATTGATTGCTAGGAATTTTACCATTTGAGCAGAGCTAACCAGACCCTGGTGGCAAAATTTGAGTTGGTATATGGAGAGATAATTCTTTGCCAAAAGCATGTAGTTAGAGAAATACCATACCATTTCATAAGCTTGACGGAATCCAGCAGGCAAATCCATCATTGTCTTCTGCCACTCGTTTAACACCGCATCTACGAATTTACGATCAAAAAGCTGATAAAAGGCACAAAATTATTACTGCATTAGAAAATACTAATTAACAGCCCTCACAGGCAAAACATTTAATCTACTCAAGAGCATATAAAAGAATTTTAACCTCCTCAAGAAATTTACGTCTCCTAAATAGGCCTCCCTCATCCCCTTCATCACCATCATCAAAGTCATCAAAGTAATCGTCGTCGTCACCATCATCATCACCACCGTCACCACCACCATGATTTATTTTCTTTCCAATATCTCCACCACCTCCCCCGATTGCAGTCTGCAATTCCAGAAGTATCAGTCATGTTGCCCAAGACAATGAACAATTTTCATCACAACATGTTTAAACCAAGTCAAAGCAGTGAAATTCAGTTAATTGGTTAAAGCAACGTAGAACCTCGAATCTGAGAACTTAGACCTAGATCAGCACCCAAGTCCAAATCTATAAATATGTTGGTTCCCCCTAAAATAATATTTGCATAATTTAGGAGTTATATAATTTAGATGGTATCAAAACTACCGATTTCACCAGTTTCAAACACAACCAGAAGTCCACTTTATCTCAGAAGGCTATATAAGAGTTACAAGGCCAATCAAGTTAAAGAAAAAATTGTAATAAGGCTGATACAAGGTCAACTATGCTCTATGGTACTAAATGTTAAGAAAAGCCTTATAGAAATTCAAACGGGAAACTTAAGCAGCAGAATCTTAAATTATTTATTCTGGTGACAAAGTTAGAGCAATGAATCTCAAGAATTCTATTCTTGAAGTAAACATTTAGTCCTCAAATCTTTGCCTATCCTAGCTTGGACATGATGATTCATTTTAGTTCTTAATAATTTTAAGTTTGTGCAATGTCTCAAATAATTCTGAAAAACTCTGAGCAACCAAACACTAATAGATGTTAGAAAGAAAGAAAGAGAGAAAGAAGTACCTCGGGGCTAGACTGGGATTGCTTCTGGGACGTATCAAGCTTGCCTTTCTCCAAGGTAACCGCACCAAACGCACCGTACTGCCCTTTCATAACCGGACTCAGCATAGAAGAAGAAACAGCCGGTGGCGCTACCAAGCAACGCTCCAATAAACTCACGGAGGAGGAGGAGTCTCCTTCCACCACGGCCGACGACGAAGAAGAAGAAGAAGAAGAAGAAGAAAAGGCTTTGAGTACCAGAACTCCCCTCCTACTGCGAGCAAGTTTCTTACCGGCCACCGGCGGCAAGTAGGGACCACCAGCAACCACCTTCGATGATGACGATGACGATGATGATAAGGTCTTTATCGGCATAATTTGCGCCGTTTGGAACACCGCGTGAGACATTTCTTTTTTTCTGTTTGGATATCAAGAAAATTACATAGGACAGGGGTTTTTTATTTTTTTATTTTTTTGGTCTCTCTCTAAGAAGGGGGAGTGTGTTAGCGAGAGAGAGAGATGTGAAGATGTTAAGGGGGGTTTTGATATAGGTGCGAAACTCACAGAGTCACACTATCAGAGAGAGAGAGAGAGAGAGAGAAACCCAATCCGAAAGTTTAGTTAGGTGAGTTGACTCGGGCGTGTTTCGGTGAGTCAAGGCCGGGTTTGATTTTTGGTTCTAATGGGCTGGGCTGGGCTGGGCTGGGCTGCGCTGGCCTAACTAACCATCACCGGATGGTCTTCACTCTTCTCCTGCTCTAACTAACCATCACCATCACCTGTTGGTCGTCTCTTCCAGGCCTCAAATTACCATTACGCCTCCAAAATCCTCTTTAGCAAAAGAATAAACCGTTCATCCAACCAATTAAAAGTATTCAACTATTGATAAGTTAATAGGGTTAAAAAAAAAATTGAAAGGGATAATGATAAGTTAATGAATAATAATCATAACCTTAAAAAAATAAAAACTAGGCAAAAATTAATGGATTTTGTATGGAAAATGTAATGAATAATTTCATTTCAAATTACATAAATTTGATAAATTTCAAGACTAAAAAAAAATTTTGATAAATTTCAAATTAATTAAAATGTTATAAAAAAATGTTATGATTTAAAAAATATAGCAGTTGGGAATTTAAAAATTGTATTTGCTGAGAATGAATAAATGAAGAATATAGAAAGATTAAAAAAATAATAAATGAAGATTAAAGAAAGAATGAAAAAATAATATTTAAATTGGATAAAAAAAATTATAGAGTATACTGAAAAGTATATTTGAAAAAGTAGATAAATAAAAGACAAAATGTACTGTTTACTCTTCAAATGTTACAAAAATATAGAGAGTCTGCTAGAGTTCATAGGATAGTTATCTCATTGTAAGTACTATTTATGTACTGTGAAAGTCCTGAAGTAAGGAATGAAACTTAAGCAGAAAATTAACTAAAAAAAGTCTATTCTCCTTGTAAGTTTAGGAGGCTAGTCATCTCGAATTGATCAATGTATCTTTTAATTATCCCAGTTCACAACATTTGGAATCAAAGCATTTCGATTTGCATCTCCATCAAAAAAGTCACACTAAAAAAAAAAGTTTTGTCAAACCGACCTTTATCATCATTAAAACATACATCCCACCGGTACCGTCAATAATGCACAACCAAAAAAAAAAAAAATCATTGTGTTTCCACTTTCCACTAGATCATTTCGTTGAGACCAACATTTTTTTCCTAACTTGACCCATTACTCAAAACGTCACCCATCCCACTTGCCAAAAAGAGAAAAACCCTTTGTTAAAATCAGTTTTTGCATCATGCTCAAAGTTCTTCATGACTAGCCCATATCAAAGCTTCAATCTTGAAGAACAACAAACAATGTCAGAGCATGTCAACTGAATGTTAGAGATTCTCAAGTACATGTCCAAAAGCATACCAAAGATGGAAGCAAAGATGCAAGATTCATGATATCAAATTATAGAGGTCTTAGATAAACAATCCAATGTAATTTTGTAAATCAAAGAACAATCAAAAGTAGAAGGATCTCATGAAATTTTGAATAATCAAAGTGATGTACTCCAAGCATCATCAATAATTCTAGAGTTGTAATATGTTAGAGGATGCACCTTCTATACAAATTGGATTTTTTTTTTTTTTTTTTGGGAATTTGAATGATAAATTAGCAATAGTAGATTAGGTTGTTATTATTTCAAATTTGTATTTGATAGGAGTTAGTTCTTATTTGTTAAGATAGTTATCTCATTATGAGTATTATTTATGTACAATGAATGAAGGAATAGAATCTAAATAGAAAATTAACTAAAAAAGTTTATTGCACAATTATAGTACTATTGTGTACTCGAAGTTCTTAGCGAGGAGAATAGGGGCTACCTTTTCTCTCATTGTAGCATAGGGTTTCCCTTCTCTTTTTGAGAAGGAAGTTGAGTTCCCTCTAGTATTACTAGTAGGGCTAGGGGGTTTTTTCTTTGTGGGTTTTGGGAAACAGTATTAGCAATAGGTATGGAGGACATCGCAAACAGATGGAAAAAACTATCCTTGTCAAATACAAAGGGGATGAATGTTGATCTCTCAAGGGTAAGAAAACCAACGGAGTCTGTTCTAGTTGCAAAGTTTCTTACTCGAAGGTCTGTGAATATCGAAGCGGTGGCCAGAACTTTCAGGCCAATATGGTGTACACGAAGGAATTTTGAGGTTACCTAAGCTGGTGATAATTTGGTGTTGATAGCTTTTGAGTTAGAACTGGATGTGGAGAAGGTTCTCCAAGGGGAGCTGTGGACGTTTAACAAACATTTGGTGGTGTTACAAAGATACAATGGTATAACTCCGGTTACGAATCTAAGCTTTGATAAAACCTCTTTTTGGGTGCAAATTCACAACCAACCTTTCTCCTTATTAACGGTTGAAGCCGCTTTCAGCATTAGTGAAACACTAGGTACGATGATGAAACCAAAGGACATTAATGAGAGGAGATGAGGCAACTTTATGAGAGTCTGTGTTGCCATAGAAATTCGGAAGCCACTATATAGGGGTAAAAAGATCTCGTGGAATCAAACAAATGAAGGATGGGTCTCTTTCATGTATGAACACTTGCTGAATATTTGTTATTGGTGTGGCCATCTTTCACTTGACGATAAGGACTGTGTTCTATGGCTCAATAGTAGAGGTTTTTTTATCAGCAGATGAACAACAGTTCGGCTCATGGCTTAGGGCTTCACAATTCAACCCAGCAAAGAAACTGACAGTGGAGTTACAGGGTGCGATAGTTCGGGGAGTGTCTGAAGCCAGTCACCTTTGGCTAGGTTTCCTGCCCTAAACACGAGTGCTCTAGTGGCCTCAAACCAAGCCGACTTGAGTTACAGCTCTGTGGAGGAGGTGGTGCTTATAGAAGCGGAGGGTGGCAGTGGAGATCCGAGGAAGATGGACAATGTGCATGGTAGTAATGGCGGGAATTCGAATAAACAAATCCTAGATTTTGAGGAGATTATTAGGGATATTGATGAGGCTATTCAATATGATCTAGGGGTTTCAAATTCAAAAAGAGATATCCCTAATAAATTGCTGAACGGGATTGGTAATAGCTCAAATCAAGGAGTGGATGGAGTTTCTGGAAATATCACGAAGCACACGGGTTTGGATTTTAAGGTGTTTAAGGAAAACACACCTCTTTTAGAAACGTAAGTTAATGATGATTCGGATTTTACATTCAAGTTGGGATGAGAAAGTAGAAACATGGAAAAGAAAAGCAATAACAAGGGGCCCACACAAAGTAAGAGTAAGGATAAAAACAAAGTACACTCCCAAGACTTTCAAACTAAGCCTAAGCTAGAAGAGGTCCGAGTGGGTCAGGCCAGTGCAAAACGAGGAAGCTGGACAAGGCTTAGGGAGAGACCAACACATCAAATGAAAGAAGACTCTTTGAGGTTGATGGGTGAACCAAAGAGGAAGCATGTTGGTACAGAGGATGAATGCTTAGAATTAGAGGGGAAGGAAAAGAAGGTAAGGTTTCTTGAGGGGACTCAACAACTCGATGCACTGATGTCCACAAACCAAGTATCGGCGGAGGTTGCTGGGCAACTCCATCGGGACCAATGAATCTGTTAAGTTGGAATTGTTGGGGGTTTGAGAACCTTCATACAGTTAAAGCCTTAGAGAAGACAGCAAATAAAGGAGCCCAGTATCATTTTCCTTATTGAGACGAAATCGAATAGAGAGTGGATGGAGATGGTGAAAGACAAATGCAACATAAAACACGGATTGGCACTGTTGTGGAAGGAGGGTATTAAGGTGGATAATTTCAACGAAGCCATCAACTTCTGTGGCTTCCGTGATATGGGTTTTATTGGCCTAAAGTTTACGTGGTTGTACCAGAAATCCGATGGTGAGCAGATTCGAGAAAGGTTGGATTGTGCGTTGGCTACACAAGAATGGATGGACCTCTTCCCTTACACGAAGTTGTTCCACCTATCCTCATCAGTGTTAGGTTATTCACTGTTGCTCCTTCATATGATTTAAAAACATCGAAAGATGAAGGCTAAGAAATTGTTCATGTTCAAGTCAATATGGTTGAAAGATCAGCGATGTGAGGAGATCGTGAAAGAAGCATTGGAAGAGGGGTTGATCACGGCTCAAGAATATGTGATGAATAACTATTTAGAAAAGTGCAGAAGCAGATTGGATATATGGAACAAGCTTGAATTCGGTCATGTGGGTCAAAAAGTAGCAAAGCTGCAATCTCGGCTTGAGTGGCTCGAACAACAATCCTCTTCTCACGAGATAATTCAAGCACTGAAGAGCACATGGATTGATCTAAATTGTTGGTTGGAGAAGGAGGATTCCATGTGGCTGCAGAGATCTAGACTCAACTGGTTTCAATTGGGCGATAGGAATACAAGTTTCTTCCATGCAAAAGCCTCAGCTAGATAGAAGAAGAATTTCATTGAAGGTTTGATGGATGCAAATGATGTATGGCAGGTAGATGAGAGATACATTGAGGAAGTGGCAGTGGAGTATTATACAAATTTGTTTACCTCAAGCAACCCAACAGACTTCACACAATTGCTCCAAGCAGTTCAGCCGTAGGTGAGTGCAGCAATGAAACATATGCTAATAAGTGATTTTTGGACCACAAATGGTGAAATGGTAACTAAAACAGTACTAGATTTCCTCAACTTGTGTATTTCTCCCCCTAATTTCAATGAAACTCATATTGTGCTTATTCCCTAAATAAAAGAGTCAAAGAAAATGATTGATTTTAGACCTATTAGTTCGTGAAATGTAGTTTACAAAATTGCATTGAAAGCTATAGCTAATAGGCTGAAAAAGATCTTACCTTCCATCATTAGTGATACTCAGAGTGCTTTTGTGCATGGTAGACTCATTATAGACAATGTTCTTTTGGCTTTTGAGACTATGCATCATATTAGTCAGAAAAAAGGAGGAAAAGATGGTGAGATGGCTCTTAAACTTGATATGAGCAAACCATACGATAGGGTGGAATAGGGTGCTTGGATAAAATTATGGAGAGATTGAGTTTTGATTTGAAATGGAGAGGGACTTTCGGCTCTAATTCAATAGGTGGTGGGGAGTGGACAGATGGAAGGGATTGTTGTACATCATGGGGGTCCTAAGCTTTCCCATCTCTTCTTTGCTAACAATAGCTTGATTTTCTGCAAAGCTTCTATTGCTGAATATGAGTCTCTTTAGAGAGTCTTGCAAGAATATGAGCAAGCTTTAGGCCAACGGTTGAATAGGGCTAAGACATCATTGTTTTTCAACAATACATCAAGAGAAGTGTAGGAGGAGATAAAAAGCAGGTTTGGTGCTCAAGTGATCAAGCAACATGAGAAGTATCTAGGCCTATCGTCTTTAGTGTGAAGGAAAAAAAGAAATACTTTCAATGACATCAAGGAAAAACTTGGAAAGAAATTGGCAGGTTGGAAGGAGAAAATGCTTTCCAAAGCAAGCAAGGAAGTGCTGATAAAAGCAGTAGCCCAAGCCATCTATACATATACCATGAATTGCTTCAAATTACCGGATTCTCTTTGTGAAGAATTGACGAGTATGATAAGAAATTTTTGGTGAGGGCAAAAGAAAGATGAAAGAAAAATAGCGTGGCTTAATTGGGAGAAGATATGCGAGCTAAAAACAGGTGGAGGTTTGGGTTTTAAACAACTTAAGCAGTTCAATCTGGCCCTGCTAGCAAAACAAGGATGGAGGTTTCAAACAGGTTAGAATTCTTTGGTTTACCAGGTGCTCAAGGCAAAGTATTTCCCTTGGTGTGATTTTGTAAATGTGCTACTTGGCAACAACCCATCCTATACATGGCGAAACATTATGTCTGCTCAGAATCTAGTCACGAAGGGCCTACGTTGGAGGGTGGGAAATGGAGAAAATATCTAGGTGTGAGGGGACAAGTGGTTACCCACAGATCTACATACAAAGTGGTGTCTCCTAGATAATTTCCAAACTCAGACACAAGAGTTAGTGAGTTGATTAATCTGGATACCGCAAGTTGGAAGTTCGAGATCATCGATGCCTTGTTTCTTCCATTTGAAGCTGATATTATCAAAAGTATCCCACTTAGTTCCAAACTTCCTGTAGATAAGTAGATTTGAGCCAAGTCCTCAAATGGTCTTTTTAGAGTGAGAAGTGCCTATGCAGTAGCAATGAGGATGTCTCGGAAAGCAACCAATGGTGCTCCTTCGGATTCCAATAAGTAGCAACGGTTTCAGAATCAAATTTGGAACCTTCCTCTTCCACATAAGCTATGGCATTTCACATGGCGAGCGTGTCAAGACATGCTACCAACTAAAGTTAACCTTATGAAGAGGAAAGTGGTGCAGGATGCCTATTGTGAGGAATGCAGAACAGAGGCTGAATCCATACAACACGTATTATGGACATGCCCAAAAGCTAAGGAAGCTTGGGAGTGCTCTAAAATGGTGGTTTCAATGAGGTCATCATGTTGCCAAAATTTCCAGGATTTGATGTGGCTTATGACGATGGAGGATCAGTTGGAGGTGGATAAGATAGCAAGGGTTGTGACAATCGCTTGGGCATTGTGGCACAATAGAAATGAGGTTAGACTAGGTGGTGCAAGAAAATCTGGGATGGCTATCGTTAATTGGGCAGCTCAGTATATTGAAGAATATAAAGCAGTGGTTGAGGAAAACGATGCACCAGTCACACGGAGTGAAGAAAGGCAGGTCTGGCTTTCACCGTCGACGAACTGTTTTAAAGTAAATGTGGATAGGGCTGTATTTTCCAAACAAAAAGCTACAAGTGTGGCAGTGATTATTCAGGAGGACAGGGGAAGACTTGAAGCATCAATGACCATGAAGCTCCATGCCTCGCTTGGTGCTTTGGAAGCAGAAGCAAAGGCTTTTGAGGCAGGCATATTGGAATTTGCAAAGGATGTGGAGATTTAGGATGTCATACTTGAGGGTGATTCGATTATTATTTACAGAGCATTATGTGAGCTATCCACCCCTCCATCTTCAATGGCTCCCATTATTGTAGGCATATTGGATCTCTTAAAAGATTTCCGAAGAGTCCAGTTTTCTCACATTAGGAGACAAGGAAATAGGCCTGCACACCTACTAGCAAAACATGCGTCTAGAGTTGTTGATTTCACTGCTTGGATTGAAAAGACTCCTTACTTTATTAAGCAAGCTTTGATCCATGATGTACTTTCATTTTCAAATCATTAATAAGGTTTTAGTATTTCCCCCCAAAAAAAAAAAAAAAAAAAAAAAAAAAAAAGCCTGAAAAAGTTTATTCTTCCTCTGAGTTCATGACGAGGCTAATCACCTCGAATCAATTAATCTAACTTGTAATTTGTCCCAATTCACAACAACCATACCCACCAAGATTTAAATATTCCGTAAAAGTTACATGTTACACTTTGTTCATATGGTTTTATAGCTAATATAATAATGTGCATATCAATATGTATACATAATTATTATTAATATAATATTTAGCTAGAAAAATAATAAATATTATTTTATATTATATAATGTAATTCACTTTAAATGAGACTCTATTAACAAGGAATTCAGCGGGTCAGGCAGTGTCCATCGAGGAAGGTGCACCCCAGGAGACCATGGTGTAAACCTCTAGATGCGGGTTATGTTAAGACTAATTATGATGGGGCCATCTATGAGGATTTACATGCAGCAGGTATAGGTGTGGTGATTCGGGACAAGCATGGTGAGGTGATTGTTGTATTGGCTGAGAAAATTTCCATACTAGAATCAATATTGACCCTTGACACTTTGGAGGCTAGATGAGAGGTTCAATTTGTTCAAGAACTTGGCCCTTGTAACTCCATCTTTGAGGGTGACTCTGAGACTTCCATTAATGTTATTAGTAAAGGATAGTTATTACATTCGTCCTGTGGTCATATTATTAAAGACATTTTGTTGTCTTCTACCTCTCTTCAAATATTATTCTTCCTCTCACATTTATAGGTAATGTAATGCTTTAGCTGATGCCTTTGTCAAAAGAGCAAAGTTTTCTTTCCATTGTTGGTTTGGATGGAGTCTGTTCCACTAGATTTTTATAATTGTTATCTATTGGATTTTTCAACTATTGAATAAATTGGCTTCTCTGGCCTGTTTCTCACCAAAAAAAAAAAAAAAAAAGGCTTTTGAGAAATTTTGAAAAAAAAAAAATTCAATTAAAATTATAATATCTAAAACTTCAAGAAATTTTTCAAAAAATCATGATTTATTTTAAAGTATTGCAATCATATAGCATAATTTCCTTTTTTTTTTTTTTTTTTGTTGGTTATAATAGAAATTCGATTGAATGCTTCAATAATGTAACTTAAACTAATTTTATTGTTGAATTTTGGTTATATTAATAGAATATTTTCTTACTGCTAATTGTTATCATACAGGGTACTTTTTTTTTTAAATCTTTTATTTAAAAGATTGACTTGATCTCCTAGAGATCCACGTGTAGCTTGATCTACTTCTCTTTTTGAAGAGTGTTTATCTTTTTTTTCTTTATTCTTTTTTTGGTGGAAAAGAAAATTTTATTGAAGAGTAAGTTTGGTACCACAACTAATTCTATAATTTTGTCACAATTTTGCCATATGGCGACTCATGAGTGGTGGAATTATGGACTCACGTGGACCTCCATTTTATTTCCACCACTAACAACTTGCCACATAGGCAAGTTGTATCAAAAGTAGTGAAAATTATTGTGGTACTAGACCTACTCTTTGATGAAAGCAAGAAACAAAGCTCCAAACAAAAAGGTTAACAGGCCACAACCCTTAGAATATCACTAACATAGTGAGGGCTGTTGGGCTTTGTGGAGCCTAGTTTATTTTTGACCCGTTTTGTAGCCCATTGTAACCCTGTAAGCAGGATATAAAAGCCGCTTTTGTGATTAGGGTTTGTGACTACTACTGTTGTTGTGTTTTTTAGATCAGAGAGAGAAAAAACACTGTAGCCGCACTTTGTATTTTTCCCTGATAATAGTGAAATCCCTGCAATTCCGTGGACGTAGGCAAATTGCTGAACCACGTAAATATTGTCTTGTGTGTGTGATTTTTTTTTTCTTTGACGTGTGTTTTCTCTATTTTTTTTTTTTTTTTTTGTTTCTCACAGGTTGAAATTTTGGTTGAATTCCCAACAAGTGGTATCAGAGCCCATGGTGGTGTGCGGCGAAGGTGGTGAAGTGTTCATGGTCCCTACCCAGCGGGGACAGAGAAAGCCTTAATGGGCCCACACACAAAAATCCTGGAGAAAAGAAAAGCCCAACAAAGGAATATTGCAAATGGTGCTAAACAATGATGAGGTGCGAGGTTCTCATGGACATGGACGTGCGGAGTTCCCATGGATGTGCGTGCGGGGTTGATACGTGGTTCCCATGGATAGCGTACGAGAGACCCATGGATGACGCGCTGATAAAGTGAAAAAGCCCATTAGGCAAAAGGGAGCAAGTAAGACTTATTCATGACCCACGGAGAAGTCTTGAAACCCATAGAGTGGTAGAGACTCACATGTGAGGGGGAGATTGTTGGGTTACACGTGTGAGTGAAGTCCCACATTGAATAAAGATGAGAAGAATGAGTAGTTAATATAACATAATTGAGCACATACCCATTGGACTTAGGCTTTTTGGGTTAAAGTGTGTTTCTATATGTTATATTAGTTATTCAAGTAAACTCCCCAAGGTGTTTATCTCCCCATCAAGTGGTATCAGAGCCTAGGGTTAGGTTTGAGTGAGAGTAATGGCAGAGGAAGCAGGAAAGGCGTCTGGAATAGAAAAGTTCGATGGCACAGACTTTGGATTTTGGAGGATGCAAATCGAGGATTACCTTTATGAGAGGAAGCTGCATCTGCCGCTTCTAGGGGAAAAACCTGAGGCTATGAAGGCTGAGGAATGGGCTCTTCTTGATAGACAGGTACTAGGAGTTATCAGGTTGACTCTGTCTAAGTCTATTGCACACAATGTTGTAAAGGAGAAGACCACAGCAGATCTGATGAAGGCTTTGTTTGGTATGTATGAAAAGCCGTTAGCAAACAACAAGGTGTATCTGATGAAGAAACTGTTCAATCTGAAGATGGCAGAGAACACATCAGTAGCACAACATCTGAATGAATTTAACACTATTACAAATTAATTGTCGTCTGTAAAAATTGATTTTGATGATGAGATTCATGCTCTGATCGTCTTGGCTTCTTTGCCAAACAGTTGAGAGGCAATGAGGATAGCAGTAAGCAATTCTACAGGAAAGGAAAAACTCAAGTACAATGATATACGAGATTTAATTCTAGCTGAGGAGATTCGCAGAAGAGATGCAGGTGAAACCTCAAGATCTGGTTCTGCCCTAAACCTTGAGACAGGAGGCAGAGGTAATAACAGAAATTCAAATCGGGGCAGATCAAAATTCAGAAATTCTAATCGGAACAGAAGTAAGTCTAGATCAGGCCAACAAGTATAATGCTGGAATTGTGGGAAAATAGGTCACTTTAGGAACCAATGCAAAAGTCCTAAGAAGAAGAATGAAGATGATTTTACTAATGCTGTAACAAAAGAGGTACATGATGCATTACTTCTTGCAGTAGACAGTCCACTTGATGATTGAGTTTTGGATTCAGGAGCTTCGTTTCATACCACTCCACATCGAGAAATCATACAGAATTATGTTGTAGGTGATTTTGGTAAGGTGTATTTGGCTGATGGTTCAGCCTTGGATGTTGTAGGTATGGGAGACGTCCGGATATTGCTGCCCAATGGATCTGTTTGGTTACTGGAGAAGGTTCGACATATTCCTGACCTGAGGAGGAATCTGATTTCTGTTGAACAACTTGATGATGAAGGGCATGGAATACTATTTGTTGGTGGTACTTGGGAGGTTACAAAGGGAGCTAGAGTATTGGCTCGTGGAAAGAAGACTGGCACTCTTTATATGACCTCCAGTCCAAGAGACACAATTGCAGTTGCTGATGCAAGTACTGATACAAGCCTATGATACTGCAGGCTTGGTCACATGAGTGAGAAAGGGATGAAGATGTTGCTGTCAAAAGGAAAACTACTAGAATTGAAGTCCATTGATTTTGACATGTATGAAAGCTGCATCTTAGGAAAGGAGAAAAAGGTGAGCTTCTTGAAAACTGGCAGGACACCGAAGGCAGAAAAATTGGAGTTAGTACACACTGATTTGTGGGGGCCTTCTCTAGTTGCATCCCTTGGAGGTTCAAGGTACTACATCACTTTCATTGATGATTCAAGCAGAAAGGTATGTGTTTATTTTCTGAAAAATAAATCTGATGTATTTGAAACTTTTAAGAAGTGGAAGGCTATGGTTGAGATAGAAACAGGTTTAAAACTAAAATGTTTGAGGACTGATAATGGAGGAGAGTACATAGATGGAGGGTTCAGTGAGTATTGTGCTGCACAGGGAATTAGGATGGAAAAGACCATTCCTAGGATGCCACAACAGAATGGTGTGGCTGAGCGCATGAACAGAACTCTTAATGAGTGTGCTAGGAGTATGAGGTTGCATGCTGGACTACCAAAAACTTTCTGGGCTGATGCTGTTAGCATTGTAGCTTACCTGATAAACCGAAGGCCATCAGTTCCCATGGAGTTCAAACTTCCTGAGGAGGTTTGGAGCGGTAAAGAGGTAAAATTTTCCCATTTAAAAGTTTTTGGTTGTGTTTCTTATGTTCATATTGATTCTGATGCTCGTAGTAAACTTGATGCTAAGTCTAAAATATGTTTTTTCATTGGCTATGGTGATGAGAAATTTGGCTATAGGTTTTGGGGTGAACAAAACAGAAAAATCATCAGAAGTAGAAATGTGATATTTAATGAATATGTTATGTACAAGGACAGGTCAACTGTAGTATCAAATATTGCAGAGATAGATTAAAAGAAATCTGAGTTTGTCAACTTAGATGGATTGACTGAAAATACTGTTCAGAAAAGGGGTGAAGAAAATAAGGAGAATGCAGATTCACAGGTAGATCAGAGTACACCTGTAGCTGAAGTTCGTAGATCTTCCAGGAACATTAGACCTCCACAGCGTTATTCACCCGCTTTAAATTATCTACTATTGACTGATGGTGATGAGCTAGAGTGTTATGATGAAGCCTTGCAAGATGAAAATTCAAGCAAGTGGGAGTTAGCCATGAAGGATGAGATGGATTCCTTGTTAGGGAATCAGACATGGGAATTGATTGAATTACCAGTAGGAAAGAAGGTTTTGCACAACAAGTGGGTATACAGAATAAAGAATGAGCATGATGGTAGCAAACGTTACAAGGCCAGATTAGTTGTTAAAGGGTTCCAGCAGAAGGAAGGCATTGACTACACAGAAATATTTTCTCCAGTTGTGAAGATGTCAACAATTAGATTGGTGCTAGGAATGGTGGCTGTAGAAAACTTATATCTTGAGCAATTAGATGTGAAGACAGCATTCCTTCATGGTGATTTGGAGGAAGACCTTTACATGATTCAGCCAGAAGGGTTTATTGTTTAGGGACAAGAGAATCTAGTCTACAAACTGAGAAAGAGCTTGTATGGCCTAAAACAAGCTCCTAGACAGTGGTACAAGAAATTTGACAATTTTATGCATAAAATTGGGTTCAAGAGATGTGAAGCTGATTATTGTTGCTATGTTAAATTCTTTGACAATTCTTATATCATTTTACTATTGTATGTGGATGATATGCTCATTGCAGGGTCTAGCATTGAGGAGATTAATAATCTAAAGAAGCAATTGTCAAAATAGTTTGCAATGAAGGATTTAGGAGTTGCAAAGCAAATCCTTGGTATGAGAATCATTAGAGACAAGGCTAATAGTACATTGAAGCTTTCACAGTCAGAGTATGTGAAGAAAGTTCTCAGCAGGTTCAACATGAACGAATTTAAATCAGTGAGCACACCCTTGGGTAGTCATTTCAAACTGAGCAAAGAACAATCACCGAAGACAGAAGAAGAAAGGGACCATATGAGCAAGGTGCCCTATGCCTCAGCTATTGGCAGCTTGATGTATGCTGTGGTGTGTACAAGGCCAGACATTGCACATGCAGTGGGAGTTGTGAGCAGATTCATGAGTAGGCCTGGAAAGCAGCATTGGGAGGCAGTCAAGTGGATTCTGAGATATCTGAAGGGTTCATCAGATACATGTCTTTGCTTCACAGGTGCAAGTTTGAAGCTGCAAGGTTATGTTGATGTTGATTTTGCTGGTGATATTGATAGTAGAAAGAGTACTACTGGGTTTGTATTTACTCTGGGTGGTACAACTATATCATGGGTTTTAAATCTGCAAAAGATTGTTACTTTGTCTACTACAGAAGCTGAGTATGTTGCAGCAACTGAAGCTAGAAAGGAGATGATTTGGTTACATGGTTTCTTAGATGAATTGGGTAAGAAGCAAGAGATGGGCATTCTACACAGTGACAGCCAAAGTGCAATCTTTCTTGCCAAAAATTTGGCTTTTCATTCAAAGTCGAAGCATATACAAACAAAATACCACTTTATTCGTTACATTGTTGAAGATAAACTAGTAATACTTGAGAAGATTTGTGGATCTAAGAACCCAGCAAACATATTGACTAAGGGTGTCACTATTGAGAAGCTGAAGCTGTACGCAGCTTCAGTTGGGCTTCTAGCTTGAGGACAGGAGGATGAGTTGCAGGGATGAGGGATTGCTTTTGGAGGATAGCGGCTGATGTTGGTGATTGAACTAGTCTCCAAGTGGGAGATTTGTTGGGCTTTGTAGAGCCTAGTTTATTTTTGACCCGTTTTGTAGCCCAATGTAACCCTGTAAGCAGGATATAAAAGCCGCTTTTGTGATTAGGGTTTGTGACTACTACTATTGTTGTGTTTTTTAGAGAGAGAGAAAAAAAACTGTAGCCGCACTTTGTATTTTTCCCTGATAATAGTGAAATTCCTGCAACTCCGTGGACGTAGGCAAGTTGCTGAACCACGTAAATACTGTCTTGTGCGTGTGATTGTTTTTTCTTTGACGTGTGTTTTCTCTATTTTTTTTGGTTTCCCAACAAGGGCAGTTGCACAAGTCAAAGGAACTTACAAATCTATTCTTAAGAGACCATTTGGCTAGAGAGGTTGTAGCACCGTTGGCTTCTCTAGGAACCCAGCATAAGGAAGCGTGAGGTACTACCCCTGTCAGAGCAATGATTTCTTGAATTACATTCTTAATTCTCCATGGCACATTAGTACCCTTGCTCAGAACAGCTGTGATGCAAGTCAAGGAATCACCTTCAAAAATGACAGCTTGGTAATTGGATTGGGAAGCAATGTACGCAGCCCATGCCTTAGCTTTGTCTTGGAGGGGGTTGTTGGAGTTACTGCTTTTGAACACCACGCAAGGAACAATATCCCTTTCCAGTTCCTTACCACTATCGCTACTGCTGCTCTAGATTGCCCTACTTCTGCATCCACATTAAATTTGATTGTACTCGTTGCTGGTTTAGCCCAAAAGTAAGGTCTCCCAACCTGCACTGAAGAGTTAGAGATTGTTCTAACATTAGAGTGCTCCACAAAGTTTTTGAGAAGGCACGACTTTAGAGTCTCAAAATCTGGAACTTTGCCTTCAAACACCTTCTTATTTCTAAGGTTCCATATTTTTTCACAAGGTGTTGCTCAGTTGCTCCAAATATAAGGAACTCATCTCCTCTCTAGCTTTCTTCTCTTCTTCTTTCTCTTTTCCAGGTAGCTTTCCTTGGATATCTCTCTATGCGGCACCTCTTTCTTTGGCACTTTGCAACATCAAACAAAATTTCACAAATTCTCCTTGATTTGTGCACTTTACAAAAGAATGTTGTTGACACAAAAGTCAAACCTTGTTGTCTCTTTCCTTGCATTACCTCCTAAGTGAAAATCCATTTTTTTATCTCTTGGTTTCACGCTTTATTTTCCCTCTCTCCATAGGGAGGACTTTTAGGCTAAAACCATCAAATTCTTTCTAGTATTGCCAATTTATTAGACTCTTTTCCTATTCCCTTTTGTAAAAGGAATACATTAATCCACACAAAAAATCATTGACTAAATTAACCAAGCTTTGATAGCTGTGTCCTGCAACTTAGGGTCGGAGGTGGGTTCAGATTTGGTAGCTGTGTCCTGCGATTTGGGGTTTTGTTTTGGGATTCTATATGTTTTTGGTTTGGTGATAGTTGGTGACTACTGTAATGTTAATCTTAGCGTTTTTGTAGTTGTGTGTGTTGGTCTGTTTGTTGGTTGTTCGTGGTGGTTTTTGCCATGGTTGTGGAGGTAGTTCTATGCTGTGGCGGTAGATTTTAGGGTTGTTGCTGTGATATGTTTTTGTTGAATTATTTTATTTTATTTTTTAATGTGTTGTATTATTATTTCTAATCTTAAAATAGAAAATGTGATGCAGAGCTTGTTGTTAAACTTTCTAAAAAACAGAAAAGAAAAAGCTTTTTTGCTAAAAGAAAAAGTTGGTAACGTTTTGATGTGTTAAAATAATATTTCATACGACAATTTCACTGGCATATGATTACCCATGCTTCTGTTTAGTGTATGCCAATTTATTTGAGCTAAAACTAAACTCTTGTCTATAATAAAATTGCAATGTTGCTATTGCAGCGACCAGGGCGCTGGAATTTAATGCAGAAATAGGGATTGATAATGCAGTGTGGGAAGGGGATTCATGGTTGATTTTTCAAGCCTTATCCATTGATGTTCAGTCTTTGTCTCCCATTGGTTTATTGATTGAGGATGTCAAGTCTTTTACCAGATGTTTTAATAAATTACTTTACTCTCATGTAAAGAGAGAAGGTAATAAAGTTGCCCGTGTTTAGCTAAGCATACTATTCATGTTTCAGATTATGTTGCGTAGATGGAGTTTATTCCTCCACTTTCTTCTCTTGTATTTTAGACTGATTTAACTGGCATTTCTTAATCTAAAACTTCACAAGTTGGTTTCTCAAAAAAAAAAAAAAAAAAAAAAAATCTTTATCTTGCAGATCTTAAAAGACCGTCAAAAGTTCTGAATTAGATAAATGACCTATCTGATGAAATCTTCCGCCACTATATCCATTCATCAGTATAATGAGAGCCTAACCAATTTTTTTTTTAATCCCCCACCTTTCTCTTCCCTCCTCCCCCCCCCCCAAAAAAAAAAGAAAGAAATGAAAAGAATGAAAAGCCCACAAATATCTTGGACAATGAAGAAAAGGAAAAAAATAAAATGAAAATGTTCAAGCACATGCTGTTCATGTTCTTGAATCCAGTGTAAGGATTAAGCAATACGGTATAAATTTATTATAAACACTGACATCTACATTTTCCTTGTGTATATAAGAGTAGAAAAGCCTTCTCGGTACAGGCTTACAGTTCACTCCCATCATCAATTATTCAAAAGTCTCCCCAAACATATCTGTGCATTGGGTCCCATCTCACTGAATATTGAGAACTCCTCTGGCACTGGGATATTCAACTCCGAACAAACAAAATTAATGATGTTTCCAGTTACAGCCCCAAAAGACATTTTGTTCACGGTCACAGCAATAGCAAACCTGTTATTCATGTCAGCAAAGCCGGTTGATCCGCCCAGTCCTGAGTGCCCAAAGCCAACAATGGACCCATCCTTAGAAATAGCCCTCCTAAACCCTAAGCCAAATTTCCCATTTGGCAAAGCGAGATTTCCATATTCACCAACACCCAAGAATGCATCATGAATTCTAGGATTGCTAAAAATCCGACCAACAGAATTGTTTCGAGGATTACTATCTTCACTGCTGTCAATCATACTAATGCTATTGCTATTGCCGCTATCATTCACAAGCCTAGTACAACTATAATTGCTGGAATTTCTACTATGGCTAACATCACTGTAATTTGGTTTCTTTTCATAATCATTAGTTCTGTTAATTGCAGCAGCAAATACCTCCTTGATTTTGCTACCTTTCTGCCTCTTGCTGGTCTTTTGGGAAGGAAATTTGGGGATGTGTGGGTGGCTGCCAAGTGGTGGCTTGGAAGAAGAAGAATGGGGCCAAGGTACCATACCACCATCAGCTAGGGCTGCGTAGTAACGTGCAAGTGCACGGGCTGAGCAATGTCCATTAGCAGCAGGTATGATGGCACGACGAACGTTGAGACTGTTGAATATAACAGGCAGGGTGGTTGCAGCTTGGGAAACATCACCCAGCTGGATTGTGGAGGGTATGTCAAAACGACTGATGACGCGTAAGAGCTTCTCATGATCGTCTTTATCAAGTGTACGCGTTGCAAGACGACTGCAGATCCCTAAGAGCTTCTGAAGATCATCTTTATCTATTGTAAGTGTTGCAAGTCGAGATTCCACACCTGAAGAGCAGCCATTGCACACGGTGATAAGGAAGACAATAGCCCAGCTACCACTAACACTATTTTTCACAAACAATAATTACTATAAACAAAGTCTTTTTCCCCTCAAATAAGTACCACAACACTAAATAAATTAACCACTAGAAACATAAACTAAACCGTTGTTCAGCATAAATGAGAGAAGAATACAATACAGTCATGTGCACAAATATTCTACACAACGAAGCAAGAGAATTAACAAAGTATAAGTCCAACACTTGCCTGGAGGAATTCCAATATATAACTCGCCTTCAATTTGGAGGGGATGAATGAATGCTTCCTCAAGAATCTCCTTAAATTTTTTCCCAGATGCGTGCTATTATATCCAAACAGAATATTAGAAAAGCTGAGAAGGTAAGGTTTAGAACATCAAGGAAGTTTTCAAGAATAAAAAAACCACAAGATTAATAAAGCACTTTGATGTCTCCAATAGACCTGTCAATCCAGATCAAACTGACAATCCAAACACAGAAGGCATGATAGAAAAAACATGATATCTGAAAGATGCACCAACTCCTAAACAGCCATTGCTAATAGAATGAAGAGATCAACAGTCTAGCTCCATGGGAGTGTTAAAGATAGAGAGAGAGAACGAGATTAAATCTATCAGAAAAAATGAAGTGGACATGTATAAGGCAGGAAAATAAAATCTTTATCGAGCCTCAAAATTCTTCTTTACCATGTTTAGGGGCTATTAGACCATGTTCCTAAACTAAGGGGGAAAGATTAGGGCCCGTTAGGAATGTGAGTTCAAACAATAGTTTTTCAGTATTTAAACAGTTTTCAATGTAACTTCCTCAACCTAAAATTCCTATAGCGAACAGATGATAATCAAATACCATATTTTATTTCACTAGTTTATTTAGAGATCCCAACCGGGCATAAAAAAGTTCAGCAGAGAGTTTAGATAAATTTAAACACGATCAAAATATTCTGACATATTGGCAAGCAATTATACCTCAATAATGCCACCACATAGCCAGCCAAAAGATAGATGGTGATACAACTGCTCTTGGCCAGGTTCAGTCTCGGGTACTGACAAAGCAATATGATTCAAACACTCATCCCAGTCAGACAATTGTAAAGGATCTTCTCTGGTGATGTCTGCTAAAGCATTATGAAGACCAGATGTATGGTTAAGCACATGATGGACCTAGAAAGATAATGGAAAAAAAAAATCAAACAAAAAGTTAATTAAGAATGACAGTTGATACAGGGAGAATTTTATCAGAAAGTGAGATAAAATTTAAACCTTGATGAGATCTTTCCTATTTGATCCAAACTCTCGCCAGATATTTGCAACATTTTCCTCAAGCTTCAGCTTTCTGGGCAATAAAATGTTCATAAACAAATATGAAAGTCTAGATAATATGCCCAGACAACAATTATTAATGAATTTCTACATTTGTAATTACATGTAAAATAAAAGTTTTAGGTTTTAAAGTTGTGTACCTTTGTCAGTGTTCAAGAAAGCATCAATACATGTGTAGAAGTACCCCCAACAATTCCACCCCCCGCCCCCCAGCGAAAAAGAAAAGAAAAGAAGAAACATCCTAAGTTTTGACATGGTTCATGTAAATGTTTAGAATTGTGATTTATCAACAGTGCGAAAGAAAAAAAAAAAAAAAAGATTTGGGAAAACAAGGGTATATGATACGGTTTACAATTACTTCATTCTAGAATTACAGAAATTATGTCAAAAGTTTATTAATTATTAAAGTACATGTGAGTCATGTATGGCTTCTGAAAGCAATTATTACAGAGACATTATGTTGTGGAAGAATATATAAAGGAAATTTTCAACCCAAGTTTTTCTTCTCTTGCTAAAGAGGGCGATGCCGCCAACAAGGGGTAGCCCCCCATCTCCCCACCCCCACCCCAAAAAAAAAAATTTTATACATACATACATATATATATATATATATATATATTTTTTTTATAACCTCTAGGAACATATGAAGTAACTGTAACATTACTACACTTTATTTATCATATTTCAATTTAATATACACTGATGTTTGGCCATGCATTTATATTTTTCACATCATGCTAGTATTTTGATGTCATTGAGATTGACTTAGACTCTCCATTGTCCACCAAATTTTCAAGTGGATGGACAAATACAGACTATCTGTACACCCATCATTCAAATACACACTGCCAAAACAATTGAAAACATGAGTTGTTTTGGGCAGAGTGTGTAACACTGTATGCAACAGATTTTTCCCTAATAAATTTATAAGACCCAAAAAGGGATTCCAGTTAATTGTTTATATAGAAGTAAACAAAAAGGATTTGTATCATTTGATTTGAAAAGATAAACCTTTGACATTCATAAAATTCTATAACGCACCCGTTGTCAACCAACCAATGTAACATTCCCGCTGTGATAGCCTTTGTCACAGAGAAAACAGGAAAAAGGCTATCAGGCTGCACTGGACGAGGATCATAATTACCAAGCACTCCAGCAGCAGTGTCAATTATAACCTCTCCATCTTTGTAGGCAGAGACCTTTAGAAAAAATTATTAAAAGCTATATCAGAAAAGAAGAGGATAAAAAAAGCCGGGGTGTCAAATTGTCAATGCATTAAACATAAAAATACTAACCTCAACAACATACTCAAACACGATAAAATCAACAACAACCGTAAATTGATCATAAATTGTAATGGTTTAAGAGACATCTAGATATGTTGATTGTACCACCCAAATTCATTTGTTACCCGTGGTAATTCTCTTTTTTCCAGATTAATCAAATGGAATCACTTATTTAGGTTCCATTTCTGTACTTTATAGATACATAGATTTTTTTATTTTTTATTTTTTGAGAAGCAGATACATAGATCTTAAACGCATGGATCTCTTCTGATTTCAACTTTACTAGAGAATGTTTTAAAGACAATAACTTAAATGAGGAATCTTCTAATGTTTTTAAAAGAAAAGACTTCTTTTTCACACAAAAGGAATTTGAAATAGGATTCCCATCTTGATGAATGCAACATACAAATTAGGAATTACAGACAAGGATACCGGTATGGGTATGATAAGGCGACATGGCAATTTTTGAAAAATTAGAACACGAGTACAACAAGGATACATATATTAATTATATATATATATATATGTGTGTATGTATATAATTTCAAAACTTACAAAATTTGATTCGTAACAAAAACATTATTTGTTTTTAAATAATTGTTAAAAAATCTTTTAATAAAATTATAAAAGGTTATAACTTATAATTACCTGGCTTGAAGGGTGGTGGATTTTAACTTATAAAAGACGAGTTTTCAAAAAAAGAAGCTATTCACATGAGTGGGTGGAGATAAATGCTTCACGTGTTTGTGATAGTGTGAGGCAGACAAAATAAAGATAAATCACACATGGACAAACAAGGGAAAAGGGCAGAAGGGGGAAATTGCAAAAGAGTTGGCCCGAGCTCCGTGAGAAGAAGAAGAAGAAGAAGAGGGAGGAGATCGGCGTTAGAGTTACAGTGTGTTTCAGGTTTTCAGCTCTTTTTGTTTTCTTGGCCCAGGACATGTCCAACTGTGTCTCGACGTGCCCTTGCCGTATTCATCATTTTTCAAAAAAAAAAAAAAAAAAGGGTTGGGGCACGTACAGCTGTGTCCAACGCATGTCCCGTGTCCCATAGGTGTCGGACATGGGCACCGCAACCCAAATGCTTTGTCCGTGCTTTCAAGCATACAAATAACAATAACAGCTTCCAATGAATTTAACCTAATCGAAATCCACACTCTCTTTAGAACATTGTAAGTCAAACTGAAAACTTAAACCTAACATCACCCAAAAAAGGAAAAAACGAACTTTGGTTTTAGCACGTAATGACCTGTATACTTTTGCTAGTCCATTCAACATTTAAGTACCACAATCATTAGTTGCTCTTTGCTACTGCTAGAATAATGGTTGGTCATTAAATTCACTATTTTCTAATAACTTAAGTTTTTTGGACAATTAGTAGATATCAAAGTAGGTGGTCCTAAGTTCAAATATTATTTTTGTCCTATCTCGAATTTAAAAAAGTTAAAAATTCCATATATTGGCCCTAGAAATTAAGGGGTTTGGGCCCACACATGAGTAGAAGTGTTAAAATAATAGATAAGTGATTAAATTCACAAATTCCTAACAACTTAACATTTAGGGACAATTGGTAATTTATCAGCTACAAACCAAATAAATTTCAGTACTCAACCAATAAATGGATCTTCAGTAATCCTCAATAGCCTACACCTCCAAGCATTACATCTAACTAGAAAGCAGATACAGATAGTAGCATATAACCAGATTGCTCAACTATGTACTGTAATTCAGTTTCATCTTGGAACACATTGGTGAAGGGGTAGTGGCTATAAAAGGAAAAGATAAGAGCTCATTATCTGAATTTAGCATTTATAGCAGCTACTTTTAGTAAACATAGTTACTGATATTCAAAATAAAGTTGGACCTTTTTGGATATACGTACATCAATGTCAATTTTTTAAGGACACTTAGATATACACTACTATTAGTTTTTCTAGGAGTTAAACATGCCCTTAGTAAAATTTCTATTGTTTTTACTTATACTTACCTGTGGTAGAGGTATATATGGAATACTAGCTTGACATGTCAGGTACAGTTTCCTTATTGCCAAGTTTGTTTTTCCTTCCTCTTTATGGTTTAATGAGGTTGTCAACGTCCATATTTTTTTGTATGTTTATGTCATTATTGCATGCAGGAGAGCTTGGTATCACTATTAACTGCTGGCAGGAATTTGGTGCTTTTGTAACTGCTAGAAATGTTTGAGGCATTTTAGGAATTGGCATACTCTATTGAATTTTTTCCATCAGTCAAGAAATTTTATCATTAGACTGGAGAGAGCACTTCAGTTTTTTTTTATTTTTTATTTTTTTTTAAATACTAAGTATTTTAACACACATATATAAAGATATATCTAAAAAGACCTAACTCTTGGATATACAATCTAACAATGGATATCAGAATCTGACAAGGCCTAGCTCTTAGATACTCCACTGTTAATTTTCCTTTTGGATATACGCTATTGTAAGTTTTTTTTTTTAATTTATTTTTATAAGAACTCTTTTTCTTCTTATTAGTTTTTTAACTTGTGGGTTCTAGTTATCTCAACTGGTAAAGATTTTGATGGTTGAATAAAAGATCTGGGTTTCAATTTTTGTCTACACCAAAAACCAAGTGGTGTCTTGGTCTGATGATAAAAAACTACCATCAGGAGTGGATGTCATAAGTTGAAACTCTCTTTAAAAAAAAAAAAAAAGGTTTCTTTACTTATTGTTACACTTTCTCCAACTTTTCTCCCTCCCTTTTAGCTTTTCATCTTCCTACAACTCTTTACTTTAATATCTCTCTTCCTCTATCCATTTATCTTCTTATTCTCATTCTTTTACTATAAATTTGTCATTCTCTCTCTCTCACTCTATGCATAGTTTTTCCACACACAAAAATGCTATTTCTCTCTCTCTCTCTCAATATTTTTTTCCAATTTTTTTTTTTTGGCAGTTTTTGTTTTTTATAGTTTTCTTACATCTCTACTTTAGGTTGATAGAATTTTTTTGTTCTTTAGAGTTTTACTTTGGATTGATGTGATTTAGTTTTGTGTTTTTAAGTTACTATATTTTTTTCTTTTCTTTGATTATTAGAAGTTCCTATTGCATTATAAAATAGTATATAGGAATATAATGTTATTCTATTACATAGCATGACTTGGATAATTTGGTGTTTATATCTTTTATTTTTTTACTTTTTTCTTCCCATCTTATTTTCTATAAATTTGCTATTTTCTCTCACATTCTCTCCTAAGAAAGTGATTATTTTCTCTCCCACTCTTTCTTGAATTTTTTATTCTTTCTTGCAACTCTACTTTAAATTGATGAATCATTATGTTCTTTATAACTCTATATTGGGTTAATAAGTTTTGGTCTTATGTTTTTGAGTTTCCCATCACAAGTAATCTCTCTCCCTCCTAGCTTTGGTTTGATTTTTGTTTGAGTTAATACTTAGTTATTTTGGAAGTGATAATTTGAATTTATATCAAAACACAATCTTGGCTTTGCATTTGAATGTGCCAATTATTTGAGCGATATCAAGTGTAATTTTGTTATGACTTTTGATTATTATGATAATCTCTTTTAAGATAATGAGGAATTTGAATAATTTATTTGAAACTTAAAAAGTTTAGTCATACAGAAAAGGAAAAAAAAAAAGGAAAATATAACGCACTATATCATAATTTCAAAGAATATGGACTATCTTATAAAGGAATAATATCAATCAAACACACCCAAAAATAATAGAATGATTTATTAATAGAAATAGAAATATGGAAAAAGAATTTAGAAGTTGTTTAATTTTTAGGGAGAACAGATTAAATATTATACCACTTTTACAAAATAATTATCTATTGTCATGCATTGTGTGGGTCTACGAACAGTGAAACTAAAACCTGAAAAAGTTAAAGGTAGAGAGATAAGAAAATCTAAATCAAGCTACAGTAACTGATATATAAACAAAAAGATAGTATTTGGATTATCATCTTATGATATTGATAGTTAAATAGTGCAGCATACCTGTATTCCAAGTATTTTATCATTATTCCCCAGCTCAACTAGGAACTGCCTTAACTTGGCCTCCACATCAGAATGGACAGGTGTGTCATAGATCCAGTGATCATTAACTCTTGGTCCCCTACTAATATGTCTGTTAAGGGCATTCTGGATTCAATCAGATATGATACCGATTACAGAAACAAGAATGACAATAAATAATAAACTACAACACACCAAGATTCAGAATAGACTCACCCTTGCAAAGCAGATTCTGCAAATGGCCTCATGATATCTAGATATACTATGCGAACATTCAGTGTGGAAGAAAGCCCTAAATCCATGTAACATACAAAATAATAAGGGACAACAATTGGAACCTACATTTAGCCATAGGTATTCCAGTTACAGACCTCTTAGAAGACCAAGGACCCGTGAAAAGATTACAATGTCTCCAGGAATTGCATCAACCTGGAAAGAGAGGTTGTAACTGAATTGAACATGGATGAAAATAGTCAATAAACATATCAGACACATTAACTTACAGGATTAAAGCGTTTAAATTCTTTCTGGTTGAGTTTCATCTTTTCTTGTATAACCTTCATGTTCTTTGCTCTTTTCTCCGACAATAATTTCATAGTTTCCTTAAAAACCCAACAAATAAGTAAATAAAACTAAGTCGGGGCTTAAAGACGGAAAAACAATACTAGAAGTAACACAAGCTTAGTGCATACTTACAAGAGATTCCGTTGCTGACGATGAAGTACGAAAGAGTACACTTGTTATCTCCATTGCCTGTTCTGGCATATCCAGGCGCAACTTAAATCCCATTTCTGCAAAAGCAGACAAAAGAGCCGCGTGGTCCCCCTGTGGCAAAAGCATCCAAAGTATATCATCAAGAGAACAGTTTGAACTTCAAAGCAATCTTAAGAGCAAAAGGACAACACTAATGAATTGGTTGTATTGCAGCAATCATAATTTATTGTAAACCAACTCAATCAATATATTGGTAAGTAATATTCTCAAATATATATGCATTGGAAAATTGCACATCACCATGCTTTATTAGTCATGAGTGAAAACAGATCACTCCCAATTATTTGCACACGATGCAATATGATTAGTTCAATTTTAATTTTTAACACTCATCATGGCAACCTAGTGCTACACATTAAAATAACAGGAGAAGAGGAAAACAAAAGTAAATTAAATATGTTGCCCTATAAGGAACAAGCAAAATGAAACACAATAATACCGTTTCATCTCTGTGAGCGTTGACTGATAAAGGCTCACAAAATCAAAGCCAATATGTTACTCATCAGATATAGTACTTTAGATGGATTAAAAATCCAGCGCAGTATCAGTTTTAGCAAAGACAGAAAAACCACAAATAAGTATTTACAAACCTCAGCAGATGCCAGAAACATTTTAGCCAGTGCTTGCTTGATAGGACTTGATAGTTTTTTTGTAAGCCCAAAGTCGAGCAAAATTGGACGATGAGGAGGTTCCTTGCTCGCAAGAAAATTTCCTGCATAATGCTCCCAAAAAAGCAGTGAACGCATTATTTCTTGAGCATGTAGACAATCAAAAATAGAGCCCAGCCAGTATATATGTGCCCTCATTCCAATGTCATTATGGTTTCATTTTGCAATGCAAAAAATTTATTATCTCACATGCCACATCACATTTTCCTTGCCTTCTTTGTCTCTTAAGCAAAATATAAGCAAATTAATATCGAGATCAAGTAATATGCTCTAGTAAAATACTACAAGGAAATATGATCAACTTAACAATGAAAAGAAAAACATTTGAAATTATTAACTGAGCATATGATTCCATTATCAATGTTTTGGGCTAAAATCTTGACAAAAAAGGCCCTTTTGATCTACCTACATGGCACATGTATAAAGTATGCATTAAAAAATCAGACTATAAAGCTAGTTCATGACAAGTTCTTATTACAGCACATCCCTACAAAATGAATGATTTGATACAACCCCACACAAAACTCAGCTGAAAAGAGAGTGGGGGAGGGGGAGGAGAGGCAATGAGAGTGAGAGAGAGAGTACCAGGATGAGGATCACCATTAAAATACCCATCAACATAAATTTGGTGAGCATATGCACGTGTTATTTCTTCAACAAGCTTTTGTTTGTTAACACCAAACGCTTCCAGTGATTCCAAGTCATTCAAACGAATGCCATCCATATACTCTAAAATAAGGACTTTCTCCGTTGACTACATTTGAAGCAACAGGATGCTGAGTCAGGTACATGAAAATGGAAGACAATATTTTCCACGGTAAAGGACAAAAAATCTAAAAGTATTTAACAAGTCAATAGTTTGCTCAACTCGAGTGAATCTATATCTATATATATGTAAAGAGAAGTGCTACATTTATAACATTTTCACAATATATTCACAACAAATTATAGGTAGTAAGTTGTTACTGACTCTAACTTGAATCCACAACTTAAAATTACTTTGTCGTCCACCTGTAATAGCTAATAACAACTTATCATTTAGGATTTATTGTGAAAATGTTATAGACATAACATTTCTTATATCTAAAAGCTGAAGCATAACATTTACTGTTGCTAGGCTTCTATTGAACCAAGTTATCCACCTATTTCCAACATTTTTTCTCCTTTTTAACTATGGGTCCTATTAATAGGTACTCTTAGGGCAATTGTTAATAAACCATTTAAAAAAAGTTTTGATATCACTTTTATGAAAAATATAAAAAGCTGTCAAAATAATTAATTGCATTTTTCTTTTCCCATAAAAGGTTTCTAAAAATATTTCTTAAATCAATACCCTTAGAGCATCTGTTAACTTTTTCCTTTAACTATTTTCTCCTTATTAATTTCTCACCTAACAATTAGGTTTCCTCCAACATTTCTTTTCACTTTTACCTTTTTATTTCCACACTACTCTATATCTCAACGTTACAATTAATCTATCCCTTCATCTTTGTTTTGTTTTAGCTCTTCTTCTCCCCATTTTATTTACTACAAAAATTTGCTATTTTCTTTTCCATTCAATACATATTTTGCCCACACAAAAAGGTGAACACTCTCTTTAATTCTCTTTCTCTCTATTTATTTTATTTTTTTCTTTCTTTTGGTGGATTTTTTTATTCTTTATTACAATCTCTACTTTAGGGAGCGCCTAAAAGATTTTCCTAGGAAGAAAGAGGAAGGGGTATGTTTTTTTTTTTTGGAGGAAGGGGTATGTTAATTATGGCCAAAAGTTAAGAGCATAGGCACAGTGGATCTGTCAGCAGATATCTTAACTAGTGTGCTACTCTAGTCTTATGTCAAAGGTAAATAGAGTAGTGAAGAACTAGAAGATTTTATTTTTACTTCTAACTTTCTCTACTTCTTAGTACACCACATGTAGAACGTATCATAAATTTGTTTTAATCAGAAGTTTATGCAAATTTAAATGGCAATAGTCTAAAATTAACTCCTTACAAGACTTCTAATGTTATGACCAAGGAAAAGCACTAGCCACATATGTGCTTATACCCCAAAAAGACTAATCAAGTTACAATTTAGGGTTCTCGTAATCACTTATATAATCCTGCTCGACATATTAAACACTTGATGTAGGACTCAGCACACATCCACACAACACATGCTTATCAAATCAAACCCACAAAATCCAAGTTATGATCTAGGTTCTTTGGGTCTTTTGAAGAGTTGATATTATGTTTGGGATTTTGTCTCTTAAGAGAAACCATAAAAAGGCCTCTAATCCCTATATCCAAAAATCATAATACAGCCCAATGCAGTCCTGTGTGCAGACATGTAGTATTAAACATATTAGAGATATTATACCTGAATAACATCTGGAATCAAAACATCCACTCGATTGGCATTTGTTTTATCATCATGTTCAATATTTTTGCAGCGTAGATTTCTAGAGACTGTTCTAGTATTCTCTACAGACAGAACAACAAATGTCAATAAGAATCAAATTTTGGAACAGGGGGGTGTAGGGCATTTTCAATTTAAGAGTAAGTAACTAATGCAAAGTTCCAAAAGTTAGAATAGCAAGATAACAGTTCATATAAATTACATATAGAGTAAGCCAAATAGGAAATAATTTGGTTATAACAGGGTAACAGACAGAGATTGTCAGGTTGGACAAAAGAGTCCCAGCAACAGATTGAAGAGAATATCTATCTATTTATGCATTTGATAATATAAAATACTCGTCCCTTCAATGCAAATTTAATACGCTTCATTCCCATCATTCAAAAACCTCAAGTAAATCCTTAATCCTCATCCATACACGCCTTAAATAATACAAGTGATCAACAGAGAACAGCCATTTTCCTTTTAATTAAAAACAACTAAATTCTAGGCAAGATCAGGGCATACCAGCTTCATGAATGAAGTCAACTTCTTTGGGAGCTTCTTTGCACCATTCATCTATGAGAGGATTAAAGTCATTCTGTGGCTCTGCCCAAGCTATCCAGTCAACAATTTTCTTTGCATTCTTCAAATCCTGGGGGAAAAAACGTATGCACAAAAACTATAATAAAACAACTTGAACATAATCTTTTCATCCCAATATCTGAAAAGCCAAGCATGCTTAACCTCCAATATGATTTTCTTGATGCCTTCATGTTGAACTTTAACAACCACCTCCTGTCCATTAAGCAGAGTTGCACGATGGACTTGTGCTATCTGCATAGAATAGATAAGTAACTAACGAGATTGTCTCAAAAATTACTTTTAAGCAATTCCATTATTGATATCATAAGCTATGTGCTCATATCTATTCCCAACAACCAACAATAGTTGTAGGATCTTACAGATGCTGTTGCCAAAGGAATTTTAACAAAATCTAAAAACAGATCATCCATTGATTGCCCCAACTCTGTTTCGATAGTCTGAAAAACCTGCACAAGTTAGCTTATTAAGTACCTGGAGGTTATCTTCAAAATATCCCGGCATCACCCAAGAAATACCAAATAATGATTAAACTAGAACTACCAAAACTCCCAAGTAATAGAATTGTTGAATGAAAGAAAACAATGACGAAAGAGAATGATATTTACAACCCAAACAAAAAACCTCAAAAATCTTGTGTAGGGAAGTTTATTACACCTGGTGAGGACACCTCAATAGGGACTATAGTATATTATTCTAATGGTATCATTCATACAACAATATTAGTTCTCTTCTCTAACCCTCAAGCTGGGAGTATATATATCATGCATATAAGCACAGTTTGGAACAGATCAATTCCTACATTATGGATGGTTATGTAAAGATATTCATCATAAGTCGGTCTACAAACTGATTTTCCCACTTATTAGTAACTTGCCATGTGTATAGTGGGATAGGAGTAGAACCTGAGAATCCTAACTCTTGAAGGAAGTGTTGTAACCAAGTTAATCCACTGGAACAACTACATTTTTTGTTTTCTTTTTCTTCTTGCTTTTCCATGTTATAAGATTTCCTCCCAGAAAAAATACAATATCTCGAGTCGAGATAGCCTGCCTATCTGAAGGTGATCCTGCCCAGAATGCATCAATGTAGCCTTCCAACTTCTAAGGGCTAGCGAGAAGTATCAAAATAGCGAGATTCTCAGGGCTTCTAAGAACAAACTTAATTCTAAATCTGCAAATATCCGACTTTGTGATGGTGGGTGGGTAATTGATGGTATCGGCTAGGATCATTAAAAAAAAAAAAAAAATGTATAGGAGAAACCCCTGTTCCACCTTGGATTGATCAATTTCGGCCATTCCGGCTTGTGAACAAATAGAAAGAGTAGAGTAAGAAGCAGAAATTCGTAGCCGTGGACTGTGGTGGACGAAGCTCAAGTTGCGGTTGCCATCTGAAACTGATTCTTCTTATTTCTTCAAGGCTTGAGATAACTATGAGACTTGGAAATATACAAGGCAAAAGCATCGGAATGTTGTATTAGGTGGGTAGGTGTTAGGACTTGGGATTTGTTTATTTACAAGAAAAATCAAATTTGAATTTTTTTTTCCTTCTCAGTAACCAATCCAATCACTTTATTATGATGTTCTTTTTAAAACATTATAATAAATAAAATTCATTAAATTACTGTATATCATTTGGCTTAATAATAGCCACAAGTAATAACATTTTTATTGTTTAGCAAAAAAAGTAATAACATTTTTATTAATTAGTAACATTTTAGGAGATAATAATTCTGGTGATGCTTCTTTTGCCACCTATGATCATTTGATTGAGGAGGTTAAATTTTTTACTTATTACCTTGTTGATTGTAATTTTTCTCATACTAGCTAGGAGACAAGGGAATTGTATTGCTCATAACTTTACTAGACGTGTAAATGGTTTTTCGGTATGGATGGAGAATGTTTCTCCACATCTTAATGCTGTAATTTTAGCTGATTTGATTGCTTTTGATTAATAAAAGCTATAGCTTTCTTCTAAAAAAAAAAAAAAAAAAAACAAACAAACAAACAAACAAAAGATTAGTGGCAAGGGATATCAGAAATCGTACATAAGAGATCTTAGCCACATGAGAGAATCTCTCATCATAATCAATATTATATATGACACAAAATTGAAGAACATGAACATAAAGGATAGATAACCTAGGCTTACTTGGAGTCAACACCAAAAAAGAGAAAACCTTTAGGAGTCAGCACCTAGGGTTGACCGCAGTTAGCACTAGATCATTGGGACAATTGCATTGAAAATAATCTATATATAGGAGTACATTATTACTCATATATAGACTACAACAACAACAACAATAAAGTCTTGGTCCCAAAATTCAGGGGTTGGTTATTGATCCTCAACAAATTAATTAGGATTGATCATATGTATTCTTTTCCTCCATTTTATTTTGTCTAATGTCACTCTCTCTATTACTTCCTTAATTGACATTTTATTCTTTATTACTTCTATTAATGTTATTTTTGGTCTTCTTCTACATTTTTTTGTTCCCTTAATTTGGATCAACTAGCTCTTCCTTATTGGTGCATTAGTTGCTCTCCTCTAAATATGAACAAACCATATCAAGCGACTTTTCCTCATCTTTTCATCTATAGAAGCTGCCCCTATCTTTAAGTAGATTTCCCCGTTTTGAATCCTATCTTTTTGTGTATTCCCACTTATCCATCATAACATTCTCATTTTAGCTACACTTATTTTGATATGTTGCTTCTAGACAACCCAACATTCGATAACATAGAGCATAGTTGGTTGTATAGTAGTCTTATAAAATTTTCTTTTTAATTTAATAGGTATTCTACAATTGCACAATACTCTTGATGCGCTTCATCCACCTCTCTCTTATCTTATTATTCACATCCTCTTCAATCTCTACATCTTTATGAATTATTGATCTAAGATATCCAAATTTGTCACTCCTTAGTATCTCTAGACCGTCAAGTCTTACTACCCTTTTGCTTCTGTTTCTACTTTTACTAAACTTAATCACATTCCATGTACCATGTTTTACTCCTCCTTAAGATATTCAAAGTTGTTACTCTTTAGTATATCTTGACCATCAAGTCTTACTGCCCTTTCGTTTTTGTTTCTACTTTTACTAAACTTACATTCCATGTATTGTTTTAACCCTACTTAATTAAAAGCCTTTAGATTCTAGAGCACCTCATCAAATTTTTTACTTGGAATTAACTCTACTTCTAGTTTTATCTACTAAAATTATATCATCTACAAAAAGCATACACCAAGGGACTCCCTTTTAGATCGATTTAGTAATCCTATTTGACCGCTATGCAGTACTAACATTAGGAAATGGAATAATCGGGAATCTCGAGCTCATCCATCACTAGTGCAAAGAGATATAGACTTAATGTTGATCCTTGATACAAACCTATAATGATAAGAAACTCACTTGTGATTTCTCCACTTGTTCTCACACTAGTTGTAACTTCGTCATACATATCCTTAATCAATTTTATATACTTTAGAGGAACTTATTTCTTTTTCATAACCAACCACATAACCTTTCTAGGAACTCTATCACATGCTTTCTGAAGATAAATGAAAACCATATGAAATATTTACAAGCCTTTCTATATTTTTCCATTAGGTGTCTAAGATAATAGCTTCCATGGTAGATTGTCCTAGCTCCAAAATAATTTTTCATATATTGTTATTTCATGTCTAACCTATGTTTAATCACTTGTTCATAAAGTTTTGTAGTATGACTCATAAGTTTATTGCACATATAAAGACTAAGAAACCCTATTTCTAACTAGCACCTAATTCTAATTGACTTAAAAAACCTATTTCTACTTGACTTAGAGCCTGTTTGGGATGAGCTACAAGCTACAGCTTTTTTGGATTTTTAGCTTCTTTTTGGTACTATTTATAGGTTCTATTGCATTTTTTAGTACTATTCATGGGTCCCATTGTACTATTTAGCTAGCTTTTAACCTTATTTTCTACACTTTCAGTAAAAAAAAAAAAAATTTAGTTTCAGTTGAATAAGCTATTCCCAAACAGACCTTAAGGGTAGGTAAAATAACCTTTACTCTAATAAAATAATAATCTAATTCTAAATGCCTTAGGAAATTCAATTATTAATTACAAAAATAACCTTTACTCTAATAAAATAATAATCTAATTAACTATTAAGCTCTAAAATAAAATTCAATTGTCCAATAAAAAAGCAATTGACTCCAAAATCAAATAAGGCTAAATGAAATAAATTATTCCTCTAGCTTTCCACATCAATACATCTTGGGTATAGCCCTTGGCAACTAATTGAGATTTGAGATGTTCAACATACCCATCAGGGAGAAATTAACAGCATACACCCATTTATAACCAATAGTAAGTTCCCTAAGTGGAAAATCCAAAGTCCCACTTTAATGTAAAGTGGTCATTTTCAATTTCATGGCATGTCACCAATTTGGGTAAGATACTGCATCCTAATAACAAGGTGGGTTTCCTATTCCCCACCCCGCCCCATCAAGCACTCAAGGGTACTCACCTAGCCTCACTCAATATATTTTTATTTTTATAATTTATTGAAATTTGATTTAAAATATTTACAACAATAAGAACTCATAAAATATCACAAATCAAATTCTAAAATTACAGAACCTTTCAAATAAAATATAAAAACTATAATTCAAGTCTTAAAGAAACATTAAAACAATTCAATTTTAACAATACAACAATTAAAAATCATAAACATTTCAAATATTTTTTTTATAAGTATAAAAATTTAAAATATTTGAAATGTTTTTTATTTACCAATCAAAAAAAAAAAAATCACTTCAAATATTAGAACATAAAAACATAAATTCAATAACACAACACTAAAAGATATAATAAACCCAAAATTTTAATATGAAAGAATATATTATATACAAATACAATATGTAATAATATAAAAACTCCCTCTCTCTCTTGCTTCTCTTTAGAAAAAACTCTCTTTGCTTCTCATCAGAAAACAACGGTGAAGCACAAAATTGATGGAGCTCTCAATCAAAATACAAACTCAAATCACAATTTAAAAACTAATCAAATTAGAACCAAAAAAAAAAAAAAGAAAAAAAAAAGAAAAAGAGCAAAGCTGACCCATCTAAGCCTCGGTGGGAGGACATGCAGTGGTGCTTCTTGAATGCTTTGGAGTAGACGTAGTGCTATAGAAGAAAAGAAAAAAGAAGAGTGAAGATTGAAGATAGAGCTCCAAACGAAGTGCTAGAGAAGAAAAGGAGAAGAAAAGAAAAAAGAAAAGAGAAGATAAGAGGATAGAGCTCTAGACGAAGTGCAATAGATAAAAAGATAAAAAGAAAAGTGAAGATAGAGATATGGGAAAGGTGTGGAGGGGAAAAAAAGAGGAAGAAAAAAACAAAAAACGTGTGGATGAAAAAAAAAATAAGGGAAAAATAAAATAAAGAATAAGAAATTAAAATTGAGAAATGCTACTACAATAGTTTCACAATAATTCTTAAGTGGTGGGTTGTTACTAACTAATACTGATGAAAAAAATATATTTAAGTGATGTGTTCAAATTAAAATCAGTAATAACTTACCATATATAATTTATTGTGAAAATATTGTAAAATGTTAAAAATGTAACACTTCTCATTAAAATTAGATGAATGAAAGAAGATTGAAAAAGAAATATTAAAGAAAGAATAAAGATATAATATTTAAATGGGATAGAGAAAAGGATAGAGAGTCTATTGGAAAGTGTATTTGAAAAAGTAGGTAAGTAAAAGGTAAAATAAACTGTTCACTCTCTAAACAGTACAAAAATTTGAAGAGGATGCTAGAGATACTCTAATGGTGGCAGGAGAAAAGAAAAAAGAAAAGAAGAAGAAGAAATACACGTACAGAAGAAGATGGTCCAGGTGGTTGTCCTTTACAAATTGATTTATGAACTTATTATTAGTGTGTATTTGGCAAAAATTAAAAAGTCATTTTATTCTACTATTTAATTTATTTTTACTATTATTTGTGAACTTCATTACATTTTTTGGTACTATTTATGGGTCCTATTGTACTATTTCAACTAATTTTTACCTTTATCTACAGCACTTTCAAACAGTTTTCAGTTTTAGCAAAATAAGTTGATCTTAAACAGACCCTTAGTGACAGAAAGTAAAGAAAAAAAAAATGTCTATGTGGATTTTTGGTGTGAAGAACAGTGGATTATTTGTTAGGTTCAGTGAGGAGACAAAATTTATATATATAAATTAATAATGGTTCTGAAATATAGGATAAGTTCTCTGTGATGCTTTCCCCCCCCCCCCCCCCCCCCCTATGAGGAGAGTTAATATTAAGAAATTATTGGAAATTTTTAGCAATTTCTTTTCTAGCAGAGTACCGTTATACGTTTTTTTTTTTTAAATTATTGATTATTGAGTAAATGGTACTTGAAAAATTGTTTTAGGTAATATCTAAGGATTTTAGAAGAAGTGTTAGGGAGAAGATCTTTTGTGGTAAGTTAGTTAAGATAAGTAACCTTATCTTAATTGGTTTTATTTTGCTTATACTACTGTATTTTAACTACTAAATATTGTTTATAATTGTTACATTTTTTATTTCAATTGTATTACTCAATTAAAGTAAAGAATAAAGAATTTATCACAAATATATTTGATTACTGAATACATGATTATATATATATATATTTGAATGTGATATATTTTTTGTTTGAACTTTGATTTGATATATATGATTTTGAACAATATGACTATGTTTTGACTTTAATACCCAGCCAATGTGAGCTATTCATTAGTACTGAGACTAGTTCTATTTGGGGCATTATGAGCATATCGTATTTCTAAAGTCAGCTAATGGGAGATATACATTAGCACGAAATTAGATTCTTCTAAATCTGATATCTAGTCATAGGAATATAGCGTGACCATAGTCACAAATATATAAGATAGTTGATAATGTGAATATGTTTGAATTTGTGAATATTTTAAGACTATGAAACTTCTTTAGTTTATTTTTGAAAACCCATAGTATATTATAACTTTTGACATATGTGAAAGATTTTGATCTCATAAATATATATATATATATATATATATATATATTATTTTATCAATCTATATGCTTGTTTCAACTAGTTTGGTATTTAGTTACTTATTGAGTTGTCAACTCACTAGCCTCTTTCTCCTTCCAAATTCTAATCAGGAAGAGCAGCATGTGTTTGGACTTCCGCTGGGATGTACGTATGACTAAAGTTTAGGAATCATTGGAATAAGATTTGGACTTCTATGTTTAAAATTATCTTTTGTTTGGACTTTTAGTCTTAAAAGATTTAGTCGATTTTTCTTTGTGATGTTGGAAGATTATTATTATAGTTGGACTTTTGTACTTTATTGGATTCGATCTAATATGTCAATTGTTGAGGTTTATTAGTGCTCTTTGAAGGCCTTGCATGCTTGTAAGGTGGAAACCTTTAAGTATGCAACTTTTGTTACATGCTTAAACCTATTGGTTGGGTTTGGGGCGTGACACAATAACAACTAACAGAAGCTCAAAGAGTCCAAGAACTCAAGAAGTTCATATTAGAAAAAATATCCATTCATACAAAGTCTTCAAGAATAAAAATTTCAACTTTGCCAAGGCTTAGTTCCTTCCCGTTAATGCTTTCATTACATGACAGGGGAAAATTATTAGATAGTCTGGGAGTATACTCTCTCCCTCTCACATTGAGGTGGGCCCATGGTGGGTGAGACTCATCCTTATGTGAGAGAGAATGATTATACTCTTAGAATATCCAATAACAACCCCATGACAGGAAGAGGGAATCAACCGTCAAGAATTCTCAATTTAAAAAGTCAGACAAGCAATTGAAACTATTTTAATGATAGCAATTTGGGAATAACAGATTTCCAGGGAAAAAAAAAAAAAAAAAAAAAAGCGTTTTTGAAATGAAATTTCTCAAGAGATTTCAATGCCGTTTCAGCCTTAGCATATTTGTCAAAACCACCAAAACATTAGACATTTGTAGGCCCAAATTAACCCAATAACATGTTATGCAAAACGTTAACAATTTTACTCTGGAGGTTGCTGAATGCTGATAAGCGATAACATATATCAAAGACGGATGTAAATAATAAACAAAGACAAGTAGAAAGAAGTGCAAAAAATCAACAGAATCCATGCATCAATAAAAAAAAATGATCCAATTATATATATATGTGGGATAGAAAAAAAACCTCTTGCAAGGGACGAGGAGGAAGAGAGTCCTGTAACAGCTTGAGACGTGATATATAAGCGTCAGGAAGCACATCTGCACGTGTTGACATATACTGTCCAAGTTTCACCCACAAACCTCCCAACTCTACTATCAAACTGAGAACACGCTTAGCATTGCGCTCATGAGCTTTTTCCCATAAAGTATTAGGATTGCTAGCCCATTTTTCTCTTTGCTGTAAAACCTTCGCAGATATCCAACCAAAAAAAAATTAATAAAAGCCACATTAAAACATTCAAGACAAGAAAATTACCTTATAATCTAGGTATATTACAAGAGCCATTGTAAATACTCTCACACGTCTTCTGAATATGTTTCCCCATCCCTTTGCCTTTGGCAAAATCTATTAACAGGATAAGAAAAAATACGAGTACAAGCAAACCGGCAGCATTATAGACAAGCTCAATCAATGCAGCGTAGAAAAAGCAAAAAATAAACTAGAGATATATATATAGCTAACCCTTCCCTCCCTATCAACTCCTCCATTTCCTGAGAGAGAAACAAACCTGCTGGAAAATCTGGATGATTCTTCGGGGAAGATAACTGATGGCCATTCCGTGGTTGATTGTCGATTATTACAGAGAACGCTAATTATGTTATGCAATTTAGAGAGGAAGGATTAATGAAAAATCTCAAAATTCCTTTTGATATGATATGAAAAGAAATTGAGGCAAAATGTAAAGTGAAATAAATACCATTCCAGCACGTAGATATCATAGAACGGTAGAAGCCATATATAGGGTATACTCTATGCTCCCGCCATTTTATAGCCACTCTCTCACACGAAAAGACAAAATCTACTGTGTGTGTCGCACTAAAAAACTTGTAAATGTTTTCTCTACTACGTGTAGAAACGTACCATTTCACTTGACTTTTGCCGTTCTTCTTACCCAAACCAAACGCACCCAAATGGTGCGTATTGACTCAACAAAATTAAATAGAATTCGACAATTGCAATTCATTTGGCTCCTCACTCTTTTTATTATAATTTATAGGTAATAGAAATAGTCTAATAGATACGAATTGCATCCAAATTCACAATTAAAAAAAAAAAAAAAAATTTAGGCCATTGTAAATGGTGAATATTTTTTATCCATTATTGAATATATGAACCATTACATTTCATTGATTATTCATAATTACATAAATTAATAAGTTCTTAAATTAAATGTGAAAATTAGTGTGTCAATAGGATGTGCCTGTAGGTCGGTCATTTCTCCTTTTTTTCTCATCCTTTTTTTATTCGTAATAAAATATAAGCTTTGTTGGTCTTGGTCTTTGCTTTTGCAAGTCAAGCAACAAAAATTATAGGGACAAAAACAGTAACAAGTAGACCAAATTTGATATTGTAAATAGTGGATTATTATTTTTGTCCATTACTGACTATATGAACCATTACATTTCATCGACCACTTATGATTGTACAAAGTGAATACTTTTGTCCACTTCAACTATATGAACATTACTTTTTTTTCAATCATTCATTATCACATAAATCAATAAATTATTAAACAGAATGTGAAAAATGACGTGTCTGAAGGATTTGTTTGTAGGTCGGTTTTTGTTTTTTGTTTTTTAATGGTAAAATATAAGCTTTGTTGGTCTTGTTCTTTGCTTTTGCGAGTCAAGCAACGAAAATGATATGCGACCAGACCGAACTGTGCAATTGAGAATAATGAATATTTTTTGTCCACTAGATTATATGAACCCTTACTTTTTACCCACCATTCATGATCACATAAAACAATAAGTTATTAAATTGAATATGGAAATGGTGTGTCTGTAGGATGCATCTGTAGACTAGTCTTTACATACATACATATATATATATATATATATATATATATATTCTTTTTCATTTTTTAAATGGTAAAGTATAAGCTTTGCTGGTCTTGGTCTTTTCTTTTGCAAGTCAAGCAACGAAAATGATACGAGACCAAGACAATGGTAAGTAGACCAAACTATACGATTAAGAATAGTGAATATTTTTTTTGTTTAAATGAACCATTACTTTTCATCCACCATTCACGATTTTACAAAGTGAATATTTTTTGTCCACTACTAACTATATGAACCATTAATTTTCATCAATCATCCAAGATCTTACAAATCAATAAACTATTATATTGAATGTAGAAAATGGTGGGATGTGCTTGTAGGCTGGTTTTTCCTTTTATTTATTTATTTTTAATGGTAAAATATAAGCTTTGTTGGTCTTGGTCTTTGCTTTTGCAAGTCAAGCAACGAAAATGATACAAAACCAAAACAAGGGCAAGTAGACCAAACTATGCGATTGTGAATAATGAATTTTTTTTTGTGCCCTATTGGCTATATGAACCATTACTTTAATTGATCATTCACAATTTTCCAAAATGAATATTTTTTGTCTACTACTGACTATATAAACCATTACTTTTCATCGACTATTCACAATCACACAAATTAATAGCATCTGTAGTTATGTTTTATGTGAGTTTCTTTTATTTATGCATGGAATTAACTAGGGATGGCAATTTTTACCCTACCCGCGGGTACCCGGCCCGGCCCGACCCTAATGGGGCGGATTTTACCCAGTCCGATAAGGAATAGGGTCGGGTATAGGTTTTAAAAAAAAAACTCGAAGTGGGTCCAGGTTTTATAAAAAACCCAGCCCAAACCCGGACCCAGACCCAGCCCGGTTATTCCCAAATTACTAAAAACCCTCCCTATATATATAGTCATAAACAAATCCTAACTCCCTCATTTTTCAGCTCTGCCTCCTCACCCTCACTCCCTCACTTCAGCTCACATGCCTCCTCACCCTCACTACCTCACATCACACAGCACACGGCCTCACACAGCTGACAGCACACGGCCTCACACCTCACACGGTCACATGGACAGTCACGCTCCGTCTCACCATCGCTTCAGTGGCCTGCCTTGCACGATGCCTCCTCATCAAAACCTGACTATACTTCTTGCAGTTCTGCTTCTTCAAGATATCAAGCTCGCGCTGGCGCTCTTTGCTGATGAGTCCCAATTTCTCTCTCTGAGCTTCGCGTGCTCTTTCTCTGGGGTTTAAGTAGCGAATAGGAGTGGAAGCTTTGAGACATCAATCGGTCTTGTCTCTCGAAACCTTTTCTGGGTTTGGGTGATTCAGTAGAGATGGTGCCTTTTTTGGTGTTGGTTCTTGTTCGCTTCAACAGTTGGCCTGATTTCATTTTGTCCTTTCCCTTTGCGGTTTTGCTTACACTGCATTTTTGGAGGAATTGGTGGCTCGATGATGATGTTAGGGAGTTGAGTTTTAGGATTCGAAACATGATCAGGAGAGGAATAAATTTGTGCTTCAAATTTGTTTTTTTTTTTTTTTTTGTGGGTTGGGCCACGATTTACATTCAACTTTGCAAATCTAAATATTAACTGTTCATTAGTTTTAGCAAATCTAACAAATTTTATATTTTTGTCAATGAAATTTACACCAGCAAATACCCAATATAACCCAACGTACACACATAACACTCATCACCGTTTCTATAGATTATTTTACATTTCTTGTAGCACCAAACAACTAATATAACCCTAATCTACTCACATAACACTCATACAAGAAAATACCAAAGCACAAGTCTTAAAGTACTATTAAATTAAAAATTTTCTCTAACAAAAACATACATTATGGTTGATAAACTTTTATAATATCTACAACTACTTTTACCTACACAATAAAATTCTCTATGATATCAAAGAAGAAAATGAGTTTCTCACCTGAGATGATAGAGAAATAACACCAACTTCTGAAAATGAGGAGAAGCTGATCAATCAAGTTCAGCTTCACATGCAACTACGTGATTTGAAATGGGGCCAGAATGTAGCAGAACAACTCAATTACACTAGAACCGAGGAACATGTAACTCGATTTCCCATTCATCGGGTTCAGCTTCACAGGGTAGTAAGTGATTTGAAATCCCATCAGTAACTCGGTTTCCCCATTGCCAAGTTACAAACAGTAACGCGGGTATATTTTATTGCCCAAAAGCCACACTGGAGTGCCAGCGTGGGAAGAACTTGCCTAGAACTTGGCCTTTGGATAATCGAGTAATTTAAGTAACTCGATTTTAGAGTAATCGAGTATCGAAACAAGGGCACGCACTTATATAGTTTCGAAACAGAGGCATAATGCCAATTATTTTTCCCCAAAGGGGCAAAAGGCCAGATAGTCCGAACTTTCAGGGCTGGGGTAAGATGGGTTGTTGTCCAAAAATTGCCTCCAAAGAGCAGTAGACCTCCTTCTGCAAACCTGGCTCAGAGAGCAGTAGACATCCTTCTTCATCATGTCAAAGACTCGTGGGAGATCTTACAGCAGCTTGGCAACCATATGCCATTAGATCACTGGCCTCTGTAATTACTGTTTTCTGGTTCAAGGATGCACAGATATGCAAACTGAGCATCAGCCTCATATGGAGCTACCACATATTCAATGTTCTCTGATCTAAGAACCTGAAAGGTCACCAAGGACACATTTACTAGCAGTAAATTCGGTCCCAAAGTTTATTAACTCTAAGTAATACTCATATAAAGAAATGGGAACTTCTGACAAATAAAAAGCTTCTACAAATAAAAACGCAATGGCTAGTGTATGCATATAGCTAATAGTGATATAATAATTAGATACCTGTATCACTTGATGCGACATGGATGGATTGATACTCACTGCCCTCTACAAGTTATTAACAGTAAAAATTTATAAACAATAATTCTTCAAGATATATATAGGAATAATAGCATGAGAATATTAAAGAAGAAGATTCATTCTTGCTAATGCAGTGAGCTGTTACGCTATACCTAAGAAAAGTATATGCTTTAAAATGTTTTACTGAGAAAATTACTACTGACTGGATTTTTAAATTCAACACAACTAATATGATACATGATTGTTTTTCCGAATAATAAAAAATATTTGCTCAAGTTTCAATTTAGGGTAATTTTTCTAGATCAAATCACATCAAATTGTTCATAAATTTTGTGAAAATTGTTGTGTGATTGTGTGTGATAATTGAATGATGAGCGGAAACATGAAAAAAAAAGCACATACAAAAGTTTCTTGATCGCTATATCTATACTATTTATAAGAGGATTCCCCTCTTTGGACTGAACTTTTAAATTATCCTTAAATCTTACCTAGAAAAAAACTTGAGGACAATTCGGTAAAAATATATCTCTAACTCTACTTAAAATGCCTACAAAATATGACACTCTTCTACTAATTCACGTCTTCAAAACAAACTTATCCTTTTTTTTTTTAAAAAAAAAGGAAAATTATGACGGTAGACAAAAAGAAAAGCCTTATCGCACTCACAAAGCACGTGTGATGAGGCTAATATTATACTAAGCAATTGTGTTACAATGAACATGGCCAATATAAAGTTTATATACTAAAAAATATTTAACTAACTATAAACTAACCATAGACTAAACTAAATTTAATATACATGTTCTACAAGTATATAAACTTACAATTAGTTTATGCCACTTGGACCATAATAGATCTTACAATCCCTCTCAAACTGAAGGTTAAAATTTGAGTTTGCAATGTCTTGAATTTATAGTTTGGTATGACACGGACACCTATGCTGCTTGACTAACTTGGTAATATCTTCTGCCGCCACTGATATGACAAGGTAGGTAAGTAGGGCTGATGTGGCAGCACCTAGTAATATGATTGGCCTCTTTTTTTATTTATTTATTTGAGATACAAGAAACCCATACGTGTGTGAAGTCCAACCAATGGCAATTGTGAAACCCCTTGTGTGAGTCAGTACTTCGCCATAATACATGGCAATTTATGTGAGTGTGGCGATGGTTCCGGATTTTTGCTACTCTGTGACAACCTTTGACAGCGGCTGGCCAATCTTGATGACAGTGTAGCAGATCAGGTGTGATGAAATTGCACAAAATACGAGATTGATGATCAGGGTTGTTCATGGTTGTGGCTGCGATGGCTTTTCGTTTACTGATATATGGTTGGCGAGATTGATGTTGTGTGTGAGAACTTCCACTAAGTTGATCGAGGTTTGAGTGAATAGCAACTTTGATGAAGGACATGGTTGGGTTATTGCCCAATTGTAGAAGTCCTAGACCTTCCCGTGTGGATCGGTAACCATGGGTTCAAGTTGATACAACAAGAAGTACCGTGTTGCGGCAGTTATTTATTTATTTATTTTTATAAATTTTTATTTTATTTTATTTTTGTGTGTGTGCTGTGAGCTTAGATCAGATGTGGCTCCGATACCGTGTGAAAATTGTTGTATGATAAGTGAATGATGAGCGAAAGTTCGGCCTAATGGCTTATGTCCTTGTATTACTATTAAAATGAACTAAATATAGGATTTATATACTAGAGAATGTTTGACTATCTTAATATGCTTATTTTATAACTATATAAGCCTACGATTAGTTTAGGCCACGCCATAATATATGTAACAATTACAGATATGTGCACAAATTTCAATTTAGGGTAATTTTTCTAGATAAAATCACATCAAATTGTTCATAAATTTGAACAAGATGGTAGATAGGCATAGGTTTAGCTCACTCAAAACAAATTGTACTAACCCAGTAGGTTTAAATATTAATTAAATAATTATATTCGTCACTTTTTAAGAACTTTAGCTTTTGAAACAATTGACAATCTATCATAGTATTAGCAAAAGTGCTATTGAGTTCGAACACTATCTCCCTTGTATCTCCCATTCAAATGTTAAAAATGGAAATTTGGGCCGAGACATGAAAAAGAGTGTTAGAATATTAATTAAACTAGTTATAGACCTACGCAATGTATGAAAATATATAAATATTATGCAATGGGGTGTAGTATTATTGACACCCCATTTTGCAACCCGCATTTAACCTTACATTGAGGGTAAAAGGGTAATTTCACCTTGAAAATATGTATCTTAATTCTGGCCATTAGATCCTTAATCTCATTTTACCAAAATGATCTTGATGTTGTAATGATCAAATCAACTGGTCATAAACTCTAATCGGTCCACTAGATTGAAAGTTATCATCAAATTAAATTTTAATGGCCGAGATGCACTATCACAAATTGAGTCTGACTATATGTGATTATGAACAATTGATCCAATTGGTTATAAATATAATCAATTTGAGATTAATGATGTGTCATAATTTGATTTACTAGGGCTACATTTTATGGTAAGATTCCATACACTTAATTAATTAGATAGTCAAACATTAATTATTCAATGAGTGATTTGTGCAATTATTTTTTTAATTAGGGTAAATTTGAAACTAATTAAGTCTGAAATGGGAGTGATTGGAGCCTATTAATATTAATTGGAAACTAATTTGGAACCTATTAATGTTAATTGTGCTAAAATTATTTTCTAACAAATGACCTTTGCTCACAATTTCGTTGATATCTCTCAGAATATTTTGAATCTATGAATGAGGTTAATTTTTCTAGAAACTAGACATCCAAGGCTTCAATTTTAGTACTGTAAGATATGAGTTTTTTGAATTTGGCTCTGCGGGCTGTTACAGTAGCTACGAGAAAACTGATTTTGCTTGCTCCTTACTCCCACCAATTTCTATATTTAATGCACTAGATTTCTCCAAAGTCTAAAATAAGGTCTAGATTCATGATTATTTTTGATCATTTGTCAACTTTCATTAAATGACATTCCATTTATATTTTCTCTACCACTACTATATAAAACCTCATCTCCTCCATTCCAAAGCACACTAAAGCCCCTTTTCTTCTCATCTCTTGAGTTCTAGTGAAGTAGAGTAGTCTTATCATATCTTGGTCTTCTTGAGACTCAAGGTATTGAGTGAGACTCACTCTCCCTCTTCCAGTTCTTCTTTTCTTCTCCACCCTTAGGGCTTCCACCAAGAGCCTCCTCCTCCACCGTGTGGATCTTGCATGCAAGTATAATCCCTATTCTTAACTCGTTTTTTATGTTGCTATAATATTAATTTAATATTAGAGCATGCTAGTGTTTATTTAAGTTCCTTGAATATGTTTGAATGTTCTTAAATGTTCTTATGTTTTCTTCACATGTTCTTAGTTGTTCATCACATGTTCATGCATAACACTAGTTTTGATCTTAAATCCACATCAAAAATATGAAAAAGATGTTTGTTTCATAGTTCTTTCAAATCCTTGAATCTAGGATATCACCATCCACACACATTCACTAGAATTTATTTTTTCAATCCAAATGCAATGTTTAATAAATTGTATTAGGGTTTATCACATGCATACACATTAAATTTAACATGCAAATTGATTGATAACATATTGGATGATGTGATATGAATGTTGGCCACCATAGTCTAGAAGACTAGTTTCACCGGGCAAGGTGGGTGCCTAACACCTTCCCACCTTATAACATAGCTTCTGAGCTTAGATTAAGGGTTAGTAGATCAAATGCTTATCTATGTAATTTTCAATTTCTATATTGTAACTAGGAAATAAAGCCATGTACTTTATCTTAGATTGTATTTAGGATCAAAACCATGTAATTTCCTATAATCAATATAAATTAAATTTCAAATTAATAAAATGAGGAATTTTTCAATTTTGGTTTTCTTATTTTTTTTCAATAATTAAATAAGTAGCGACTCCATTGTAAAACCTTTAATCTAAATGGGAAAATATAATCAGTCGAACCTCCATTTTGAGAGGCAATAACATGACTCTACCCATTCACGTGGGTTTGGCCCAACATCCAAAAAAAGGGGCCGGGGGCGTGGTCTCTCACAAGTATATAAAAGTAACAATTACTTCAAGTATTATCTATTTAAAAAAAAAAAAGATTTTTATAGGTTTTTTTTTTTTAAATCTTTTTATCTCTACAAATATATCACATTATTGTTTTTTGTATGTTTGATTAATATTCTTTTAAAGTGAACCATATGCTTCTAACTTCTGTGGTAATGTGTTCTTTTGTCTAATATACAACTAAAATTTATAAGTTTCAAATTTATTACTCAAATTTCTCCTCTCTTAAGAAATAAGGAAATTATTGTAATAATAAAAACTCATCACAAAATTACAATTTTATCTTAACCAAAATTAAAATGAAACCAAAGGAATAAAAGATAGACTTTATAATAATTTATTACTCAAAAAATTGGTAGGCATGTTCAAATTCATAGCCATGTAGATTGTGTTTTGATATAAACTCAAATTCCTATTTCCAAAAAAAACTAAGTATTAACCCAAACCAAAATGCAATCAAAGCAATAAAAGGGAGAGAGAAGACCTTGATGTGATGGGAAATTTAAAAAACATAATACCAAAACACATATTAAAAAAAAAAAAAAAAAAAAACTATCAACCTTAATCAGAGTTATAAGAAAGAAAGAAAAGCCCACAAAAGAAAGGAGAGAGAGAGAGTACTCACAGTTTTTTTTTTTTTTTTTTTTTTTTTTAAATTAATAAGTTGGTAGTGCTAAAATTTGTGCATTTGTTGATAAATTTGCAGTGGTGATCCACAGGAAATCTGTGCATTTGTTGATAAGCAATGTTTTCATCAAAGTGGTAATTACCTAGGTTCAAGTGGGCATATGTGTACACATGAGAGTTGTATACTGAGAACAAGTCTGTGTGGGCGCAAAGGAGAGTACGCCCCGGTCGAGTGGACCGTGGTGGAGAAACGTGGAGTCACCACCTAGATTAGGTCTAGTAACCGTATTGGGCTTTTTGGGCATATCACTTACATACTTTGGTCCACATACTAGATTATGGATTCGGAGTTTGGGTATGGCTTGGGAAGATGTTAGGCACTCAAGAACACCTAGCTTGTGGGCCAGCCTCCATTATGTGTTGCTAGGCCATATTTAATTAAAAAGTTTATTAAGAGAGTCCTAATCCTTAACCTAAACATACATCATGCACTTAAGGAAATAACACACAACATATTAAAGATCACATCACAATATTAAGATTACATCACAATATATATCCAAGGGCAGTAAGCATATCACAAAAGCACATCACAAGGGCAGCAAGCACATCAACAAGGCATTAATCAAGCATATTCATCATGTTCATCAATCAAGTCAAATGCATGTTCATGTTATTATGCATGACTTATCTCACTTACCTCGCTGCACCATAACACCTCAACACCTATGCATCAATGCATGTTCAAATTTTCATGAATGTTCATGTGATTCATCAAAGCATAAACCCTAATCATCAATCTATCAATTCAAGCACGTGAAACATGTTATTCTACTAACCCTAGACCTAAACATATGAAAGCTAGACTCAACAAGACCTAAACAGAGGATTAAAACTAATCAAAACATACAAAATAGCAAGAACGTACCCTAAATCTGCATTTCTGGGCACAAGTATGTGTGTGCATACATGAAGTATGCGTATGCATGCCTCGAGTATGCAAACGCATACATAAAGCACGCGCATGCATACACGCCCAGAAACATAATTTTAAAGTAGCAACAAAATAACAATCAAACAAAACGTAGCATGCTTCTAATATCCAATTCAACCATTCATTCAAAACATGGTAAGACACAACAAAACAAAATCAAACAAAGAAAAACATATTTCTAAGCATGTATAACAAATAAAAAAAAATTAAGAACCATGTGAATCCGATGTAGCAAAGTGAGAAATCATGGGAAAGAGGCTTACCTTGCTTTAGAATCACAAATTTGAGATTGTTTAATCGGCCCCTCAGTGCCTATAACACAAAGATTAGATGGAGAAAACAAAGATAAAAAAAGAACACAACAATAATTAGTAATCACAACTCAAGAACAAAAAGTTTTGAAAAAGGTTTTTAGAAATCACTTTAGAAAAATAGTTTCTGCCTTAGAACTAACTAAAGAGAGATTTTTAATTTGTAAAAAACGTGCTAAGGTGCTGCCCTAGGGTTTTTAAAGGGGAAAATAGGATTTTAGAGAAGATGGAGGCAAAAAATAACTCTCTAGCTAGGGTCTTGATTGGAGGCATAAGATGTGTATTTTTTAAAGTAAAATTAGGGTTTTTTGGAGCTTTTTAATGATCTTTGGACGTTCTCAAGGGTCTATGGGCTGGCCTACATCAAAGCATGATGTTTTGGTCCCTTAAAATGAAGTTTTAAAACCCAAAAAATCGGATTGCCCATTTTACCCAACTTCAAATGGTCATAACTTACTCACTATAAGTCCAAATTAGGCAAATTTTGTGTTCAAATTGAAACCCAAGATGTTTACTTTCCAATGAAATAAACGTCACCCAAAACTTCTTTATGGATCAAAAGTTATGGTCAAAATAGTGAGAAAATGTCATTTTTCAGTATTGATTTCAAAGCGATTTAAGCACTTTTGAGTTATGATTACTTTCAAAATATTATGGACTCTTTAATTACCCTTGGTTGACATATGTCAAATTCATAATTGGGGTTGAGGATCAAAATTTGTTAATGGGTACAAAATGCAGTGTCCACAGATGCCCCTCTTTTCATTTTGCTTGCATTGCGAATATAGTTAAAAGCCTGAAGAGACAACATTTTGCAAGTTAATAAACTTTGAGTCCACACACACACATTACACACAAACATGCAAGAAAACATTCAAACATAAGGGCGTGCTCAAAAAAGGTGATTGGTGCACTTCCAACAAGAAGTGTGAAAAACCACATAAAAGAAAAAAGACTGAGATGTTTTCAAATTTTAAGGGCTTTACCTTCATGACACACATACATGCAAGCAATCATGCAAACAAGAAATGTACCATAAAAAAATTTGGGATGTTTTCAAGTTTTAAGGACTCTACCTAAAGTTGGGAGACCACTTGAAGCAAGAAATTTACGTCCAAACACAAATAGGCCATTCAAGAATGAGAAATTTATGCCAAAAAGGACCACTCGACTGAGCAATTTACGTCCAAATACAAACAGGTCACTCAAGGATGAGAAATTTACGCCAAGGGGACCACTCGACCTAGCAATTTACATTCAAACACAAACTGGCCACTCAAGAATGAGAAATTTACGCCAAGGGGACCACTTGACCGAGCAATTTACGTCCAAATGCAAACAAGCCACTCAAGAATGAGAAATTTACACCAAAGGGACCACTCGACTGAGTAATTTATGTCCAAATGTAAATAGGCCACTAAAAAATGAGCATTTACGCCAAAGACACAAATAGTCATACATGACTCACACAAAAACACAACCACACAAGGTTTACAAAAACAAACACACAAGATTCATGCAAACATGCAAGAAAACAAAACATAACCATACATGACTCACATAAGAAAAAGAATAAACAAACACACAAGACTCACATAAAACACCAAACAAACATGTGATCCCAAAAGATAACAAAAGGATTAACACAACAACGTAGGAGGCACACAAACATAGCAAAGCATGCAAACACACAAAAGCTAAATAAGATGGGCCTAGGGCCTAAGAAAAAATGAGGATGGGCCTAAGGCTTGACATAAAGCAAGGAGAGGCCTAAGGCCCAAACGGAGTATGATATGGGCCTAAGGCCCAAGATGGAACAAGGACACAAGCAAACAAACAAACACATGAAAAACCACACGAGAAATCAAATATGCAAATGAGGACAAAAATGATTGCAAGAAAACATGAAAATACCAAAGACAAGTATAGACATGACAACTTCTAAAGAAGCAACAAACACAAAAACCACAGAGAACGAAGGATAACAAAAATGACATAAAGGACACAGAACTCAAGGAAAAACACTCTAAGACAATAAGACACGAGACGGGACCATCCTAAAAGACATGGTAAAAATGGGAATTGAACACTTGATTCATTACAAATAACTTTTGAGATGTTCAATCATTAGGACACATCCTTCTTGTGGGTTCCACCTTGCCCCTAGCTTGACTAATTCACTTTTTTTTTACACTAACTTTTGTCTAGGCTGCCCTTACGGGTTTTCAACCTAGCGGGCATTTTTTACTTTTTTTTTTTTTTAAGACCCTAACTTTTGCCTAGACTGCCCTTGTGGGTTTTCAACCTAGTTGGCTCTTTAACTTTTACAAGAAGTAAACAAATGGGATGCAATGAACAAGGGCTACGACTTATCCTTAAAAAATCTTTTTGATTCAAAATTCTCAATACATGAGTTGCACAATTTACGTGATGATGTGGTTGCACCTCACAAGGTTGCCTACGTATCCAAAAGGGATCAACCCTAACATAGTTCACATGAATAACTTCAATTGATTAGAGATGACTTTTACTTGGCTTATAATGAAAGCTTTGGTTCTTGGCCCACAAAAAAACGTGGCTATAGACTCGCAGGAGCTATTGTCGTGCAGTATAGGCCGCATTTATAAATGCGGCTATAGGAAACGCGACTATAGCCTATAGCTGCGTTTTTGGGGACGTGATGTGATGTGGTTGCACCTCACAAGGTTGCCTACGTACCCAAAAGGGATTAAGCCTAATATAGTTCACATGAACAACTTCAATTGATTAGAGAGGACTTTTACTTGGCTTATAATGAAAGCTTTGGTTCTTGGCCCACAAAAAAATGCGGCTATAGACCCGTAGGAGCTATTGCCATGCAGTATAGGCCCCGTTTATAAACACGGCTATAGGAAACGCGGCTATACCCTATAGCTGCGTTTTTGGGGTCTATAGTTGTGTTTTTGAAACGTGGCTATAGCCCTCGTTTCTTTTAGTGAAATGGATAACAAAGGCTCAAACTTACTTTCTTGAGGGTTACAACTTGGTCAAGGATTACTTTTCATCACTTTTTAACTTTCTTCACTTTCACTTTTTTTTTTTTTTTTTTTTTTACTTTTTGCATTTCACTTCACTTCACTTTTTCTCTCTCTCTTTTTTTTTTTTTTCACTTCTCTTCACTTTTTTTTTTTTTTTTTCTTTCCATCACATTATTCATGCATTGCCCCTAGTGTAGGGGTTAATCCTTGACAAAGGTTACTTTGGAAGAAAATAACTTTGAAGGCTCAAAAGGGGTGAACAAAAGGGAAATGTGTTTATGATAGCAGAATAATGGCCTCTCTTCATCCCAATTTCCATTTTTCATTTATGGGCAAACATGCACCATCACATATGGAGAATCAAATCAACTTGAAACTTTGAGAACTTATCATAAAACTCAAATCATTGCAAACCACTTTATTGATGAATTAAAAGAGTACATGAATTGAAAGACTCAATTAATTGAAAGACATACTTGAATTGAAATAACAAACACACTTTTGAATTGAAAAACACATTGAAATGAAAGACTCTTATGGAATGCAACAACAAAGACCAAACTTCTCGATCAATCAACCCCAAGTAGGAGGAGGCAAAGCATGGTAGTCGAGGAGGAGGATTAGTCTTGATGTTCAGGAGGTCGATGGGTGCTAAAGGGAACTTGCCAGATTGAATGAGGTCTTCAAAGTCATTATGGAGATGAGTGCACTGATTAGTAGAATGACCATGGCTTTGATGGTACTTACAATACTCACTTGTATTATAGTTTGGAGCAGAGGTGTTTGGAGTATACCTTCCAAGATCCAATGGCTTGATGAATCCTTTGGTTGACAATTTTTCAAGTGCTTGGGATAAAGTCATTCCCAATGGAGTGAACTCTCTTCAAACATTGACAACATTAACTTCACTTGTCTTACCACCATTGTTACCACTATTACTTCAATACCCTACCCCAAACTTCTTTTGAAGTTTTGCATCAATCTTCTCAATAAATCCACTATTAATAGCATCCTTTACTTGTATACCAGCATCATATAAATCCATAAAATTTTTCAAAGGAATTGGTGCAAATTAGTGCCCATAAGTAGGCAATACATTCTTCATGACCTTCCTCACTTGGTCTTTCTCACTAGGACGATAAGGCATCTTGGAAGCTTTCCCTCTCCACCTCATCAGAAAATGACTCATTGCTCATTGCTTTGTAGTCTCCAAGTCTCTAAGGCTCACATCCAATTAAACATTGTATGAATATTGTTGTGCAAAAACTTCAGCCATCTTGTTCCAATCATTCATCTTAGCCTTTTCCAAGAAAAGATACCATTGTAGGGCTACACCACTAAGAGTTCGAGGGAAACACAAAATGATTTTCTCCTTGTTATGATTTCTAGTTCCATCAAAAGAATCCATCTTCGGCATCTTGAACTTTGGGGGGAAAGTTGGACATTGAAAAATGGATACAATCCCTCAATATCAAGCATGTAGTCGTCCATCCTTGGGACCTCTTAAGCATACCTTTCATCTTCTCAATTTATTGCAACATCTCTTTGGTTTCCTTTGTCTATTCTTTCTTCTTAGGTTCCTTATTGATCTCAGCCTCATTTTCCTTAAAACAATCATCATCAAAGATAGAGTCTTCATCTTGGGGTTCTTGCACTACTTTCTTCTTCTTTCCTTGAGCACCCTCATGATGATGAAGCTTCTCAATGATAGGAGCAGTCATCCTTGCCATCATTTCTCCCATCTTCTTCAAAATATCTTGGTCACTTGATGCCATTTAGTCAATAGAAGCAATATCGGTTCTTATGAGGCGATTATCAAAGGTTCAAGACCAAGACGGTTGTGCAATACCCTTTTTAGGAGTAATGATGGGTCACCTACAATAGACTTATCCTTATGAGAAATGTTTCATGAAGATCACCAACAATAACTTTTATGTTCAATTCCCACTTAACCATGCCCCTAGAATGAGACCACAAATTTTAGACAAGACCCAAGAAAGACAAGACCCAAAAGAAAGAAACTTGAAGACACAAAAATTAAGACACTAAAAGATGACAAACCTTGACAAGACATGGGCCTAATACCCCTAGACAAACAAGAGTGGGCCTAGGCCCAAGACAAAAGATAAAATAAGGTAACAACCCTAGACAACACGACATGAGCCTAAGGCCACAAAACAAAAACAAAGAAAGCTTAAAGCTTAGACAAAACCAAGGATGGGCCTAAGGCCTAAGACAAGACAAGACATGGATGGGCCAAAGCCCAAGACACGACAAATGATAGGCCTAAGGCCCAAGACAACACGAGAATGAGCTTATTGCCCCTAGACAAGACAAAGGTGGGCCTAAGGCCCAAGACGACACGAGGATGGGCCTAATGCCCCTAGACCAAACAAGGATGGGCCTAAGGCCCAAGACAAGACACGGAGGGGCCTAAGCCCAAGACACAACAAAGGGAAGACTCAAAATATCAAACAAAAATAGGCTACTAGAATGGGCCAATCTTTGAAAAAAATTATACTAAAGAAAAACTCAAAAGAGTGTTTTTTTTTTTTTTTTTTTTTTGAAAGAAACTATTTTTTGAAAACTCAATTTGATTTTTTTTTTTTATACTTATAGAAAACTCACTTTTAAAAAAAAAAAAAATTTTTTAGTAATTTATATTTAAAAATCTCACTAAAAACTCACATTTTATTTTTTTGAGAATTTTTTATTTTGAAAGAAACTCTTTCTTTAAAAAAAAAAAAAAAAAAAAAAAACCTAATTGAAAACTCACACCTTTTTTTTTTGAATTTTTTTTTTGGGTGAAAACTTCACGCATTTTTTTTTTAAAAATATATTTAAAAAAGAACTTGAAAACTTGAAAAAAAAATTTTGGTTTTTTTTTTTTTTGAAACATAAAAGACTAAAAAAAAAAGATTGCCCTATTGGGAAACCCTCATGGTTGGGTTTAAAGCTCATCTACATGTGGGTAAGCTCCTTAAAACTAAAGGGACAGATCGGTAGGTCACTCACAACTAGGTGGACTATGATTCTAACCATAGGCCTAAATGGGCCATAGTGGATTGGTGGCAAATCGTTAACGTACTCAAAGCCCATCATAGGCGTGAGTTGGTGGGATGAACTTCGAAAGACTTTGGCCCAAATGGAGCATGCTTATCTTCCCACTCATCACCAATCGGGGTTAAAGGGACAAAAAGAACCAAGTGAAGTGTGTGAAAAAAAAAAAAAAAAAAACACAGGATTGGGCTCAATTAATAAAATCTTTATTTACTTATGGCCTAACAACACTTCGGAGTTAAACTTCATCTCTATCCCCAGTGGAGTTGCCACTGTAGGTGCAAAGGAGAGTACGCCCTAGCCGACTGGACCGTGAAGGAGAAAAGTGGACTTGCCATCTAGAATAGGTCTAGGAACCATATTGGGCCTTTTGGGTAAATCACTTAAATACATGTGTCCACATACCAAATTATGGGCCCAGAGTTTGGGTACAGCTTGGGAAGGTGTTAGGCAACCAAGACCACCTGGCTTGTGGGCCGACCTCCATTATGTGTTACTAGGCCATATTTAATTAAAGAGTTTATTAAGAGAGCCCTAATCCTTAACCTAAACATACATCATGCACTTAAAGAAATAACACACAACATATTAAAGATCACATCACAATATAAGGATTACATCACAATATTTATCCAAGGGCGGTAAGCACATCACAAGGGTAGCAAGCACATTAACAAGGCATTAATCAAGCATATTCATCATGTTAATCAATCAAGAAAGTTCATCATGTTCATCAACCAAGTCAAATGCATGTTCATGTAATTATGCATGACTTACCTCACTTACCTCCCTGCACTATAACACCTCAGCACCTATGCATCAATGCATGTTCAAATTCTCATGAATGTTCACGTGATTCGTCAAAGCATAAACCCTAATCATCAATCTATCAATTCAAGCATGTGAAACATGTTATTATACCAACCCTAGACTTAAACATGTGAAAGCTAGACTCAACAAGACCTAAACAGAGGATTAAAACTAATCAAAACATACAAAATAGCAAGAACCCTAAATCTATGTTTCTGGGCACAAGTATGCATGTGCAAACATGAAGTATGTGTACGCATACATAAAGCACGTGCATGCATACATGCCCAGAAACACAACAATCAAACAAAACCTCGCATGCTTCTAATATCGAATTCAACCGTTCATTCATGGTAAGACACAACAAAACAAAATCAAACAAAGTAAAACATATTTCTAAGTATCTATAACAGATAAAACAAATTAAGAATCATGTGAATCCTCTTTAGCAAAGTGAGAAATCATGGGAAAAAGGCTCACCTTGCCTTAGAATCACAGATTTGAGATTTTTTAACTGTCTACTAGTGCCTACAACACAAAGATTAGATGGAGAAGACAAAGATAAACAAAGAACACAACAATAGTTAGTAATCACAACTCAAGAACAAAAAGTTTTGAAAAAGGTTTTAAGAAATCAATTTAGAAAAATAGTTTATGCCTTAGAAATAACTTAAGAGAGATTTTTAATTTGTAAAAAACGTGCTAAGGTACTGCCCTAGAGTTTTGAAAAGAGAAAATAGAGTTTTAGAGAAGATGGAGGTAAAAAATAACTCTCTTTAGCTAGAGTTTTGATTGGAGACATAAGATGAGTATTTATAAGTTAAAATTAGGGTTTTTGGGGCTTTTTAATGATATTTGGACATTTTCAAAGATCTATGGGCCGGCCCACATCAAAGAATGATGTTTTGGACCCTTAAAATTAAGTTTTAAAACCCAAAAAATCGGACTACCCAGTTGGCCCAAACTTAAATGGTCCTAACTTACTTACTATAAGTCCAAATTAGGTAAATTTTATGTTCAAATTGAAGCCCAAGATGTCTACTTTCCAATCAAACAAACCTCACTCAAAAAGTCTTTGTGGATCAAAAGTTATGGTTAAAACAATGAGCAAATGTCATTTTTTAGTATTAATTTCAAAGCAATTTGAGCACTTTTAAGTTTTGATTACTTCCAAACTATTGTGAACTCTTTAATTACCCTTGGTTGACATATTTTAAGCTCATTATTGGGGCAGGGGACCATAATTTATTAACGGGTACAAAATGCGGTGTTTACAATCTGACGCTTGATAATTTTGGGAGAAGGTTTTTGGGTTGTAGTCGATATAGGGTAAGTTATGTTTTTGATTAATTAAGTTGACTGAAGTGAGTTTGGAAATTGATTTGTTCAATTCCGTTTATGCATAGGTTGGTCCCTAGTGCTTCTTCATTGGTTGGGTTGATAAACCTCCTTGTAGGTGTGGGAATGCCCCCTTGGTGCTAAAAAAGATCTCTATGCTACAGAATGCGTTGCAACTTTCAAATGATAAGGAAAGGACAGCTTGGGAAATTGCAGAAGAAGCTACCCAAATGGCAGAAAATGCTCAAGAAATGGCAGCAAATGCTAATGAGAGGGAAAGGAAATTTCATGTTGCCTCTATTAAAGCTAAGGAGATAGCTGTGAGAGCACTAGAGCAAGAGAGAAAGTGTAGACTTGCACTAATTCTATCATGGGTGTTTTTTGTTGTTGTCATGTTATTTTTGTGTTTTTACTCAATTGAGAAACTTAGAGTGAGGAGATTGAGCCTACCATGAGGGTTGTAATTGTATTGTTGTTTTGCTACTCAATTGGCCAATGTTGGCTTGAAGGCATGTTGTTTTGTAATAGCAATATAAGTTAATATAAGTGTTTTTAAAGTGATAAAGTGTGAAAGTGTTATATGTTGTTCTTATTTGCGTTTAAAGTGACTTGTGTTTTGTGTTGACAATGTCAAATAAGATTGCCAATAGTGACAAGAAATGAACCATTCCATATAAATGGTTATTCTCAAAACCTAACAACTTACAATAGATATTTAAAGTGAAAAAAATAAGAAAATATTTGAAGTAAACTGCAAAATAACCATCTGTTATAAATGTGAATATCTATCTACACATGCCATATGCATTGAACATGCCCTTCCTCAACCACTAAACAAAAAACACCTTCCAAAACAGTTGCATCTTCCATGACAATTGCATATAATTGCTTTAGCTACAACAACCACAAAACATACACACTTCCAAAAACATTTGCATAGACCTATTTTTCGCACAACAACCACAAAATAAACACCGCAACAACAACATAAAACATTGTTTTTGACATTTAACCAAATTAAACTCTAATTACATATCTAATACTTAAAAAGCTGCAAGCTTCATTGACTACCCTTCCTAGTATTACTGCCCTTGCTCCCAAACTACCGTTCCTGCCATTGTTGCCATTCCTGCTAGTAGTGTCATTGCTGCCCTTGCCACCCTTTCCACCTACTGTGTTAAATTTGGGTGGCCTTAATGCACTACTGTTTCCTCTATTAGCTTGTCCTTGACCAGCTGTTGCACCAATGGTATTAGAGACACATGTAGACTACAAAATATAAGAAATTAACTTATTAGCTACCCAATGACTTGTAAGGAATAAATACCAAAGATGGGACTGCATTACCTATGATGATGATACTCTAGTATCCTATGTTTCCCTAAGTGTATGTAAAGTTGGCTGGCTTGAAGAGTATCATTGTGCACTGGTAAAAGGTCTTCTTGAAGTCTGACCTAGTGTGGATGTGATGCTGAAGGCTAACTACTAGAGGCCATATTATAAGGCTAATAAATAGGTGGCGGTTGAGTCCTTGGTCTACCTGTAGAAGGTCTTCCATTTTCCTACAATAAAATTCCACAATGTTACACATTTATTGATGTATTTTGGCCTTAAAATTATTATGGTACAAAATAACTTACATCTTTCTCTTTTTGAATTCTCTGCCTGCTCTCCTATGGTTTCTTACCAATGACATTAGCTTTGCACCCTCTTGCATTATGCCATTCCTTTTGGCATCTCCCACACTTGATTGACCTATTCTATCTAGAAACTCTGAAAGGGTTCCTTGGCTTATCAGCATCTTTCTTCCTCACCTTGGTGGCTTGCTTAGTGGTTTGTAGATAGTAGGTGCAACAGGAGCAGGTAGCCCACTTCAAATCCACTCTGCCTAATCAAGCATAGGAGGTATTATTTCCTTGTATGTCTCAATGTAGGCATCTCTATAGTAGCATGGATGGGTGTAGTCCTTTGGTTTCTCACGATTTTTAAAAATAGGTGCAATTCCATGCTTGCATGGGATTCCTGTTAAGTCTCGTGTTCTACAACTGCTTGTCTTCTTTACCAAATCCACTACATGCCTTTCACACTTATTCTCAACTTCATACATAAACCTCTTAGCTGGTAGAGCACAGAAAGACTTACACTCTTATTTTTACTTCTCTAGCTTGTCATGTATGTTTTGACACATCTTTCCACTATAATTTTATATCCCCACCTCTTTGTGTAAAGTCTGCTCATAAGCCTAACTCTAATCCATTCCAACATTTATAATATTGCCTTGTCTTGAGCCTTCATAATCATGAAATTAAATGACTCACTCAAATTGTTCACCAAACAATAAGTCAAAGCCCTAGGGATCTAAGTTAGTAAGGTACTTCTAAGAATCTTCATCCAAATCTTTCATATACTACATCCCTCTTTCAAACTCCCTAACTGATGTTGTACCCGCACACCTTTACAATATATTCTTTAACTCCATGCCATTGTGGTTAATCTTTAAATTGTTGTATATGTGCTTCACACAATATCTATGCTCCATAGTTGGGAATAGAGTCTCCATTACAGGTATAAGTCCCTGTTTACAAACAATGCATTACAAATAACTAAGTATTATGTTTGACTACATAAAAAAGGAAAATTACATAAAATTTAAATAAACAAAATGGCAAAATCATATCTTCTGTCTATTAGATATGAATACCAAATTCAGATGCTCTAGCCTGCCAATGTTATCTACAAACTGTTGCAAGAACCTAATCCAGGAGTCCTTGTTCTCTTGTTCAACAACAATTATTGCAACTAGAAATATGTTGTCATTTCCATCCTTAATAGTGGTAGCTAGTAGTTGCCCACCAAACCTACCATTCAAGTAGCATCCATCTAGACCAACAAATGGTCAGAAACCCAACTTTCTGAGCATTGTACCTACCATATATTCTTCTGATTTGGGTTGTGCATTCTCATCTTCCATCTCTGTTTGCAATATAACACTACTTCCTACATCTATTAACCTTATCATCTTTGCTTAGTCTTTAAGCATATGCATACTGCTGCTTTTCATCTACTTATCATCAGACACATTCATACTTGCAATGTCATCCTCAAGAGCTGGTCCAGCTCAATCAGTGTCATCCACATCCACATTTTGTCTAGGTGGATTACTATTTGATTAAGGTGGAGGTGGAATAGTGTTTGGTTGAGTTGAATTAGATCTTGACTAAGGGGCAGTATAGTCTATATTATTTTGCTTAGGTAGAACATTGTGAGGTGGGGAAGGCACACCAAATATGTCATCATCAAAGTTTGATCCTTCTAACCCTTCATCCATCCAATCAAAATATGGTGCATGTGGGCGTAAACGCCTCGTGACAGTGTCCTTTTTTGGGTTTTCCCCAAGATCCGTGGGAAGTATGCCTTGGCCTAGGGTGGACCATGGCAGAGGGTGTAAATGGAGTCGCCATCTAGTTTAGGTCTAGGAACCTTAAATATAGCACCTTTCATGGAAGGACTGATCTTTACCAGAGCATGTGTCTGGAGTTTAGGTATGGGGATGAGAAGGTGTTAGACACCCAATGCCACCCAACTCATGGGTCAGCTTCCACTCATTGTGCTCTAAGTCTTAATCTCATTAAAAGCACATTTAACACGTTATTCTAACACGCGCACACACACACTAGCATGCATCTAAGGCAATCAACATGGCATAATCATCCCTAAACCTAACATTTATCTATCATGGCATATAAGCACATATATCTCAGGGTAGATCAGGATCAACATGTTATAGCATTCAAACCTCGAAATCAAGGGATTCAACCAAGCATATCAACCATATCATTTCCATTAACCAAATTAAATGTATGTTCATAGTATTATGTGTGACTTAACTCATTTACCTCACTACATCACAACACCTATGCATCTATCCATGATCATATCCAAATGCATGTTCATGGTATTTAAACAAATTAAAACCCTAATAAGCATAAAAATGATAACACAAAGCAAAGCAAAACAAAACAGGGAAAAAATTGTATACAGATATGAAAACTAAGTTAAACAGAGGATAAACATGTCGGTAAAACAAAGGAAAAACAAACAGAAGGTGAATTAGGATTTCTGGGCAAGAGTATGTGTGCGCATACATAGGGCATGCGTATGCAGCCCATCTGTATGCTTATGCATGCAATTAGCATGTTCACGCATACACACCCTAAGAACCTTAACCCAGAAACTACATAATAGAAACACAAAAACAAAGAATCTAACAAGCTAACATACTCAGAACAAAAGCACAAAGCAGACCTAGACTAAACAAACATATTAAAGCAAACAAAACACATATATAAACGCAAGATCAAAAGAAAAATAAAGAAAAGCGAATAGCCAAAGTTTGAAACTTTACCTCAACACTAGAACTATCTAGAGCTTGATTTTGACGCTCCCCTCAGTCAATCTATTCATAACCAAATCAAAGATGAGTTAGAACACTTAGAACTCAAAGATCAAGACTAGAAAAGGTCTCAACGAAGCAAAATTTGACTTGAGGATGTTTTATGAAAAACTCCTTCTTTGATTCATTATTTTCTAGTAAATCTTATGTGTTTTTCCTTTGGAATTTTTCCTCCTTGAAAAAGTACCATTTATGGCTTTATATAGTCAAAAAATAGGGATTTAGGGTGGCTCCCAGACAATGTGGGATCCGTTCCAAATCTAGTTTAAATGCAGAAAACTTTCCTTACATAGTTTCTGGAACCCTAGCATGCACACGTATGCACGTGTATGTGAACGCATGTAGAGAGCATGCGTACGCAGAGCTTAAGCATGTGTATGCATATGCGTGTATGCGTACACATGCATTAGGGTTTTCAAGGCATTTCTTTTCCAAAAATAGTTTATTTGGTCCAAAAATAAGTTATATTTTCCATAAATAATTTCCTCAAGTCAATTTTGATCTGATTGGTCCCTAAACCAACCTTGGGCTTTAAAATTCTAACATAATTAGGGAATGGGGGCCCGAGTCATAAGGAATACAAAATGTGGTGTCTATAGTGCATTACCATGTACTTCCTTTTAAACTGCAACCTCATCATGTGCTTCTTCATCCACCACACTTTTATCATCAGTCTCCAAGATACCATCTCCATCTACCCTTCCACCTACCCCTCCATCCACCCTTTCAACAGCAGCATCGACATTTTAACCCTCCAATTCAACTACAATTGGCCCTTCATCACTTTCCAAAAATAGTATGATTCTGTCTTCTAACCAATTTGCATGAAGCTCACACATATACACCACATCATCATTATGGGTGCAAGCGCCCGCAACGAGCTTTGGGTTTCTTCAAATTCGTGAGAAGTACGCCTTGACCTCGAGTGGACCATGGTAGAGGGTGTAAATAGAGTCACCACCTAGATTAGGTCTAAGAACCATAAATGTAGCGCCCTTGTGGAAGGACTGATCTTTACTAGAGCACATGTCCGAAATTTAGATATGGGGATAGGAAGGTGTTAGGCACCCAACGCCACCTGACCCGTAGGTCAGCCTCCACTCATTGTGTTCCAAATCCTAATCCCATCATAGGGTCCTCTAATATGTTATTCTAAACTCGCACACACTAACATGCATCTAACATCCAAACGTGGCATATGTCCCACACTCATCCATAGCATAAAAACCCTACCATCTATCTAACACAAATATATCCAAGGGCAGCAAGTATATCACAAGGTAATAACACCAAGCATATCCCAAACATCCAAGCATAGCATCATGACATCAACTAAGCATATCATACTCATCATCCAAATCAAAATGCATGTTCATGTAATTATGCATAACTTACCTCACTTATCTCGCTGCACCACAGCACCTATGCATCAATGCATGTTCAAGTTCTTATGAATGTTCAGGTGGTTCATCAAAGTATAAACCCTAATTATCAGCTCAACAATCAAAGCATGTGAAACATGTTATTCTACCGACCCTAGACCTAAACATGTGAAAACTAGACTCAGTAAGACCTAAACAGAGGATTAAAACAAACCAAAACAGATGAAATCAAGAAGAACCCTAAATCTGCATTTCTGGGCATGAGTATGCGTGTGCATACACGAAGTATACGTATGCATGCCTCGAGTATGCGTACACGTGCATGAAGCACGCGCACGCATACAAACCCAAAAACACAATTTTAGAATAACAAACAAAACAACAATTTAATAAACCCTAGCATACTTCTAATACAAAACTAACCACTCTAAACTAACAACAAAGATATCAAAGAAAAATAATAAAAAAATCTATTCCTAAACATACATTGGATCTAACAACAAATAAGAGCAACACTTAACACATCAAAATATGTTCATCAATATATCCAATCATTCAACTCTTTAATCAAAATATGGTGAGACACAACAAATCAAAACCATACAAATCAAATAATATTTCTAAGCATTCATAGGTAATCACAACTCAAAATAAAAATATGTTCTTGAAAAAGCTTTAGAAAAAGGTATTTTTAAGAGATTAGAAAATAGTTTTTTCCTTAAGACCACTAGAGAGAGGTTTTTTTGAAGAACAAAAAACGTGCTAGCTACTGTGAGTGTAGAAAAATCAGAGAAAGAAAGAGTTTTGGAAGATTTTAGGTAAAAAATCAACTCTCTCTAGCTAAGGTTTGAGTTTGGAGGCATAAGGTTGTATTTATATGTTTAAACTAGGGTTTTCATACTCATTTAGAGGGTTTTGGATATTCCAAAGGGTCTAGGGGCCGGGACCCATCAAAGAGGGCTTTGGGCTCTAAAAACTAAAGTTCTAAATGTCTGGAATGCAGTGTGCATACGCATGCATGCTTCATGTGTACACATGCTGCCCAAAAAACCCTAATTTTGACTGCTCAATTGGCCCAAATTTAAATGTTCATAACTTACTCAATATAGGTCCAAGTTAGGCAAAGTTTGTTTTCAAATTAAAGCCTAGGATGTCTAGTTTCCAACAAAATAAACATCATTAAGAAATTCGTTGTGGATCAAAAGTTATGGTCAAAATAGTGAGCAAATGTTATTTTTCAGCACCATTTTCAAAACAATTTGAGCACTTTTGAGTTGTGATTACTTTCAAACTATCAAAATAACTTCAATTACCTTTTGTAGACAAGTGAAACTCATCATTGGGATTGAGGACTAAAGTTTATTAATCGGGTATAAAATGAGGTGTCTACAATCATCTCCATTTATGAGCCTCAAACCTTGCTCTAAATTACCCCTAGGAATTAAATAATGAAAGCTACTTGTTCCAAGGGTCCCTAAATAAAGAAATATAGCTTGGATTTCAAAATAACTATGCCTATTAGGATCAATATTATATATTGTTTCAACATTCCCACCTACATATTCTAAGTTTGGGTTCCACATAAAAGTGCCCCCATAATGAATCTCGAAAGTGAAGCTTAAATCATCTGTCTACAATAAAATAACAATATTTTACTCATAGAAAATAAAGAATGGAAAAAAAACAAAACATATACAAACAAACACTACAATCTTTCTGTTTTGCTTTTGGGAGGCAACACACACATATAAGGAACCACATAAAGCACATGCAAAGACATATATCCAAAACCCAACAAATTCCTAGGGTCCACAAAGACCACAACACACAAACGGCCATAAACGTCTACAAATCCAAAGAAATTTTGTCATACTTGCATATTTGTATACAATTTTCCTTAATCTTCCATATTTCCTAATTGATATTACTAATAGATGACCAAATGGACAAATTTAAACATGTAGCATTCATTAATTTTGCAAAAATAATAAACCCTAAGAAAATTTTGTACTTGGATTTGGATCCAAATATATATCCCTCGAATTTTAGCATGATATCCTTAATCGCAATAACCCTAAATGTCTAGAAAATGTAGCAAGATATCCTTCAGTCGTTTAGATTTAAAGTGGGGAACATGAGGAGGTAGGTCTTATGAGGAGTTTTCAAAGTTCTGTAGACTAAACAGAGTTAAACACAAGTGGGCAAAGTGTTAAATTTTAAACCATGGGTAGGCTAGGTGAAAACAGGTCAAACCATAGGTGGGTTTACTATAATTTGCCTTTAATTCGTCATGCCATTGACAAAAATATTGGCTTTCCAACCCAACAATCTACTTCATATTTTCTCCACTATATAGTATATACTCACATCACATGCTCTTATATCTATGCATTGCTAGCACTATTATTACTAACAAAGGATATGATGGGTGTTAAAGCATTTGTATAAGTCAATGCAAAATAGAAAAATGGTTCAATTTTACACATTTTAACTCCAAAATCACCCACATCAGTCAAGCTAAAAATGTGTAAATTAGCAAAGTTGTTATAGTAATCATGTAAATTTACACTGATACTATTTATTTGCATTTAGTTTTTTTATTCTTTCTTTACATGTCCCAAGGATGAATATGGTGGTTGTTGCATGTGAAGAAAGAGAAATAATTAAAAAAGATCAAGAAAAATTGACATTTTAATGAAATGTAGTGTAAAATAGATAATCTGGTTTGGGGTTTTTTGAAAAGTGAGTATGTAAAATAGAAAATGTAGATTCTTATGCTAAAATAGACAGAAATTTTTTCACAAACTAATGTAAATGCTCTTAATATTACTAATTGCAATATCCTTTTTGCCATTATACAATGATAGTCATAGTCATTTTCGTAAGGCCTATAACTAGCCCCATTAGAAACTGGCCCTTTCCTTTCGTTGTCATGGTCATTGTGTAGCAATTACTAGCACCACTACTGCCCATCCCTTAGATCAATGCCTGCCCCCACTAGGTTACCCTGGGGATTGAAAAGATTTTAATGTGACTTACTCTTAATTATAGGACTATCCATGGGTTGGTTCGAGTTAGGTTTGTACCAAACCTGGACACGACTCGAAAGATTTGGGTGGGAAAATCATAACCTGCAACCGTCATAATGGAGCTTTGGATTAGCAAGATTAGGTCTTGTCAATTTTGGGTGCGTATCGGTCAGTTTTAAGTTTACTACAGGGGTCAAAATCTTGCCGAATCTCAACAGATTTGGCTAAATCTATTGAGATCTAGCCAATATTCCTCCATATGCATCGAGATCAGGTTGAGATCTCACTGAATCTGTCGAGATCTGGTTGAGATCTCGTTATATCGGTGGAGTTTTAAGTTCAGGCTTACTGGATTTTCGGTCGAAACTCAAGATTTGTGATTGGGAGAAAATAAGGCATCGGGTGGGTTGGGTTTTTCGATTTCTCAGATTGTCAAACCGTAACTCGAATTGACAGTATTTGTTAGGACATATGTGATTCACTTGTTAGGAACATATGTCACTATTTTATGTAATTGACTAATCCTTTGACAAAACATACTTTACTTGTATTTGGGTAGATTTAGGATGTGTTTAATACTTCAAGAAACTGTGTTTTAAGATCAAGTGTTGAAGACATGCAAGTCTGTCCAAGATTCAAGCTGAAGAAGTTCCTGTCATTAAAACTCGACAGCTAGCACCTATCAAGCTTAAGAAGCTGCTCCAGCCTTATGGCTCGACAGCATCTCGATAGCAGCTTGACAGCTAGCTATCTGTCGAGGTTTATGAAAAACAAAATTTCAATTCTGTTTTGACTCTAATCCATGATTATGTGTTTGGAATTTGTTTTCACACAACCCTAGACATATAAAAAGGATTATTTTAAGGGCCGTAAAAAAGGACACAAGTTGCACAAGTGTTGAGCAAAGTTTGTTCAAGCAAATTGTGACCGGAGATAGAGTTTTGCCTTAGTTCATCATTCTTGTGAAGAAGTTGCTGTGTTTGTGCACCGTAGGCTTTTGTGACCAAGTATCTTCTTGATCTTCATCGTGGGATGAACTGAAGAATTTTACAGCTAACAACCTTCTCTAGTTGGTGATTGAAGTCGCATACTAGGATCCACACAATTGGTTAGTCACATATTGGGAGTCGTGCATCAAAAGGAGAAATTGTCACTACAAAACAAGTCCAATTGGGTATTGGGGTAAGGGTTCAACTGTAGGTTGGTATAAGGTACTGAGATTCCTTTACTTGTAACTGCTTGTTGTGATAATAGTGGAGTTTCGGGAGTGGTGACCTTAAAATCATCTAGTGGGGTTTTTGCTGTGTAGGTTTTCCCCATTCGTAAACAAATCACATTGTCAATTTATTTTCCACTGCATACTTAGTTTAATCAGTGATTTGTTTGTGCTACCACGCGTTTGCATGTTAATTTGATTAATTAATTAAACTTAGCTAATTAATCAATTAATTCATCACAAGAGGTCAATACGTTTTTGGCCTATCAAGTGGTATCAAAGCAGGCACACTCTGATTAGGGTTAATCTTTGTTGTGTGATCCATTGACCCTTGTTGTCATGGCTGTAACCGGCTTGAAGAGATATTTGTTTTCAAATACATCTTGTTTTTCTAATCTCTATTTGTTTGAGTGTCTCAGAAAATACAAGTCTAAAAGTTATTTGAATTATCTTATGATGAATATTGGAAAAGATCTCAGTTTGACTAAGAAGAAACTAGACTGTCTCAGAATGAGAATGTGCAAAGGAGTTCGTCTGAGAAGAGTAAAAATTAAAGGCTTAGCTTGTAAAAGGCAGATGAAAGAAAGTACCATTCCCACCAATCTGTCATCTAAGCAGGAAGTGTGTTTTATGATGAAGTCCGCATTTAAAGTTATGGACACGTGTTTATGGCACCTTAACAGCAGTTGCTCAAAACACATGACTGGAGACCGATCTCTCTTAAAGGTCTTCGAGTCTAAGAAAGGTGGCAATGTCACTTTTAGTGACTTTTAGTGATAAGAGCAAGTCACAAATTAAAGGGAAAGGACTCATCTCTCTACCCGGACTGCTGGACATTGTAAATGTTCTATATGTAGAAGGTCTAAAGGTGAACTTGTTGAGCATAAGTCAGATATGTGATCATGACTTCATGGTACTATTCTCAAAGGGAAAGTGTCTTGTCATGGATGAGTCTGGAAAGAAACTCATAAACGGTGTTCGCACTTTAGACAACTGTTATGGATTGGTTCCTGATGCAAATATTGTGTGCAATAGCATTCGTTTGCCAAATGAAGATTTATGGCATCAACGGATGGGACATGCTAGTTACAAACATCTTTCCATTGTATCTAAGCATGAATCAGTCTTGGGAATACCAAAGCTTAGTAGAGTGAGCAATGTGGTGTGTGGACCATGTCATTTTTGGAAACAGACGAAAGCTAATCACCCAGGCACTCAGACATCAGCTACATCTGGGCCATTGGAGCTTCTACATCTGGATCTTATGGGTCCAACTAGAATCGAGTCTTTTGGTGGTAAGAGATACATCATGGTTGTGGTAGACGACTTCACTAGGTACACTTGGGTCATTCTCCTACGATCCAAGTCTGATGCTCCTGAGCACATTAAAGCTTTGTGCATAAGACTGCAGAATGAAAAGAGTTTAAAGATTGATCGAATTCGAAGTGACCATGGTAAAGAATTCGAGAACTTATATATGGAGTACTTTTGCACAAGATCAGGTATATCTTAAGAATTCTTTGCTCCTATTACTCCTTAGCATAATGGTGTAGTAGAAAGAAAGAACAGGGTTATTCAGGAGATGGCCAGAGCCATGTTGCATAACAAAGATATGGTTAGAAACTTGTAGGGGGAAGCCATTAACATTGCATGTCATACGGTTAATAGGATGTACTTCAGACTTGGTACAAAAAGACTCCTTATGAGTTATGGAAAGGAAGGAAGCGAATGTGAAGTATTTCTTAATCTTTGGAAGTACTTGTTTCATCCTCAAGGATAGAGAGAATGTGGAAAAGTTTGACTCCCGGAGCGATGAAGGTATATTTCTGGGTTACTCCTCCACAAGCAAGGCTTATCGGGTATACAACAAAAGAACTATGAAGGTAATGGAGACAGTGAATGTTGTTATTGATGAGTCTTTTGATTTTGGTTCTGAGAAAGGTATTGAGGAACTCCCCAAAGAAATTCTTCCTCCTGAGCCTAAGGAAGTTCAAGAAATTGTTGAACAAGAACCTACATCTCCAAGTCCTCCCAGTACTTTAGTGTTGTGGAAGATTCTGCAGATATACCCACTTCACCAGATTCTGAATCTCATGAAGAGAAAGAACCTTCCTCTAGGATTAAATTAAATCATCCTCCAGAAGTTATTGTGGGAAACATGAATGAACTTACATTAAGGAAACGTACAATTGATAAATGTGTTGCTAACTTTATGTCTTATTTTTGTTATTTGTCATAGGTTGAACCCACGAAAGTTGAGGAAGCTTTTTAGGATGAAAGTTGGGTCGAAGAAATGCATGATGAACTCCTTCAGTTTCAGAGGAATGATGTCTAGACTTTAGTACCTAGACCGGAGGGTGAGCACATCATCGGCACAAAGTGGATATTTCGCAACAAGACTGATGAGAAAGGCAATGTGATTTGCAACAAGGCTCGGCTTGTAGCTCAAGGACACTCACAAATGGAAGGAGTAGACTATGATGAAACATTTGCCCCAGTTGCCCGTATGGAGTCCATCAAAATTCTCCTTGCCCTAGCATGTCAATTGAAGTTCAAACTTTATCAGATGGATGTAAATACTGCTTTCTTGAATGGGCTACTTAAAGAAGATGTCTATGTGGCTCAACCAAAAGGATTTATTGATCCACACTTTCCAGATCATGTGTTGTATCTCAAGAAGGCACTTTATGGCTAAAAGAAAGCCCCTAGAGCTTGGTATGATCGGCTCACACAATACCTGATGTCACATGGGTTTACAAGAGGAAAAGCTGATTAGACTCTTTTCATCAAAAAGGAAGATGGCGAGTTGATAGTTGCTCAAGTCTATGTTGATGACATAATCTTTGGGTCGACTAAGGATGAACTTGCCCATGGCTTCTCAAAACTCATGCAACCGAGTTCGAGATAAGAATGATTAGAGAGCTGACTCACTTCCTTGGATTGCAGATTCGTCAACTAGATTCAGGTATATTCCTATCTCAATCTAAATATGCTAATAATCTTGTGAAAAGTTTGGTTTAGAATCTACTAGTTTTGTCAAAACCCCTATGAGCCCAAATGTTAAACTCACTATGGACTTGTAGACAAAAGTGTTGATTCATCTCTATATAGAAGCATGATAGGTAGTCTTCTTTACCTTACTGCTAGTAGACTTGACATTAGTTACATTGTTGGTGTGTGTGTGCTAGATATCAGGCTAACCCCAAAGAATCTCATATGACTGCTTTAAAAAGAATTATAAAGTATGTCAAAACCACTGTTGAGTTCGGTGTGTGGTACAGCAAGGATACAAATGATGTCTTAGTTGGGTATTCTGATGCTGATTAGGCTGTGAATGCTGATGATAGAAAGAGTACATTGAGGGGTTGTTTTTATGTGGGTAACAATCTTGTCTCCTGGATGAGCAAAAAGCAGAACTCCATCTCTTTATCCATTGCAAAAGCTGAGTACATTGCTGCCGGTAGCTGTTGCATCCAACTCCTATGGATGCAAAAACTCCTCCACGATTATGGTATTTGTCAAGAGCATCTCACTATCTATTGTGACAATACCAATGCCATCAACATCTCTAAGAATCCGGTTCAACATTCTCGAACCAAACACATAGAGATTTGACATCACTTCATTAGGGAGCTTGTCGAAGATGCTATTCTTACTCTTGAGTTTATTCACACCGATGATCAGAAGGCTGATTTGCTTACCAAACCTCTTGACAGCAAACGTTTTGAATTCCTTCGTCAAAACATTGGTGTTATCTCCTTGGATTGATCTCTTTCTCTCCTTATTCTTCCTCATGCATTTGCATCTAGTTTTTGCTTTGCTTTGCTTAACATGTTTTTCTTTGTTTATTTCCAGTTTTGTTTATTTTGTTTTTGATATAAAAATTTAAAAAAAAATTGAAAAATAAGAAAAATACTAAAACAATGTGTGTTTTGTGTACATTGGTACTTGTGTACCTTGGATGACCACTGAAACAAAGTTATTCTAAACTTTGTATCTTTTGTAGCTTAGATGAGCATCTCTATGCACAACTAAACAAGTGAGCTTTGTAGCTCTTGTTTGTGATGAGTAAGAATAAGTTATCTCTAGTACTTAACACTTGTATCACTCTTTTTGACGAGAAGGACTAGAAAATCCTAAGAGAAAGGCATAAATAACCATCTCACCACTGTTGCCCGTCAATCATGAAATGACATCTGTACGCTTCGGCATAGCAAAAGTGCAATGTCAATGACATTTGTGTGCTTCGGCATAGCAAAATTGAAATGTCAAATATCATTGGGTATTTCTTTTCTCTCTCTTATATGCCCATGCATGATATGCTTATTCAAAAGAAAAATATGCAAAGAAAAATAAAAAGCAAAAAGATCAAAAATGCTTTTAAATATGATTGCAAGCGTGTATTCTAGGAGATGTGGTAGTTATAGGATGTACCTCGAAGGTAATAGTCCCTATCAAACAGTTATGATTGTGTGTGAGTTAAAGCGATTTTCTCATATCTCAAATCGTCATAATATTTATACACTTATGCAATCTTGCGATATTTTTCACACACAACACGCAATATTCTTTGCTACTCTTGATATATGTGCAGGTACAATGTGATTTGGCCATCACAAGGTTTACATGTGTTAATGTATACTCCCTAAATTGTCTTGACTTGTTTTTGAAATATAAAATTTGTTAGACTTGTTTAGTGTGTGTGTGTATGTTTTTGGGATCCATGTGCTTAAAATTGTTGTTGAGAGATGATTTTAAGAGTCTTAAAATGTTGATTGGATCATTGGTTGAGTTGCATGCTTGATTGCATTCATTTCTGTGTTTTTTCCATCTTGAAAAATTGTTTTTAAGCAATCTTGACACCTCCTCGACACCTGGCTGTCTGTCGAACTCTTAAGCTATTTCTTATTGCAATCTTGACACTTCCTCAAAAGCTATGTGGATCGATCAAGAAAGCTCATGTCCCCACAATAGCTTCTCTACAGCTGGTGGATCAATCGAGCTTCTTGTTAGCATTTTGTTGATTTGTCCCTCGACAGATCCTCGACAGCTGCATCTGTCAACGTTTTGTTTTCTCGACACCTTTCTCAACAAATGTCTCGATACCTTTCAACATCTCTATCTATCGAGATTTACTGAGGTTCTATAAATAGGTTATGTGCGATCCGGACTTCATTTCTCTCGATCTCTCTCTCGATAGCTTTGTCTCCTCCACCTCCTCCAGTGGTTTCTGATTCCGAGGTTGAGGATGATGATGATGATAGTGATGACGATGATACTTCTGATAATGATGATGGAGATGCTAGCTCTATCGATGAGATGTCTACTTGACATTCTTACCCTTTATTACTCGTGACAAAAAGGGGGAGTAGTTTTGGATATGAGAGTAGTCATTCTTAGGGGGAGAATTAGTGTAGGACTATTTTGTTAGGGGGAGTGTTGATTCTTGCGGGATGTAGTGAGGATTATTTGTATCTTTTTTCTTTTCTCTACTTTAGATACATTTATTCTTGTACATTGGGTCCTATGACCATTATTGACGTACATTGTACTTATCTTCTTTATATGATGATGTATGTTTCTTTCACCTACCCTTACATGTGTTGTTTCTTTTCTCTCTTTATGCACATGCTTCTTATTACTTGTATACAATTTATTATTTCTGTTTCACACTAAGATGCCTTGATGAGTTTTGTTTAAAGTGTTTTAAAAATACAGGTTGTCAAAGTCTACTTGCCATAAACTCTCTTCTTGCAAAATTTTTCAAGAGTTTGTGTTAGGATAGATTTTATTGTATTCAACAAGTGAATATGAGTTGAATGATTTATGATTTCTCTCATATCTCATTTGTTTGTTGTGGTTTGTTCATGGATTGCCAAAGGGGGACATTGTTAGGACATATGTGATTCACTTGTTAGGAACATATGTCACTATTTATGTAATTGGCTAATCCTTTGACAAAACGCACTTTACTTGTATTTGGGTAGATCTAGGATGTGTTTAATACTTTAAGAAACTGTGTTTCAAGATCAAGTGTTGAAGACATGCAAGTCTATCCAAGATTCAAGCTGAAGAAGTGCCTGTCATTAAAGTTCGACAGCTAGCATCTATCAAGCTTAAGAACCTGTTCTAGCCCCGTGGCTCGACGGCATCTCGATAGCAGCTCGACAGCTAGCTATCTGTCGAGGTTTATGAAAAACAGATTTTCAGTTCTGTTTTGACTCTAATCCGTGATTATGTTTTTGGGATTTCTTTTCTCACAACCCTAGACATATAAAAAGATTATTTTAAGTGCCATCAAAGAGGACACAAGTTGGACAAGTGTTGAGCAAAATTTGTTCAAGCAAATTGTGACCTGAGACAAAGTTTTGCCCTAGTTCATCATTCTTGTGAAAAAGTTGCTGTGTTTGTACACCGTAGGGTTTTGTGACCAAGTATCTTCTTGATCTTCATCATGGAATGAACTGAAGAACTTTGCAGCCAATAACCTTCTCTAGTTGGTGATTGAAGTCGCGTACTGAGATCCACGCAATTGGTTAGTCACGTATTGGGAGCCATGCATCAAAAGGAGACTTTGTCACTACAGAAAAAGTCCATTTGGGTATTAGGGTAAGGGTTCAACTGTAGATTGGTATAAGATACTAGGATTCCTTTACTTGTAACCGTTTGTTGTGATAATAGTGGAATTTCGGGAGTGGTGACCTTAAAATCACCCGGTGGAGTTTTTGCCATGTAGGTATTTCCCATTCGTAAATAAATCACCTTGTCAATTTATTTTCCGTTGCATACTTAGTTTAATTGGTGATTTGTTTGTGTTACCACTCGTTTCCATGTTAATTAATCAATTAATTCATCACAAGGGGTCAATACGTTTTTGGCCTATCAGTATTAAGTCCAAGCACCGACAACCCACGGTTGGCTGAACCACCACTCAATTAGGCGGTTATTATGTCGGAGAGCGTCAGGTCCGGGCGGGTGCTGGACAGCCTTACTCAATAACATCAAGTGCCATTCAGTTTGTTAGGAATCATAACATTTGTCACAACTTGATGAAATGGTTAACTGTTGATGGTGGACAATTACTTTTGTATTGTTACATGGACTCATCACTTTTTCTCTACCATTCATAGTCAATCATTTCAGAGTTGTGATAAAAATTGTGATAAAAAAAAGTTGTTTACTTACAATTTTTGAGCGTTGTTTATGAAAAAGAGTTAAGGCTTGAGTTGGTAGCAACCTTGCTGTTGTTCTAGTAGTTTTAATGAAATGTTAGGTTTTGCACTGCTGACTAGAAAGAACACGTATCGCTAGTTGCTAGTCATATGAATATGGAGAACTATTTAGCTGGAGCTGTTGCAATTATTCTAAAATTCCAAAATGCCCATTGCAAACTATTGCACAAACAATGGCATTTGCATTTGAGCACTAACATCAAATGTGGTAAATGCTAAAAATTTAACATTTAACACACCAAATACAAAAAATAACCTCCATGTGTCATATGCCAAATTATTTTGGCATAAGCTATAGTCATGTTTCAATATAGAAGTGTACGGCATAGAATGCTAAAAATATTTGGGGTCTTTTTTTATTCATCTTTATCTCTATTCTAAATAAAATATTCTTCTCTTCTCTCTTAGCTAGATGTCTAATCCTTCTTCTCTTCTCTCATTCTCTCTCGTCCCTACCTCTCTCCACTCTCCATACCTCTTTCTCCTTTCCCTCTCAAATCTCTCACTCGACTACTGGCTTTCTTTATGGATTGGCGTTATGGGTTACGATCTGGGTCGATGTTGTGGTTGCGATTTGGGTGGTGCTACAATATTGGGTCGACGGTGGGTTGAGATTTGGTAGCTGCGTTCTGCAAATTTGGGGTTTTGTTTTGGGATTCTATATGTTATTGGTTTGGTGATAGTTGGTGACTACTATGATGATAATCTTAGTGTTTTTTGTAGTTGTGTGTGTTGGTTGTTTGTGGTGGTTTTTGCCATGGTTGTGGATGTGGTTCTATATTGTGGCAGTAGATTTTTGGGCTATTGCTGTGATATGCTTTTGTTGAATTATTTTATATTTTTTAAAATGTGTTGTATTATTATTTCAAATCTTAAAAAAGAAGACGTGATGTAAAGCGTGCTGTTAAATGCCACGTTAAAATAGAAAAAGTAACCTTTCTAAAAGAAAAGTAATATTTTGATGTGTGTGTATATATATATATATATATATATTTTTTTTTTCCGAGAAAATAGCTGAGGCTTTATATTAGATGAACAGAAAACTTCTATCGGTTATTACAAGATTATTTGCATCGTAATGGATTTTTTCAATCCAAATTTGAGGTACAATCGAATTCTTAGCTAATTTTGCAAGCTTGTTTGCTACTACATTGCCTACATGTTTCACATGTGAAAAAGAAGCAGCTCGCATATTTGATACTATAGTTCGAGTCTCATCAGCTATGTGGTCAAAAGAAGCCAAACTGGTTAAGGTAGCAGTGAGATGTTTGTACACCACTTTGGAATCTCGCTTAAAAATGAACGATCTTCTCCAGGCCAAGGCTTCCAAATTGTCAATTAATGGAGGCAGTGCAACCCATTTCGATAAAGCAGCCATGATCATGCCTTCTGAGTTTCGGATTACAACTCCCAAACCTGCACAATTTAAGTCATGAAAAATGGCACCATCACAGTTTGCTTTAAACTGATTTGGCAATAAAGGGAGCTAGTGAGTTGGGTCTAATGCAAGAGGCAAGGGCCGCGAGGGATTTGGGATCATTTGAAACTTGTGAAGCCTCTCCAAGGCATCCTGATAAACTAGTGAAATCGACAACACTTGGCTGCCCACTCTCATGGCGTTACAACAATACCAGATGCTCCATGCTAAGTAAGCCACTGTTTTAGCAAGGTTGTTGTAGATATCGTATTTTGTTCACCCTCAATTTGTGTGCCAGACCTTGAAAATTCCAAAAATATTAACTTTCTTCCATGGAGCCACGGAAACATCTAGATTAATGTGGCGTAACTCGTTCGAGCATAGGAGCACTCAAAATGTCATTTCAAGTCAAATTGACCAAAATGCCTTGGTCAACCCTGGGTTGACCGAAATTCAAAGGTGGTCAAAATCATCCAAAAACAACATTTTTCATGTTTCTATATCAAACCTAAGCTACTCGGTGATTTTCGTTAACTTGGACCAAATTTGTCCCAAGGTTGACTCCCGAGGGCTTCAATATCGTAATTTTGATCTGACCATCGAAATGGGTTGGACCAGCGTCATTGCGAAGATTATTGAATTCCTTTTCCAATGACTATTTATGGGTTGAAATTGGAGCTAAAACAATTGAGATATCCTTGAAACTGTGCATAGTGCGTCAGCTCGCTTTCCGAGGATATAACTTTTAATCTAACCGTTGGAATTTCAATTTATTTAGTGTTATTGAAACTACACATCCAGACCTTTCCAGGTACACTAAGATCAACTTAATCCAAGACCAGAAAGGCCTCCAAAAAGGAGTCCAAAGTTGGCGGCTACTAAATGGTTGCCGGAGCTGAAAAGTCACTTTTTGCCTATAAATACCCCAGACCCCCCTTAGATAAAAAATTAAAAAAAAGAAAAGAAAAAAGAATTCTAGGTAGTTTTGGACCATTTTCTTGGCAGATTCTCCCTCTTTTCCTCTCTAAATTCTCTCCTAAACACATAAAAAATAAAAAAATAAAAAAATAATAAAAAAATAAAAAAAACACCATTAATTTCTCTCTTTTCTCAACAATTAAGAGGTATTGTTCTTGCACTCTTTTCCCTCTCCTTAGTCTTAGGACCTTCGATTTGAGGTTTTAAGGGTGTAGATGTACCTTTTTAGTTACAATCTACTCCCTTTTCCTTATCTTGCTTTTTTACATGCTTTATTGCTTTCCATAGTATATCTTTGCTTTATCTCGCTTCCTAGTATGTTTTATAAATTTTCTAGCATGTCTCCTTACTTCTTATCATGTTTTACTACTTTGATGATGTTGGCCTAGCCTTCTTGGGCTAGGATATGCCTAAATAATGTGTTTGTGCTTAGATCCATGTGCCTAGGTGCCTTTTAGCATGCTTATGCTTAGATTTATGTGTTGATGTGCTCCTTGCCATGTTCATGTGTCTAGGTCTACATGTTGGTTGCTATGCCAAGTACTTCTAAAGACTTTTCATCTCTTGTTATATCTCTTTCTTATGTTTTGGCCCCTTTATGTAGGGTGTAGATCTAGATCTTGTGGTCTAGCCCTACATCCATACACCTAAGCCTACGTCAAAGGGTTTGGATCATTTCCTTTATGCATGTGTATGCTTGCTTGCTTCTATACTTTATATCCATGTTTGCATGTCTAGATCTAGGCTTTGCCATGCTTTTTGCCCTTTGTGGGCTTATGCTTGTCAGTCTTTGGGGAAACTTGCTTGTGTGGTTGCATCCGTCCCTCTTGTGGATTGTTTGGATGTGACCACTTGTGAGACACATCTCCGTGATGTTGGTGTGCTTGATACACACTTGTTTCCGCTCTATGTGATGATGTTATGCTTGCATTGCTTGCTTTGCGCCACTCGTTTGGCTTTCTTTGCTTCTTTGCATTTTTGCACGCTTGCCTATATGTTCATGCATGAGTCTTTGCTTGGTTGTGTCATCAAGCCTAATTCCTACTATCTTGTGCAGGTTCACACCCGTCTTTGATTCATGAGGCACCGAGTCCCTTCTAGGAATTTTGCTTGATGGCACATGTGTCGTCCATACTCCAATCCGATGGAATTATAAACACCCAATCCAAACTTACGTTTGTCCTTCTAGGACGTCCTCTTTTGCTTGATAACATGCTTGTTTGCCCCAGTTTGACTCTCCTTGCTAGTTCATCCTATTGCATGCTTTCTTTCTAGTTGTTTTTTTTTGCTTGTCTGTTGGCTTATTTCATTTGTCGTTGCATGTACATACATGGAGCATGGACACTTGGAGAAAGGGTGCAACTTCTTTGGCGCAAGCAAAAGAAGGCAAGGATGCAAGCAAGAAGATGCAAGCCCAAAAAGAGCAATGTTCAGTAGATTGGGAGGCCTAGCCTCCCCAAGTGGTTACATCTTTCTCCCTTTCTCTTAGCCTCTTCTCTAGAGCATTGTATTAGGGTTTCCTCTCTATGTACCCTTTATCTTTCCTAAAGCTTGCTTGGGCTATGTTCCCTGGGTATGGCAATGTCTGTTTTACATTTACCGTACCTTACTAAGCCATACCTTTGAAACATTGGCAATGTTTGTTTTACTTTCCCGCTTGATAGGCCAAAAATGAATTGACCCATTGTGATTAATTAATTGATTAATTAGCCAAATTTATTAATTAATCAAATTAACATGCAATGAGCGTGGTAGCACAAACAAATCACCAATTAAACTAAGTGTAGCGGAAATTAAATTGACACGGTGATTTATTTACGAATGAGGAAAACCAACACGGCAAAAACCCCACCGGGTGATTTTAAGGTCACCACTCCCGAGAATCCACTATTATCAAAACAAGCGATTACAAGTAAAAGAATCTCAGTACCTTCTACCAACCTATAGTTGAACCCTTACCCCAATACCCAATTGGACTTGTTATGTAGTGACAATCTCTCCTTGTAATGCACGGCTCCCAATACGTGACTAACCAATTGCGCGAATCCCTGTACGCGACTTCAATCACCAACTAGAGAAGGTTGTTGGCTGCAAAGTTCTTCAGTTCATCCAGATGATGAAAATCAAGAAGATGCTTGGTCATAAAACCCTACAGTGTACAAACACAGCAACTTCTTCACAAGAATGATGAACTAGGGCAAAACTCTGTCTCCGGTCACAATTTACTTGAACAAACTTTGCTCAACACTTGTGTAACTTGTGTCCTCTTTGACGGCCCTTAAAATAATCATTTTATATGTCTAGGGTTGTGAGAAAAGAAGGCCCAAACACATAATCATGGATTAGAGTCAAAATAGAATTGAAATTCTATTTTTCATAAACCTCGACAGATAGCCATCTGTCGAGCAACTGTCGAGCCACATGGCTGGAACAACTCTTCAAGCTCGATAGATGCTAGCTGTCGAGCTTTAATGAACTTGCACTTTTTAGCTTGAATCTTGGACAGACTTGCATGACTTTAACACTTGATCTTGAAATAAGGTTTCTTGAAGTATTAGACACACCCTAGATCTACCTAAATACAAGTAAAGTGCGTTTTGTCAAAGGATTAGCCAATTAGAGAAAATAGTGACATATGTTCCTAACAAGTGAATCACATATGTCGTAACACTACTTTGTGTGATAGCATTATGCATGGTGTATTCAATCTATATATGCTTGTATATGGGTGATTGTGCACTTTGTATGATGGATCCTCATGGCTATGTAAGCGATCCTTTCTAGCTATGAGTGCTCTTGACCTTGTGGTGTGGGTATGTGCTCAAGGCAATTGCTGTAGGTGCATATTCATGCTATATTGTGTGCACAATCATCATGGTGTGATCGTCCCAATCTATGTCACCAAGTGACATTGGTTTCCCTATGTATGCGACACGCATCAACATGTTTGATGCTTTGAGGGGCTCTAGCTCGCCCTAGCATAAGCATGTTGGCACGCGCTATATACACAGGCATGAAACCCTGCTAGTCTGGCATAGCATACCAAATGTGAAACTCTATCAGATTTTTACTGTGAAAATAGGGCATCCCAATTGCCATATTCTCATGACGAAAGCCTGGTAAGGATAGCGTTTTGTGTGCTATGACACACCTGAGACGAAGCACTGCTGGATTTCCGCCACGAAAAAAAGGCAAAATGCTGTAAGATTTTCTTCCTAGAAATTTGGCATCGATTTCAAACACACTAAGGAAGCATCGTTTGAGACCACACCCTTTTCCAAAACCAAACCTCAAAGCCTAATTCGTTTAAAGCCCCGAAAGTTAATGCCAATAGCTTGTTTTTTTATTGCTAATGACCTTAAATTAAGATTTTACCAAAACAAAAGATTGTCCTTGGACAGTCGTTGTGGGGTGCCTAACACCTTCCCTACACATAACCAGACTTTCGTATTCAAGAATCAAGAATTTTTATCCATCCATATTAGATTAGGAAAAACAATCTATTTTCTTATTCTAGAATTGATAATAAAATCAAATAGAGTTAGGTGACTAATCACATCTTAGAAAAAACCCAATGATTAGTGGCAACTTCACTTACCTTTGGTAACTCAATTCAAATTGACTCATTTTCCAGTCACACACTAGAGGTACAACCCTCCTCCACAGCACCTAAGCTCTCAGGCCTGCACGCCATAGACACCCGAGCGAGCGTCGTCACGATGGTTGGTCAAATTGCCGTGAGGCATCGACAGTTGTGATGCTTAAGGTTCAAAATGCCGTGGAATAAGTCCCTGAAGCTTGCAAATCGTTCCAACAAAAAGGTTCTAAATGGCTCCACTTCCCACCATATTTCTTTTAGCATTTGGCAGCCCCATAGTGCATGTGCTGTATCTTTAATCTCACTACAACATCGCTCACAAAGTAGAGTTTCACTTGAATAAATTCAATTTTGTTGGAAGAGAATCATTGCAAGCCCTCCAAATGAAATGTTGGATCTTTCTTGGGACATTGAGAGACCATATATTCTGCCAAAACCCGTTGTAGGAATTCGAATTTGAAGGACCAGGTGCAGCAGATGTGGCTTTGTCAGTGAGTAGTCGATAAGCTGATTTGGTAGAATAAATACCATTTTTTGTGGCAGACTAAAGCAGTTTATCATCAGTATAGCTATGGCTTAGGGGCAAACTGAGGATGGTAGATGCTTCGTGAGGGAGAAATTCATTACGTACCCAATCTTCAAGCCAACATGGGTTATCATTATCGATGAGAGCACAAACCCAAGTGTTGCTTGGAAAATTTTTAAGAAGGGATATGATACGGCTTGAGTGTTGATTTGGAAGCCATTTGTCCTTTCGAATGATAACAGATTTACCATTGCCAATCCTCCACCTAGAGCCCAGACTCAAAACCCGCCTAGCTTTCAGAATGCTTTTCTAGGCATGTGATCCATTTAACTTCATTTCATCATCCATGACCAAACAATTGGGGAAGTATTTTGATTTAAAGACCTTGTAGAACAGTGAATTAGTGTTATGGAGGAGCCTCTACACCTGTTTTCCCAGTAATGCTAAATTAAAATTCTCGATGTCTTTGAATCCAAAACACCCTTGGCATTTTGGCAAAAAAAGTTTTTTCCATCCAGCCCAATGAATTTTCCTCACTTCCCCCTTGTAACCCCACTAGAACTTTCGAATTTGGGACTCAATGTCCGTGCATAATGACTTGGGCAATTTAAAACAACCCATGGTGTAGGTTGGCATTGCTTGGAGCACAACTTTTATCAGGACCTCTCTCCCCTCTTGTGATAGAAAATTTTCCTTCCATCCTTGGATTTTATGCAAAATCCTCTCTCAAATGTAACTAAAACTCTTTTTTTTTTTGCTTTACCAACAAAGGATGGCAAACCAAGATATGATTCAATGTGATGGGTGGCCGAAACTCTTAGCATTGTTTTGATGTGCTCTTGCATTGCTTGATATGTATTGGGGCTAAGGAACATTTGGGTTTTGTCCCTATTTATTTGTTGACCCAAGGCTGCCTCATAGAGATGTAGAATCTCCAAGATGGTGGAGTAGTCATGTTGATTTGTTCTACAGAAAGCAAACTATCGTCGGCAAAAAATAGGTGAGACACTTTAGGGCCAACCCTGCAAAGAGACACACCCCAGAGTGAGTCAGACCTTTCAGCTTCCTAGATAAGAGAATGAAGGCCTTCTGCAAACAAGAGAAATAAGTAAGGTGATAGGGGGTCCCCTTGGTGGAGGCCTCTGTTGGGGGAAAAATGACCATGGGGTTCACCATTAACCAATATAGAAAAGGAGACAGAGCGCATACAAGAGCTTATAACAGAAATCCATCTGCTATCAAAACCCAATTTCTTCATAATTTTTTCTAAAAACATTCATTCTACTCTATCATAAGCTTTACTCGTGTCAAGCTTTAAAGCCATAAATCCCGATTTTCCTTTCCACTTATTTTTCAGGTGGTGAAGTTTTTCAAAGGCTACCAGGATATTATCTAAGATCAGTCTATCTAACATGAAGGCACTTTGTGATTTAAAAACTAGTTTGGGTAGGAGTTTTTTAACCAGTTTGCAATGGTCTTTGATATGATTTTATAGAGGACATTACAAAGGCTTATAGGTCTAAAATCTTTGGCTTTTTATGGTGATTTTATCTTTGGAATGAGGGAGATGAAAGTATGGTTTAGGTTTTTTGGCATTGTACCCAAATTAAGGACAGAGAGGGAAGCAGCAACTACATCCTGGCCAATAAAATTCCAAAACGATTTATAAAAAATTGGTGACATACCATCATGTCCAGGAGTTGATACTGGCTTCATCTGTTTCAAAGCTTTCTCAACTTCAGAGGTAGTGAATTCTCAGGTCAATTTTGCATTCATACTAGGAGTTATCTTTGGCTTAATTCCTTGGAGGATCGGGTCAAATTCTGATGGCGTTGTTGAAGTGAACATATTTTTGAAATAGTCCACCATTGCCTCTCCAATCATTTTTTCTTCTTTAATAACTGAGCCATCCTTCAAAACCAGGTTTGAGATGAAATTTCTCTTGCTACATTGTCTAGCACGGCTATGAAAGTAGTTAGTGTTCATGTCTCCACTTTTCAACCACTCAACCTATGACCTTTGATGTCACATACAGTCTTCTTTAACCATGAGGTCATATACTTCTTCTTTAAGGATTCGTACCTGATCATGGTTACCCCCCTTCATAGCCAATGCCTCTCCTTCTGCAAGCTATTTCTTTTTTGTTCTAGCATTCGTCTAATGTTACTGAAGGAAAATCTATTTCAACTTCGAAGGCTTGTGTGATGGGCATCAATTTTGCACATTAGCCCTTGCATATGGTTACCTGAATTTTATCGCTACCACGCATTTTTAATTACCTCTTCATATCTTTCATCTTTTAGCTAAATCGCTTCAAAGCGGAAAGGCCTGTTCCTTTTAAAGAACCGCACATTCTCATCATTCGAGCATAACCACAATAGGTAATGGTTAGATAAGGAGCCAGCAATGTGATGAACACGAAGCTTAAGGAATAATTGGGACCACGATGGTGTAGCCACCCCTTTATCCAGCTGAATCCAAGTCACAACTTCCCTATTTTGGTTATTACACCAAGTGAAAGGTGAACCCACAAAATTCAAGTCTCGAAAGCCATTGAAATCCAAAGCTTCCCTGAATTCCCTCATCTGCCTTTTCCTTTTTGGAGCACCTCCCATTTTTTCTTCTACCTAGACTATCTCATTGAAGTCCCCCACACATATCCAAGGAAGATCCATCTTAATGCATAGGTGTTTTAGTAGTGCCCAAGAGTGTTCTCGGTTAGCCGTTACCAGATTTCCATAGAAACCCGTTAACTGCCAGGCGTCATCCACTCCTGGGTTAACTATTACATCAATGTAGGTTGGTGAAGAACTCAAGATGTTGAGGGCAATAATATTCTTAGTAAAGAGCCAAACCTCCGCTTGTGTTTGTTCGTGGTTCAATGAAAACATTCTCAAGATGGAGTTTCGAACATAGTTTCTTCAAAAAATCTTCCTTTGATCTTGTTTTCATGAGGAATATGATGGATGGAGAATATTTTTTGGCCAATTCAGTGAGTTCTAGAACTACTCGTGTTTGGCTCAAACCACGACAATTCCAACTAAGGCAGTTCATTGATATTGGCAGGGCAAGTTAGGGCTGGCAATTCGTGTTCGCGTGTAAGGTTCGTGTCATGTCAACTCATGCATATCCAACTATATGGGTTAACACTAATCCAACATATTTATTAAACAGGTCAAGATTCCTCAATCCTAATATGACCTATTTATTAAACGAGCCAGTCGTGTCGACCTGTTTATAAGATTTTATCAAAATAAAGAAAAAAAAATTTATGAAAAAGACAAACAAATAAATATTTTAAATATAAAATTCATAACTAATGAGTAATGGCATCACTAATAACCATTCAAAACTAAAGCATATCACAATATCACAAATAATCAATCACAATATGTCAAAGAAAATAAACCACAACTACTAATAAGTTTATATATCTAGGGTTTGAAGGGTATATTGGTAAAAATTCATTTAATTAAACGGGTTCAGACGGGTTAAATGAGATCCATAGGTTGAATACTAACCCAACCCGTTTATCAAAAGGTCTGTCATGTCAACTCGAGTATGACACGAACCCATTAAGCCTTAACCCATAACCTACTAATTTCATGTCAAATTTGAGGGTCGTGTCCAATTTTGCCACCTTTAAGGCTGACAACCAGCCTCCACCAATTCAAATAATTCATTTTCTTCATCCTGTAGGTGCTGATGTCTTTTGGAATTGGAACATACTCTTTCTCTATTAGTGATGCCTCTCTTTTCTTGCCCAATATGCGATCAAAGTTGTTGCCAAGGCTTGTAGTTTCTGGTCGTGTCTACGGGTCCAAGAAGGCAGTTTGCAAAATTGGAGAGGAAAGGCATCAACACTAGTTGGTATTGGCTCCAAAAAAAAAAACCCTAGCTGGTAAATGAGAGTCATGTGGTTCATTAAATTGGGCAGGTTCGGGTTAAATGAGGCACGTGTTAGGCTAGGGTTTTTTCCAAGCACTAATTTCTCCTTGTCATATTTGGACAACTCAACATCAATGTTATTCAATTCTGACTCAAAATCTTCTTGTGGGTTATTAGAAACGGCTCCAAGGTTAGATACCTTATCTGAAACGGCTTCTGAATTTATATCCTTAAAGATAGCGCACTTATTCCCTAGCACGATATAAGGTAAGGCTTCATCATGTGTATCGATTGCATTTTCGTTACAACCCGGCTCTTAGTTTTTCTTATTTTTTGAAACATTCTCATTAGTGTTACTCCCGATGCCGTGATCCGTCTATTCTCTGTCGTGTATTATGGAGGAGCTTTGGGCTTCGAATTCCTTTTCTGATTGGTTTGCACTAGTCTCTGATTTTTTCCTTGTTGCGTAGAACCCTGGCACTGTCAAACCCATGTTTCTTGATGGCATAAAGGCAGTCACACATAAGCTTGGGCCAAATTGTCAATCCTTTGGGCGAAGAGTACCCTCACTGTTAATCCACTTCTCACAATCCTTATTGTCGTGAGTGAGACTTCCACAACAATAACATAGGTTTGGGAGTCGTTCATATTTTAAGCTCACCCAAGTTTGTTTTCCATTATCCAGTGAAATAAGGCGTCCTCAGAACAACGGGAGAGAGATGTCAATGGAAATTTTGAGGTGTAGAAAATTCCCCCCCCCCCCCCTCTAAATCCTTTGGCACAATCGATTAGGCTACCTCTCCAACGACCAAACTTATTTTTGTTATAGCTTCTGTTGTCATGTAATGTAATGAAATGCCATGCAATTGAACCTAAAAGCTAGCCCGATTGAATGAGAGTTCTTCAATTGCTAACTTTTTTTCATACCGTTGCATCACAGCCAAATGCTTGTCAAGACTCCATGGATCGCTAGCAATGGTTCTAGTAACCATTCTATTTTGATGTTGTTAGTGTATAGCTTAGACTAGATTAGCCCATTCGGCTTAGCCCAATATACTGTATTTATATATTACTCATATTACTTGTACTGCACCTATACCTAGCTTATTTAAGGCTCTTTATTGTACATTATTATTTTACACAGAATATACAGAGTATTCAGTCTTTCTCTCTCACTTTATATTCTTAACATGGTATCAGAGCCATTGCTCTAACATTCTGGTTCCTGTGGTCATCTTCGGTGCTCTTCCGCTACCCTCCCCTTCATCTAGTAGCCACTGTTAGAAGTGAGTTACTGCTGTCACATCCACAGTCCCTGCAACTCTCAGATCTCATCGTTCTATTCATCCAACTACCAAAGCAAAAGCATAGTGTGATAGAACAGCCAATCCAGAGCAAAACCCAACCAAGAACAGCCAGAAAGAATCTCACACGCATCCATACGTGCTGCCTAAAGCTTTTGACTGTCGAACACGCACTCTATGCGCTGCCACGCGTCTCTAGAAGTTCACACGCGCTCCATGCGCTGGTTACTGAGCCGCCACGCGCTTCATGCGCCTGACACTATCAGCATTTATCCACGTCAGCCCTAGGTTGATGTCATCCTACACACGTCAGCACCTTGTGTCATCTGCCTACGTCAGCACACATCAGCAGTTGACTTTACCATTGACCGTTGACTTTTTGCTAAAGTCAAAAAAATTCAACACGGCCTGTCTTGCTCAGTTTTTTGCAAAGATTTCGATTTTGGGCTCTATTTCTTCATTTGAGGTCTCTAAATCCCACGTTTTGGTCATTTTCTTCATTATGGCTCAACAAAGCGAACGTGATATCATTCATCCTGTCATCATTATATTAAATGGTCCTACTAGCTATCATGCATGGTCTCAGAATATGACTGTCTTTCTCAAGGGTCGTAAATTATGGAGATATGTGACTGGTTCAATTCCTAAGCCAGTACCAAACCCTAAGTCCAAAGCCATAACTACTAAAGATGCCTCCAAGACTGCTGTTACAGCGGATGATTATGAAGAATGCCTAGAGGAATGGGAGAGTATTCAGAGTAAGATCTTGTCTTGGTTTATCAATACATCTAGCCCCTCCATTCAGAATCTTCTTCCTCATCTTGAGACTGCTAAGGCTGCTTGGAAATTTCTAGCTGATCGCTATAATTATACTAATGATTCAAGCTTGGAGTTCCACATTGAATAAAAACTTTATCAAATGCGCCAAGAGACAGGTCAGTCTATTTCTATTTTTATTCTCAGGTTTCTACTATGTGGGAACAACTCTCTGCTGCAGATCCTCCACTAGTGTGTTCTAAGGACATTGAGCTCTTTGTCAAATATTGGGATCGCCGTAAATTTATGCAATTCATGATAGGTTTACGTAAGGATTTTGAGCCTACTAGGGCTTCTCTGCTTAGTCGGTCTCCTACTCCTTCTCTGATGCTGCAATCAAGGAGCTCATTTCTGAGGAGAACCATCAGCCTACTCATCACATGTCATCATCTGATCATGTATTGGCTACACCATCTCCACAGCCTCCCAACGCTGCATTCACTGCTCCTTCATGAAAAAACTCTGGGCATCCCACCTCTCAGTCTTCCAAAGGTACTTGCTGCGAGTTTTGTCGTGCCAAAAGCCATGACATCTCAGTTTGTCGCAAACTGCAGAAATTTATGCAAGATTAGAATAAAGCTTCTATTCCTCAGGCAGTTGCTGTATATCCTTCAAATCCATCGATTCCTACAGGTCCATCTTTGGCTTCCTCACTTACTACGGCTGATATAGAGGCAGTAGTTCAACAGATTTTTTCTTGCACTTCCACTGCCCTTTCTGTCACCTCAGGTAACAAACCTTGGTTTTTTGATACTGCATGTTGTAACCATATGACTCTTGATGAATCCCAATTTTCTGATAAGGCACCATTAGAACATCCAATCACCATTTACACTACTGATTGAACTCCTATGCCTGTTAGTTATAAAGGAACAATCTTTTCTCCTTGTTTATCCTTTAGTGACACTTTTCATATCCCAAAGTTATGAATTAGACATAGATCTTCTATTTACTAATCATGGTTTGGATGTGTAGGATCCCCGGACGGGTCAAGTGCTTGGGACAAGCCGTAAGGTTGGTCGCATGTTTAAGGTTCATGACTTGAAGATTCATTCACAAGTTGTTTCTGCAGCTGCTACCACTGCCACCCCCCTCACCTAATCTTTGGCATGCTCGTCTTGGTCATCCATCTTTATCTCGTCTTCAGTTGTTAGCTTTTCAAGGTCATTTAGGTTCAGTTCAGTTTCAAAATTTTGATTGTACTTCCTGTCATTTTGGCAAACAAACAAAATTGCCCTTTAATAATAGTGACTCCTTTTCTTCTGCACCTTTTGATCTTATACATTCTAATATTTGGGGTCCTGCATCTATTCCCACTGAAGGGGGATCTAGATATTTTGTCAAATTTATGGATGATTTTTTTCGATATACTTGGATTTATCTGCTTCACCATAGATCTAAACTTGTGTCTATTTACCAAACATTTCATAAAATGATTGAAACACAGTTCAATCACACCATCAAAGTCTTTCGATCAGATAATACTCAAGAATATAATGATAAATCTTTCCTATCCTTTTTAGACAGTCATGGTACCCTTCCTCAGCAGTCTTGTCCTTACACCTTTCAACAAATGGTCGTGCAAAACAAAAATATCGTCACATTCATGATATTGTCTGCACCCTTCTCATTTCTGCCTTTCTTCCTGAGCGCTTTTGGGGTGAGGCCGCACTCATTGCTGTGTACACCATTAATTGTATTCATTCACCAATTACACACAACAAATCACCATTTGAGCTTCTCTATGGTCAAACTCTTGACTATTCCTCTTTTCGGGTTTTTGGTTTTGCTTGCTTTGTCTCTTTTCCTTCTCATGAACGAACAAAGCTCCAGTCTCGTGCTCGTCTCTGTTGTTTCTTTGGTTATGGTGTATTTCAAAAGGGGTTTCACTGCTATGATCCCATTTCTCATCACCTTCGTGTCTCCCGTCATGTTGAGTTTTGGAAACATCGTTATTTCACGAGTCTTCAGCAGTTTCCTGCGTCCTCTTCCTCAGAGTCTCCCATTTTTACCGATCTTTTCCTCCTTTTCTATCCTGAACTTGTGGAGGATTCTTCGACATCGGTTGCCTTTCCAGACGACTCATCTCTAGTTCTATCCCCAGCATATGACCCGTCTGTCTTGGATCCTGTGGCACCACCCTCTCCTGAGTCTCCTATTGGTCCTGAATTTTGTCGTTCCACTCGGGTAAGCATTCCTCCCCCTTATCTCACTGATTATCACTGCTTTTTTGCTCTTACCACCCTCTATGAACCTCACACTTATCGTGAGGCCCTTATTGATCCTCTTTGGTAGCAAACTATGAACGAAGAACTAGATGCCCTTCATAAGAATCACACTTGGGATATGGTTGATTTGCCTCCTGGTTAGTCTGTAGTAGGTTGTAGGTGGGTTTACAAGATCAAGACCAAGGCTGATGGATCTATTGAATGGTACAAGGCTCGTATAGTTGCCAAGGGCTTTACTTAGGAGTATGGCATTGACTATGAGGAAACATTTGCTCCTGTTGCTCGCCTTACATCTGTCAGATGTCTTATTGATGTGGTTGCTGTTCGTCATTGGCCTCTTTATCAAATGGATGTGAAGAATGTTTTCCTCAATAGAGACCTCCAAGAAGAAGTATACATGCAACCACCCCATGGCTATCCACACTCAAGCAGTCAAGTTTGTCACATTCACCGTGCTCTTTATGGCCTCAAGCAGGCTCCTCGAGTTTGGTTTGAAAAGTTTAGCTCAATTGTTGCTCAACAGGGTTTCACTTCGAGTCTTCATGACACTGCTCTCCTTGTCCGAAGATCCTCTATTGGTATCACTCTTATTCTTCTTTATGTTAATGATATGATTATTACTGAAGATGATTCTGCAGGTATCCGCTCTCTTCAGCACTTCCTTAGTCAGCATTTTGAGATGAAAGATCTAGGCACTCTCAGCTATTTTCTTGGGCTTGAGGTTACCTAATCCTTTGATGGATACTATCTTTCCCAAGCTAAATATGCATCTGATCTCCTCTCCAAAGTTGGTATCACCGACAACAAGACTTTCCACTCCCTTAGAATACAATGCAAAGCTCACACCCATGGATGGTGAACCTATATCTAATGCTACTCGCTATCTTCAGTTAGTTGGTAGTTTGATCTATCTCACTGTTACTGGTCCGAATATTTCACACGCCGTGGGTATGGTTAGTAAGTTCACGGATGCCCCTCGTTCTGTCCACAATGCTGTCGTTCTTCGGATTCTCCGATGTGTCAAGGGCACACTTTATCATGGTCTCTACTACTCCTCTTGGTCTTCTCTTGAGCTTCATGCTTATTCAGATGCGGACTAGGCAAGTGATTCGACTGATCGATACTCCATCACAAGTTTTTGTTTCCTGTTGGGTACTTCTCTTGTCTCGTGGCGTAGCAAGAAGCAAGATGTGATTTCCCGTTCCAGTATTGAGGTTGAGTATCGTGCCCTTGTTGACACCACCTGCAAGCTTGTCAGGCTTCGCTAGCTCTTGACTGACATGGATGCTCCATAGCCCACTACCACTCCGCTTTATTATGACAATCATAGTGCTATCTACATTGCTCATAATGATGTTTTCCATGAATGCACCAAGCACATTGAGATCGACTGCCACATCACTCGCCATCGTCTCAAAAAAGGTAATCTCAAGTTGTTCTCCATCTCCTCTACTGACCAGCCTGCTAATATCTTCACCAAGACTCACTCGCCTGGTTGTCTTCAAGATCTTATATCCAAACTTTAGTTAGCTTCCTCTTTGCCACCCTGAGTTTGAAAGGGGATGTTAGCGTATAACTTAGACTATATTAGCCCGTTGGACTTAGCCCAATATACTGTACTTATAGTTTACTCGTATTACTTGTACTGCACACAAATCTAGCCTATATAAAACTCTCTATTGTACATTATTATTTTACATAAAATATATAGACTATTCAGTCTTTCTCTCACTTTATATTCTTAACAGATTTATTAAAATAACATTTCATATGGCAATTTCACTGGCATATGATTACACATACTTCTGTTTAGTATATACCAATTTATTTGAGCTAATACTAAATTCTTATCTATAATAAAATGGCGTACGACCAGATATCCGTACTTATTGGAAGTACTAAATAGATGAATATTAGGTGGATAGTCGCAGGTACATGGGTATGCAATTCACTGGATTTGGCATTGAATCCCACACTGAGAATGCACTTGAACATGTCATCCATTTCCTCGTCATTTCAGGGAAATGCCGATCAATCACATCCTTCAAAGTCTCAGTCTTGTTAACCCATTCTAGGCCTTTCTGTGTGTATGTGTTGGAGTTGAAACTGGACGTGAAAAAGCGATCAGCTTCTAGCCTCCTGAACAACATCATCGTACAAAACGAAGCATTAGTGCACTCTAAGAAAAAAAAAATCAAATTTGTCATCTTATTCTTAGTATGACATGGAGCATACCTTGAAGCAGTTAGTATGAAGAGAAAGAAAGCAGTCTCACTGATTGCAAAGCCTTTGATCTTCTTCTCTGCCATTAAGCCAACTTGCAAGTCTAGCTTCTCCACATCATCTCCATACACATCATAGAGAGCTTCGATGACTTCTTCATCATCCGTCAAATCTCCCCACTTGCTAATAGGAATCATCATCAAGTTCCTCCGAAACTCATTGTACCTGGGAACTTCCCTCTCTCTATCTCTATAAACTAATGGTCCAGCATTGTAAAATTAGATTTGGACTATGAAAGTGGAAATAAAATGAGAGTTGCAAATAGAAACTAAAGAATGAGATGATATACTTTCCAAGCTGGCCATATCAACAGGATCTGGTCTATCTTCTCCATTAATATCATGGGCTACAAGGTTCCTCATCCATGATGGATAGTTCCATAATGTGAGTGCCCCACAAGACTGATGACCCAATGATACCAGCATTTGCTCCATTCCAATTGTTGACAGTTTTATCTCCCCTTCAATACCCACCAATTCCCTCATAGGCACCCTGGATTCACAATCCCTACAGTTAGTCATGTAGAGTGTCTAGCAAGGTAACATTTTTTTTTTTTTTTTTGAGAAATAGCAAGGTAACATTTAATTAGTATCTCAAACTGCTTTCCTTTTGAAAATTAATTCTAAACATTATTCTGTTGCAATGAAAAAAATTGCAATGTTGCTTCCTAAATTGAGGAAAATGAAACACTATTTTTACATCTGAAAGCCTTTGTTTTTCACCCCCACATCATTAACAACACAATCAGAAAAATAATAATTAATGAGTTATAAAATGGAAATACTAGCACAACATCAACACCATATGCAACCACTACCGATAATACACATCTCTCCTCCATCAACACTGCAAGTGGTACTATGCTAGAGCTTGGGAGCCTTGAAATGTTCTTAGTTTTACTAACATTTAAGGCCATATTTTTTTGTAGAATATGCTAGTCTATTAGCCCACAAGGCTTGGGCCCATTGAATTGTACTTGCCCTAGACTCATTGTACTTGTTCTCCATACCTATTGTGCCTATATAAAGGCTCTCGCTTGTACAATGTTTCTTAGTCTCCTTGTCTTTTCATTCTTAACAGCGAAAAATTAGTAGGTACTTCCGGAGTACCATTAATACGTATTCCTTCCTCTCACATGAATGGTGGGTCCCACCATAAATTTAATTAGTAGAACATTAAAAAAAAAAAAAAAAAGTGAGGGGACAGAGTATGCATTTATGGTATTCCGAGAGTACACAATAATTTCCCCTTAACAGCATATATGGATGTCCACCACCCCCCCCCCCCCCAAAAAAAAGAAAGAGAAAAAGAAGAGCATCTATTACACATTTAACCTTACGATCTTAAATTATAAATAATGTTCTCTCTAGTTTGATCTCCAATTCTGTAATCCTGATTTTGCCCCGGCACACATGGTTCTTGGCTCCTAGTACATTTGTGTCGATGTCTCCAAAGAAAACTATAAATTTTGCAGCAAGATGCAGAAAATCCATAAAAGGTGGGAAAAAAATGGCATGAAATGTCCATTGTACTGGTGCCTAATATTTGCAGATATAGTGTAAGAAGAGAGAAAGGGAAGTACTCATGTAGTATGGGAGGATGTTTGTCTTCTGAAGTTGAAGACGTGATGTCCCTAAGGACAAGTGTTTCAGGTAGAAGTGAATGCATTCTGTAGGCGCTTACAAACTCTTCAGTTACTGAATAGGGAACTCCATGATCTCTCGGCTTTTTAAGACCAACCAATCCACTCAGTATTGATCCCAATATATGTCCAAGAAACTCCTTAAATTTCTTCCCCAAAAGCCCATACCTGAAAAAAAACATGGTTTACATATTTGATTTTCAATGAAGTGTAAAGTAGAAAGCAATGGCATTAGAAGTGCATTAAATGTTACTCTCATCTTTGCTGATTTTCTCTTTTTTCTCATAACTTGTAAAAGGATCTCTGTGTTTTTATCATTTCTTCATCAAATTAAAACAAATATTTAATCTCACTACTTTAATCATGACCACTATGTTTCATTGACTTCTTTAATATGTCTTAACTATCTTACCAGTTTACCCTCATCCCTACTAGAAGAGTATCGGTCTTCAGAAGTTCAACAGTCCAGTCAATGGTGTGGATTTTAGCAATGACAGCTGCAGTCACCAATCTTGCGTGCCTATAGAGCTGCTCATCATCCAAATCAGGGTAATATACCTAAAACCAAAGAACAATAAACTAAATCATTAACTGAACATAATATATATTATTCATGAAGTGCATACATTATTATCACACATATTTCTTGCATATCAGGAAAATTATAGCATAAGATTCTACAATTGCTAACCAGACAAAATATGACAGTTTAATTTTCATGCAGAAATATTGCAATTTTTCCGAAATTGGTCCAAAACCGTTCAAATTAGATGCCATAAATGTTCAAGTACATAACACCAACTTCACCATTGGGAAAAAGAATCACAGAATATAAACTAAAACAAAAATAACTTACTTTTAGCATATCACATACAGCGTTGTGCTCTTTAACAAATAACGCTTGTAGGAGGGAAAAGCCAGCCCAGCAATTTCGAACATCACCTGAGATAGGAATGCCTTTCTCATTATGCTGAAGCAGCCCATCTTCTGAGATCTTCAATTTTCCATCTTTGAATGTCCTCACTCTTCTCATGCCCTCCTTGTCATTCCCATAAATTACACTCCCATCCCTAGTCATGTAAAAAAAAAAAAATTCATTCTCACAAAGTACACATTCTTTTCTAATGACTTGATTTTACAAACCAAGACAAGTTAAACTCAAAAGTATTGACAATTGGAGTACAACCGAAAGCTCAGGTCCAGTTGATTGTCCCACTCCACATTCTTGATTACGAGCCTACCTAACAGAAACTTTAAACTTGCCACAGAGAATTAGTTCCAAAAATTAGATGTCCCAGCAATTTTTGGTGAAAATCCTCCCACTTTTCCTTTTATTTTTATTTTTAAATTCAATTCTTTTTATTTACTCAGGTTAAAAACTCCCTTTCTAGTAACTGTTATATATTGTACTGCTCAGTATGTTATCCATGGCAACAAATGGAGACAGTTGTAACACGCAACATTGTTTAAAACAATTAGCTTGGGATTTGCATTCTAATATAATTATTTGAAGAATAAGTGTTTTTTCTTGGATAAATATTTGAAGATAAAATGTTATTAGTTATTCATCAGAACATGTAATATGCTGTTTTGTTTGCATATGGATAATTCTATTCTAATGCTTTGTTTGTTTACTAAAGAGATAGGAGGAAAGATGAGAACTTCCAATCCTACATCCTCTCGAGTCTAATTTGTTGCTATTAGTTCCCAAAATAAAAATCTCCTTCTCCATTTTCTCTGCATTCAGACAGAGGGGATCACATATGAAATTGTTTAAACATGTTTATTAAATTTATGAATTTGAATGAGTTCTTATAACCTATATGCACTTATAATAGTAAGAGACAGTACTTTGAAAACTACTTACAACCAAGGAGTCCTTGTATTCGGAGAGCCATTCTTGAGGTGACACAAATCAATAGAGACTTTTTTGGTCTTAAAAAACTTGAAAGACTTTAAGGGACACCCACTTGAAATTTCATCAGGAGCTCTGATCTCTATCTGCTAAAAGAATTATGAAAAATTAATTTATCTTAATCGATAAATAAAATGTTTCTAACCATGTAACTATAATTTTTAAGTCATTTGTTTGAGCCATAGATATTAGGCCTTTTGATATTGCAATATTCTTTGTCAATTACGATCATAAGGTTAAACATTATGGATGGCTGTAATTGGTCAACATGCATATAATACATGACCGAATTGGTTTACGACACATTGGAATAGGATCCTCTCCATTTTGCTTGAAATAGAAAGAGTTCATTTCACAATTAAGAGTTTATTTCTTGGATCTGATTGTGTACACATATAATGTGAAACATAAAATGGATCTATTTCAAATGAAGAAGATCCTAATACTTAGTTATTGTTATGCTTGAACTCACTTTGCTAGAAAGCAAAATTTGATTAAGACAATATTGAAATTAAAACCTGTTCAGTGTCCTCCAAATGATCAACCCAGTCATGAATCATGAACTGTATCCATGAGCAGGCTATCATGTTGAATTGCTTCCCATTGTCTATGAACTTTTTCCTCGCCAAAAGCTTTGATGCTACTACTGTTGGATGGGGCTCTAACAGCTGTGGAGATTGATGAGAAACAATACACGAACATGGTGCATATTATTACTTGTGAAGAAGAGGACTGTGTTGCCTACTAACATACCATAAATTGACACAAGTAAAAAAAGAACATATTCCAACATAGAAAATACAGGCCAAATAGTGTTATTTAAACAATCATGTGATGCACATGAATAAATTCTCAGAATATATGGGCAGGTGGTAGTTTCGTTTAGGGGTGATTGGGTGAAAGTGTCAAACTCATTTAACTGGTAAGCTGTTTTGCTTTTAGGCCAAAAGAAAAATGGGGTGTTGTCTTAGCCCAGAATTCATAAAATCAATGGGTACAATAAATACAAGGGGTCAAGTAGCGCCGGGGGGTGGGTGGGGGAACTACTTGCTTAGCAAGGGGGCTGTGGTCCTCTTATTTTATTTAGCAAATTTCTTGGAGTTATGGTAGCAATTTGTTTGTCAACTTATTTCACTTTCTTTTGTATTCAAATTACTATTTGGAAATGACAGTGTGTTTGGCACTTTAGCTGTTTGCGGTTTGAAATCCAAAGTAAAAAAAATTTCAACAATGAGATTTAGATCTTGTGTTGCTGTCTGACTACACCTAAATGATTTGTTTTGGTGTTTTTGTTTTTGTTTTTTATTATTACTTGGCAACACATTAGACAAAGTATTGGACAGATTACAGAAATATAGAACTAAGTTTGGTTACAAACTTGGATGTAGCCTGAGGTTACAACAAATAATAGCAAGATGACATGTGTCCATGTCATGTGCATTGCACATGACTTCCTAAACCACACTTATGTGATTGTATATAATTTTGGACACATGTCATCTTCTTATTGTTGAAGCTAAAACTAAGTTTGTAGCCAAACTTTGTCTTAAAATATAATACTAATTGTGAGTTCTAGTTAGCTCAACTGGTAAAGTCTCTGATGATTAAATAAGAGATCTGGGGTTCAATCCCCGCCTATACCAAAAATTGATTGGTGTTTTGGTCTGATAATAAAGAATTATTATCAAGAGCGTACGCTATAATTTGAAACTCTCTAAAAAAAAATATAATACTAATTGACTAAGGCTGATGAATTGTTTCAAAGATTTGCTTGTGTTTGGAGAGTTTTCATATAATTATTTAGTTGACAACTCTAATTAGTATTTAGTTAGAAGAGTAATGGATATATAATGAAATAAAAAATATAATTTTATTTAATTTATAGAAGACGGGGAAACCAACTAAAATTTTGATCTTTCTAGCCATGAATAATGTTAAGACCATGCTTCGTAACAAAATAAAGGCTGATTTTTTTAACAGGTTATATGATTTTGTACATTGAACGGAAATTGCAAATAAATTTATTATAGAATTAATAATATATAATTTTTGAGATTCAAATTAAGGTTGAGCTTCACTTTAATGGGTGATTGAGTTGAATTTTATAAAGAAACAATAACTGTTTTTGTATTTTATTTATATTTTGTTAATATTAAATAAATGATAGTCTGGATTTTTATATATTAGTTTAGTTTTGAATCTTATTATATTTCTTGTTCTTAAAAGGTAAAAGTTTTTTGTTTTATACTTTGGTTTTAAAAATGAAATCATGGTTTCATGCTTGGAAAGAAATATGATTTCTTGAAGAGCCATGCGTATATTATTGAACTTTTTGTTTTTAGCACCCCTAAAATTTTAGAGTGCCCTAATTAGTAGTGTGCATGGATCATGTTGGAAGGTTTCTTCAACCTAATTTAACCTTACTACCACCTAAATGTATCATATGTGTCGAAACCAACCCAACCCAACCCACATAAATCAAGTTGGATTAGGTTGAGTCAGTAAGTTGTGTTTACATGTTTTTTGCTATATAAAAATTTGGACTTTCATAAACTATTTAAGAACCTTTTTTAATACATTATTATAATTTACATAAGGACGAAATTTGGCTACAAACTTGGTTGTAGCCTAAGGTTACTATTTCACTTTATATCTTTTTATTAGATGTGGATTTTAACAGATTCATTATTGGATTACATTTTCTTCTAATATTCTCCGTGCTTGCAAAATTTCTAGAAGACCAAAGGCCAATAGCTATGTTATTGATTAATTGTTTAAATTGCAAGTTTTTGTAGCCTAAAATTATGCATAAGAAAAAAGTTTATGGATCATATAATAAGAAACATCTTATTGGCCCAAAATTTGACATGTGTGTTAAGAGCGTAAAGAACATGTAATCCAATGGTTAAAATTTTAAAACATATAGCAATGTTAATTTTTTTTAAAGGAAGTTGTAGCTTAAGGCTACAACCAAGTTTACAGACAAACTTTGTCCTTTACATAATATTCCTGAATTATAGTAATCCAAATTTCCAAATTCATCCTAACTAATTCTCAAAATAAAAAAATATATCAAACTAAAAAGATTAAAATAGAGATAATAAAATAACCTAATATATATGATAAGTTGTCTTTAGATTAGATGAGTGGAAAAAACAATCCCTAAACTTGACCCAACCCAAGTCTTAAATAAAATTTCAACTCAACCCAATCGATCAACCCACGAAAACCAATCCAAGGTATATCGAGCTGAATTAAATTGGGTCTCTTAAATTAGTGGAAGCTTTGATACTAATTGTTGAGATTTGCTGATGCAGAAGTTTTATTAGAATAATAAATTTAACAATAAAAAAGAAAGTACTTTTCAAAGTAAATACCTTGTAATAAATCTCACCACACTCAAGTAGAATACATAAAGAAGTTCTAAATAAAATAGAATTTTATTGATGCTTAAAACATTAGTAGTGCTACAAGTACTACAAATTTTACTAAATTGAGCTTACAAACTGATGTATCACCAATCATAAGGAGACAATTAAAATATTCGGATATGAGGTAATTGAAGTCTACCAATCACATTAATTGTCATCTCAATTTGTAAATTTTATGTAGTAAAACTTATAGCACGTTTAACATTTTTCGTAAAACACTTTAGACACTTTACTACACACCACACACCACACACCACATACCATTCTTGTTTCTTATTTTCTCTTACACTTATTTGCTATCTCACTGATGTTGGATTGATGTTTTTCAGCACACTCCAAATGGACGCCACCTTCTACCTATTTATACTTCAAAAGTATAGAGACAAACTTTGTCACAATTAGTAGATATGTAAATTGGTTATTGGATTAATTTTCATATCCACTCATGTCGATTGTTAGAAATATATTAAACATATTAGCCCAATGTAATAGGCCCAAGCCTAGTCTTACTTGTACTAGTAGTCTAGGGTTTAGTCGTCTATATATACTAATGTTAGGGTTTATTGTAACACAGGTTATTGTACAGGTTATTGTACTACACTTTTATACAATAAAGATGTAGCCCTTAAGGGATTCTTCCGTGGATGTAGGCCGACAAGGATAAACCACGTAACTTTCGTGTTCTCGGTGTTCCTATTCTATGCTTCCCCTTCCGCATCTACTCGAGCATATACAACATAGTATAACATATCGCATTGCTAATAATAATAATATTTAACATGGTATCAGAGCCAAACTTCGTTCTTGACATCAAACAAAATCTCTAGCAAGCAAAGTAGATTCTCATGTGCACACCACCATTAGAAGTCACACACGTTTGTCTGTTGGATTTAGACTACACGGCATCTCGCAAACACCGTGGCTCAGTGCTTTGTCCAAGGTCCATTAACTCAAGCAAACCTGTGACATCAATCTCAGATCTGTGCAAATCCAAGCTTCGCCTGATGAAACCAACCACAGACGTGACCCACGGCCTCCCGCGAGAAAAACCTAGAAGTCTGATCTCCACTGGACGCTGCATCAATCTCAGATATGTGCAAATCCAAGCTTCGCCTGATGAAACCAACCACACAGACGTGACCCACGGCCTCCCGCGAGAAAAATCTAGAAGTCTAGTCTCCACTAAATGTTGCACGCGCCCCACATGTTGACGCAGTTTCTACCAAACTCTCCACGCACTGCCGCTGATTCACAAGTTCAAATCCTCCTATAGTTACACGCGCTGCCCTAATGGCCTTGTAGCCCGCCGATCTGCAAACTTGAGAAATCTGGAGCTCATCGAGTGTTACACACGCCTCCACGCACCGAAGGTTTTCCTAAACTCTCCTCCACGTGCCGGTTACCTACTCTCAAGCGCTGCACGCGCCAATAAACTTCTGCTGATGTCATCTTGACGTCATTTGATGACGTCATCACTCCATGTCAGCAGCCATGCAAGCACGTCCACATCAGCCCTAGTCCACGTCAACGACACGTCATAGGATGACGCCAGCGGCTCTGCTGCCTGATCCGTGACCTGACCCAAAAACCCGGAACTGACCCGAACCAGTATCCGTTGACTTTTACCCTGGACCAGTTGGCTTTGACTTTTGCGTTTACCTTTAATGAAAAGTCAAAATTTTTTGAAAGGGCCTATCTTCCTCAGTTTTTTGCGTAGATTCCAATTTTGGACTCTGTTTCTTTATTTGAAACCCTGAAATTGGTCAATTGGCACATTCTTCATTGTGGTTTCTTCAAAGGCATTCTTCAAGGCATCTCCAAGGGATCTTCTCATACTTATCTAACCTCAAACCTTTATCGAGCTTCTGCCTTGAGTTTGAGGGAGGGTGTTAGAAATATATTAGACATATTAGCCAAATGTAATTGGCTCAAGCCTAGTCTTACTTGTATTAGTAATCTAGGGTTTAGTTGCCTGTATATACTCATGTTAGGCTTCATTGTAACACATGTTATTGTACTACACTCTTATACAATAAAGATATAGTACTTAAGGGATTCCTCCATATATGTAGGCCGACAAGGCTGAACTATGCAACCTTCGTGTTCTCGGTGTTCCTATTCTATACTTTTCTTTTCGCATCTACTCGAACATATATAACATGGTATAACATATCATGTTGTTAATAACATATTTAACATCAGTAAATATCTAACCACACGTTGATAAATGTGCAAATTGAATAAAAATGTGTAGCAAAATACGTGGCCATATAACAACTCATTTAATACTAGTTGCAAGTCGGTGTTATTAATTTGTTGCGCACGAAGTCCAAAACCAATTTGGACGTGTCCGGACCTCGTTGTATACACGGCTTGCACAAAGTCCAATTTTGCAGCTGCTAATTCTTTCAGAGACTTGGAATAAATTAAAATATTGTCGGTAAGTCAGCATAAGCATGAGAATTAAAGCCACGTGGACAAATTTTTCCGGAGGAGAAAAAGAGAGAGGAAAAAATACACTCTGTTTTGGGATGTATATTTCCTTACATTCACAGTTAAGAGAACTCATGTGGGACTAACATAACTGTGAGTAGGAGGAAGTATATTCCTGATCGAACAGGGTTATACTTCCTCAAGAGAGAGTGTGGTGGTGTTGACTTTAATAGGGTCGGTTAGTCAAGTCAAGTTGAACTCTGTTACAGGTGTATGCTTCCTTCCCTCAGGGGAGGAAGCATAACAGGGTGTATTTTTCCCCAATCCAGAAAGAGAGAGAGAGAAAGGTTTTTTTTTTTTTTTTTGGAGCATACTGTAAATTAGTGAGGTAGTGAGAGAGAGAGAGAATGGTTCTCTTGTGTGACATCTTGTTAGTTATAAAATTAATTCACTCCAATCAAGCAAAAATAACAGATAGAAGTTACAACTTCATCATTAATTAATTAAGGTGTTTGGAACTCTTACCCCGTATGGTGAAGATGATGGAGGCATGTTTCGACCCAAAAAGGTTCCTTGGCTACCAATGGCATCATCACTAGGGTGATTGCACTTTCCATCAGCCGTCCTATAGGCAAATTCTTGTGTATTATATCTCTGTCCATTGATTTCTCCGACCGGCAATAGATTATAACGTTGGTGCAAGTGTCTTCTAATTCCCAGATAAGCAGCTCCAATAATTACTGGTAGTCTGTGCCATGCGTCCAGCTTGTCCACCAGGTGTACAACCTAATTAATATCAAACATAGTAAATGTTATCAAACATATATAGTAACTGATATGTCAACATATATAGTAATAGAGAAAGAGAGATTGCACTAACACAGAACAATATGGTGTCTAGGAGAGTCATTTTGGCCACCGTATACTTAAGTTGAGGGTGGATGAAGTGTGACAAAAAAAGATGGAATATTGTCATCGCTTTTTGTGGAAGATGCTCCTTGTGAAACCTCGTTCTGCTCCAGCTGAACTGAGAGGACAATAATTGAGAGCTACGGGTCAGATTTTTCAATTTAAAACCTGTATTTTGAGAACGTGTAAACCGTGGTTTCAGTATTTAAAAATATGAACTTGACCCACAAACATTAATGCATTTTTGGTAAAAATAATTTTTCATAACAAATTATAAATAGAAATGCTTGTTATGAGTAAAAAAAAAATATTTAAATTGTGTATTCGAATTAAAATTAATAAAAATTTAATAGTTATTATCTATAAAATATTATAAAAATATTATGTAATATATATATATATATATATTTTAAGTGGGCTATTTTTTAAAAAAAAATTTCCTGTTTTAATACTAATAAAATCACAAAGAGAAAAAGACTGCGGTACTAATTAGGTTAAACCTCTCTTATAATGGCCAAACAACAACCACAATTTTTTTTTTAAAGAAGTCAATTTATTAGTCTTCCCAAAAAAAAAAAAAACCCCTTTAATCACAGTGAGATATATATAATATAATATTAATGACTGAAAGCGTCTCATCTCACGTAGTCGCACCGCTGCCGCCAGCAAGCCCATCATTTCGCCGTCGCGTCCATGCATCACTATCAAGGCATCACGCCTAGCCCACGGATTCTGCTCTCGACGACGGCATAGCTGGTATTTATCTTTCTCTCACATCTCTGATAACTGGTATTTATCTCTTCTGTCTCTTAGATCTGATTTTGTTATGGTCTCTCTCCTCGCACGGTCTTTGTGTGCTCACTGACCAGATTTTTTTTTTTTTGGGTGATATTGGTAAAAACCGAAGCTTTAACTTGTGAAAGCAAGGTCAAAGTAGTTGAGGAAAGAGGGTTTACACGAGGAAAGAGGGTTTACACATTACTAGGAAGCTGAACGAAGACCACGAAATATTGGATTTAGGGCATTTGATTTTGGTTGGTTTATTTATGCAGAGTGCCGACAGTAAGGTGGGTCTATGGGCCAGTGGGTGTACTCCAACAATAAATAATGCTTGGTCAGGCTTAGTGAATTTTGTCTTTTTGTTGAACATTTAATTGTTTATGTTTTTTTTTTTTTTTTTTTTTGAGAAAGATTTAATTGTTTATGTGATTAGATAAAATCATAGTTTTAAAAATCGAATCGAACCGGCCGGATTAACCAGTTCAACCGAAAATTGACTTTTAATTTGGTCCGGTTATAAGTAAAAACTAGAAATTACTTAAAAACCGAAAAATCGAGAACCGGCATGATCGAACCGGTTAATGCCTGGTTGGGTTGAAAACCTAAACTACACCTTTTTTTTTTTTTTTTTACTTTTTCCCTGCCTAAACTACGTCGTTTTGGAACCTTAAAACTAAATCTTAACCCCAAAGGGCCTAAACACTTAATTCACTCTTACTCACGCCTCTCACCTATCTGTCTTGCTCTCACGCCTCTCACTCTCACTCTCACCTCACTCAAGCTCACAGCCTCTCATCTGATTTGCTTCTCATCCTCACGGGTCACACCTCTCGCCGTCTCGGTCTCAATGTCTCGGGCTCGCCATCTCGGTCTCGATGTCTCGGTCTCGCCGTCTCGGCCCTCTCATCTAATTTGCTTCTCATCCTCACGGGTCACGCCTCTCGTCGTCTCAGTCTCGCTGTCTCGATCTCGCCGTCTCTGTCTCGATGTCTCGATCTCACCGTCTCGGCCTTTGAAGTTTGGGTTTTTTTTTTTCTTTCTTTCTTTGGTCTCAGTCTCGCCGTCTCGGCCTCTGAAGTCTGGGTTTTTTTTCCTTCTTTGTTCTCGGTCTTGCCGTCTCGTTATCGGTCTTGCCCTTTGTGCTCTGCTATTTTGATTATTTTCCTTTTTCCTTTACTTTTGACTGTACCTTGTTGATTCTCTTTCTTTCTTTTGATCATTCTCTCAGCTTTTGATTGTAACTTGTTGATCATTCTCTCGGCTATTTGGATGTAATGAACTTATTTGCGATTTGCCATTTGGGTCTAAATGTAATGACTAATGAATTTATTTATTTGGTTTTGTTGAAAGTTTATTATGTTAAGGATGATTTTTTTGTAAATGTTATTATGTTAAATTCTTTAAAAAGATGTTATATACTTGTATGTTTTTTAAGGAAACATATTTATTACTATTGGTTTGTTAGTTTTAGTATATTAAAAAATTATTAATTATTTATATAATTTAAATAAATAATAATTAAATTATTTATGACATCATTGGTTGGTTTGACCAAAAAACTGATAATTAGTTCCTTTTCTGGTTCTTTTACTGTACCAGTTTTTAAAACCATGGATAAAACATAACACAAACTCAACTTTCAACTGGGAATGGCTTGAGTCTAGTGGCCAGTTGTCACTAAACAGGTTAGGATACAGACACATATTCAAGAGTGGACACATGTCTACATCGCAACGTGTCTAGTGGCCCCCTTTCAACTTCCCCCAACAAAGGTTGTATAGAGATATAGGTCATTATGTGCACGATCTGGAAACATCATTGAAGAAAAGAGTGTTCATGTACTACAGATTACGCACATTTTCAACATTAGAAGAATAATTTAGATTATTCACTTTTAGTGAGCCATAGCCAAGCATTGCCAAGTGTTTTTACTTTTTAGACCATTTTGTTGCTCCTTAGAAGGAATAAAAACTACAAATCCCTCAAGGGGTCTCTTGACTTTCTCCTTGTCAAAGGTAGTGATTGAGACATATAGTGGCTTGTAAGTCACCTATAGTTTCATTAATCATGAAGAGAACTTTTTCAGGTACTAATTAAAGGTATTAGTTAAGGACTATGACTTGTCTAGGTTTGTTTGTTCGTTTGTTTTTTTTTTTTTTTTTTTTTTTTTTTTTTTTTGAGAATAGTCAAAAGAATTGGGCATGGGTCCATCTCTATCAAAAACCTTGGACAATTCGAGGCAATAGAAAGGAGATGGGTACCATCTCAATCCAGAACAGAAGGGCAACCCACTGTGCTAAAAGTTGGGTAGACAAATTGCCTTCTCTATACACAAAAGAGAAATTTACATTTACAAAAGATTTGACTAAATTAAGAATATCCTCAACTATAGCTTTGTGAGCAGATAAGCCTGATCTTTGTAGAGACTCTATCATATTCTACGCATCTCCTTCTATAATTATTTTGTTGAATCCCTTAGCTGCTGCTCTTCGGATAGCACACCAAGCTATCTCAGCTTCACCACAAATAGAACTTCCTAGACTAATTTGCTCAGTCCATGCCTCAATAAGATTCCCTTAATGGTCTCTGCTCACCACAATCACAAAGCTATTTCCTTCTCTAATAGCTACATCAAAATTCAATTTAACCCAATCTATGGGTGGAGGATACCATTTGGGTCTCTAGATGGTTTCTTAATTAGTTTTCTCAATAATTGTTTATGTTCTTCAAAAGATCTCAATATTTGTCGCACAATCTCCATAGGGTTGCTTTTGACTCCCTCTACCCTTACTTTGTTTTTTATCATCCACACGTGGTCATAAACAATTGCAGCAGATGGTTGAAAATTTCTAGATTCTTCACTGTTTAGCCCCAGCAAGTCTTCAGGGTACAAAATCATTTTCACCCAATCTGAAATTGAGAGGCTATTTAATCTATTCAAATTAATTGGACAAGGTAACATTTGCCAAATTTGGGCAGCCAAGTCACATTGAATAAAAAGATGCTCTATTGACTCAACTACATTGTTGCACAAATAACAATTAACAGAAGAGAGAACAAACCTATTATTGAGGACTAAACAAGTAGGTAGGATGTTCCATACCATTTTCCACAAGAGGTTTTTGAGCCTGGCATTAATTTTCAATTTCCAAAGATTCTTCCCATCTTTGTTTTGCAAGTTGGGGTGGTTGGCTGAGCTTGTGATCCTCAATGAAGCATAAGCCAATTTAAATGGGTATTCCCCATTTGTGTTTGTATAGTACACCAGCCAAGGCATGAGAGAATGTTGATGTGGTTGGATTTGGACCTTACATGTGGAGTGACTGTGACCAGAGGAAGAGGAAAAGTTAGCTACAAAACCTTATCCTTGGCCCGTGCTAAAGGCATGATTGCCTTGGGAAAGAAGTAAGATATGCATATGATATGGTACTCAAGCACTCATAAAAGGGAGATAGTAACTTTCTAAAGTTAGCAGCTATGGGAACACCGCTTATTAGCTGAGTCCATGTTGGACCACTTCAGAGACACGTGTATCACCTACAGTACTCTTGATGTCCCTCTCATTGCTCAAGAGTTATTCCCCAAGCAGTGACAAAGTCACCTACACGCATGCCACGGTGCCATGTTGGTGTTTTCTCTCTCCTCCAGTCACCAAATAGTACCCCAATTGTGGAAAGGTCCAAAAATAGGAAATGATGACTTGACAGCTATCTTTGTACTTAGCCATATTCCTTAGATTATAAGAGGAATATGCAGCTGGACTTTTAGGGTAAGAACCCAAATAGATCTTTTGAGAAGAGAGTAGAAAGTTGATAAGATAGAAAGGTAGAAAACCAGGTCTCTCTTTTAAGAAAGAACACCCTTATACAAGAGTTACCTCTAATATATGTTCAAATCTAACTTATATGTACATTTTTTGGTGACTCCATTGGAGAATCTCTAGTTTATATACATCTTTGAGTGAGTTTTCTATGGGTCTGTATATTTTTGTTTACTCTCATCTTCTTCATGCCTCTGAGGAAGAAAGTTACAGGTGTACTATCTAGTTTGGGTGACAACTAGCAAGCAGGGCCAAGAGTGGAGTGCATATCCATGCATACTGATGGTATAGAGTCTTCTGGTGAGGCTAGTCAACCTAAGAATAGGAATATCGTGACAGACATCAAGGACCTTCAACGCTCTTAGGCTGCCATGTAGGCAGAATTCCAGGCTTTACATCAGGAAACGTTCATACCTCAACCTCCATAGGGTGGTCAAGGTCCTCGGGGATCTCCTTATTTGATTAAGGAAGATATTTTTACTATGTTGTTCGAAGCTAAGAAAGCAGAGAGTACTGTTTATAGTGATACCAGGCCCTCTTATTCCAAGGATGCAGCTGGTAAGCCTTATCCTACCACCTATTGTCCTCCCATCTTTCCCAAGTATGATGACATGGTAGGGAATGCTAAGGAACACATAAGGCGGTACGTAAATGCACTGACTGCCCATTCTTATGATCATGAGTTGAGGCTCAAGGAGTTTTCCAAGTCATTGGAAGGTCGTGCTTTTACATGGTACACTAGCCTTGCACCAGGGTCGGTTCTGAGCTAGAACGATAAGACAACGCAGATCATGAAGATGTTCTTTACTTTAGAAAAGAAGCTTATGTTATCAGATCTTTAACAAGAAAAGCAAAGGGTATCTGAAGTGCTGTTGGAGCATATTCACAGGTTCAGAGACCTTTCTTTGCTGTGTTAAGACCCTATGGAAGAAGAAAAGCTGGTAGATGCTTGCATTTCTGGTATGTTGTACGAATATTGGCCTTATCTTGACAATTTGTAGATTTCTAGCTTTACAAGGCTTGTAGAAGCTTCAAGGAGGACAAATATGTCTATAAGGAAGCCTTCAAAGGGGTCGACTTCATAGACCGCAAATACACCTAGGCAGCCTTTCAGGAGAGAAGGTAAGAAGGTGGAAGTTGTTGTGGTGAAGGAGCTCAAAAAGGCAGCCAATGGTAAGAAGAGGGAGAGAGGTAGTATTCCTCCTCATTTTACTGTTTCTACTAAAGAGTTATATAGAATCCTAGAAGCTTGGTTAAAGGACGGCGTGGTGGTGTTGTCTGAGTGCAAAAGTGAATCTATAGATGAAGAAAATCGAGGTCCACTTTACTGTAGGTACCACAAGAGATGTGATCACCGTACCATGGATTGTTATGCCTTAAGGAACATTTTCAATGATAGGATAGCCAAGGGTGATTTGGTTATCAAAGGTGAGAAGAGGGCAAACCCAAGGATGTGAAGGCTAGAGGTGGCACTGACTTTCTTCATGGGTCGTGAGGACCCCATGGAAGAAGAAGTTGAGAATATGGCTAGCAGTAGCTCAGCACCTCTGCCTTTATGAGATGAAGAGATGGTCACAAGAATTCAACAGGATGATAAGATACATTCTTTTCTTGAAGGAATAGGTCATAGGTCATTGGCTAGGAGAAAAGTAGCCCAAGCCCTGACCAGAGTGATGGAAAGGAATCACGAAGTGGCAGCTGTTGAAGGAAGTTTGATGTAAGTGGCATACCAAGAAGCAAAAGATTCGATCATATTTTCTAAAAGAGATTTAGCCAATCGAGTTATTGATGGTGACAAACCTCTGTATCTTACTGCTTTTTTAGGAGCATCTTAAATCAAAAAGGTCTTGGTTAACACTAGTGCATCCACCAACATCCTGCTTCTCCTAACATTTGATGCTTTAGGCATTTCGAGAGAGAGAATTATTCTAGAACCACTTCAGGTAGTAGGGATAGGGTCTTTGCAATAGTGTACCCTAGGACATATGTCTTTGGATCTTAGGGTTAGGCCAATTCGAGCACCTACTCTAATGCATGTAATGGAGGCAAATACTTCTTATCACATCATTCTAAGCTTTCCATGGCTGAAGGCATATAAAGCTGTGGCTTCCACATATCATCAATGTGTGAAGGCTATCTAAAGGAATAGGCAGGTGGTCATTGAGGCCACTAAGATGCCTTTTGATAGAGCGGGACTCCATTTTACTAAAGCAGACTTATATCAGGAGTATGAGCTCGAGGGTGAAAATAGAATTCTTCCTTTTAACCCCATTGCTTTGCAAGGAGAGGAAGAAGATGATGGCGAGGTTGTGGAATCAAAAAGGCCCTCCAAGATAAGGAGGACCACCAGGCTTGATGGTAAGGTGGTATATGAGTTTTGACGGTCAAGGGAAGGGGATATGGAGGATGGCGAGCCTAATCCCCCCACTCTGACTCAATAGCTGAAAGAGGTTCATGTAGCTGAAGAGCCTGTGAAAGAAGCTCCTGAGTAGATGAATGACGTTGTCAAAAATGTGCAAGAGGAACTTGTTGAGATTGATCTGAACGATGGAGAATGAGGAGAAAAGCTGGTTAAAATCAGCAAGGGTTTGTCTGAAGAAGAAAGAAGGAAATTGATAGCCTTGTTAAGAGAATACAAGGATGTTTTTGCCTGGAGTTATCAAGAAATGTCAGGTTTGAGTCTGAGCTTAGTAACACATAATTTAAAGGTGGATCCTAATGTTAAGCCTGTGAAGCAACCACCAAGGAAGTATTGTTTAGATGTGGAGGAAAAGATAAAATCTGAGGTGAATAAGCTTTTAAAGGCAGGGTTTATAGAAGAAATTGAATGTCCAAGTTGTTTGGCTAACATAGTACCTGTGAAGAAGAAAGGCGGCCAAATAAGAATCTATGTGGACTTTCGGGGTCTCAATAAGGCTTGTCCCAAAGATGAATTTCCACTCCCTAATGTTGATATTTTGGTGGATATAGCTGCTGGTCATGAACGCTTTTCCTTCATGGATGGCTACAGTGGGTATAATAAGATCTTTATGGAACCAGCAGATACCCAGAAAACTGCATTTAGAACACCATTTGGGAACTATGTCTATAAGGTAATGCATCTTGGGTTAAAGAATGCAGGGGCTACTTACCAAATAACTATGACCTTGATCTTTGGTGATATGCTACATAAACAGGTAGAAGATTACATTGATGATCTTGTGGTGAAAGTAAAGAACCCATTTGAGCACTTGTTGCACCTGAGGCAGGTATTTGAAAGATGCAGAGAGCATAATTTGATGATAAACCCTTCTAAGTGTGCTTTTGGGGTATCCTCAGGGAAGTTCTTAGGTTTTCTTGTTCATCATAGGGGGATTGATTTGGACCCTATAAAGGCCCCTTATAACTTTGAAAGAGTTGAGCAGCTTTGCGGGAAAAGTTTCTTACTTGAGAAGATTTATTCCAAGACTAGTTGAAATTTTGAAGCCTTTGGTAGAGAAGACTAAGAAGGGGGTGACCTTCATTTGGTGTGATCAATGCCAAAAAGAATTCAAGAAAGTTTAGGCAATATTGGCAGATCCTCATACAATGGTGGCTTCTTTACCTAGCAAACCTCTTTTGTTGTACATAGTTAACATAGAGTAATCTTTGGGAGCATTGTTAGCTTAGGATCAAGAAGCGGTGAAAAAGCCAGTATATTATATTAGCAAGCTTATGAAGGGACTAGAACTAAGATACTCAATTGCTGAAAAGGTATGTTTATCTTTAGTTTTCATTGTATCAAAGTTCAATCATTACTTCTTAGGGCATCGTGTACAGTTGGCAACCAAGAGCAATCTTGTGAAATATCTCTTAACTCGCTCTCAATTGTTGGGGAGAATGGCGCAATGGGTCATCCTGACGCCATGCCTTGATATTGAGTGCATAACACTAACTGCCATTAAAGGCCAAGCAGTGGTTGATCTGCTGGTTAACTTTCCTGGGACAAGTGATTTCTCACATTCTTGGGATAAGTGATTTCTCATTTCCCCAATAGGAGATCTTGGTGATAGAGGAACAAGAGTGGTCAATGCATTTTGATGGCTCATTTACATTTCAAGGGGGAGGGATAGGAGTGGTATTGAAGTCACTAGGGGAGGAACATAGATTTGCTTACAAGCTACGTTTCTCCTACTCTAATAATGAAGCAGAATATGAAGCCTTGTTAATAGGACTGAAGGCCGCCAAAAGACTTGGCATAAAGAAGCTGAAGGTTTTTGGAGATTCTGAGTTAGTCATTAAGCAAGTTGGGGGGACCTATAGAGTGAAGAATCCTAGTTTAGCTGCTTACAAAGCTACGGTCTAGGAGCTTATGAAACACTTTGCGTCCATAGAATGCAAGGTGATTAGCAGGAATGAAAACAAGCTGGCTGATTCGTTAGTTACCCTAGCCACCAAGTCTGTGCTAAAGAAGGAGAAGATGATGCTTCGAGTGGAGAAACAACTTGGTCTAGTCCAGGATGAGCTGTGCCTCCCTCAAGATTGGCGAGAACCCTTGTTGAAGGCAATGACTCAGGGAAAGTATATTATCTATGTTTGCATGTCTAGATCTAGGCTTTGCCATGCTTTTTGCCCTTCATGGGCTTGTGCTTGTCGGTCTTTAGGGCCACTTGTTTGTGTGGTTGCATTTGTCCCTCTTATGGATTGTTTGGATGCAACCACTTGTGAGACACATCTCCATGATGTTGGTGTGCTTGATACACACTTGTTTCCGCTTTATGCGATGATGTTATGCTTGCCTTGCTTGCTTTGCGTCACCTATTTGGCTTTCTTTGCTTCTTTGCATTTTTGCACGCTTGCCTACATGGTCATGCATAAGTCTTTGCTTGCTTGTGTCATCAAGCCTAATTCCTACTATCTTATGTGGGTCCACACCCGTCTTTGATACATGAGGCCCCGAGTCCCTTCTAGGAATTTTGCTTGATGGCACGTGTGCCGTCCATACTCCAATCCAATGGAATTATAGACACCCAATCCAAACCTACATTTGTCCTTATAGGACACCCTCTTTTGCTTGATAACATGTTCGTTTGCCCCAGTTTGACTCTCCTTGCTAGTTCATCCCTTTGCATGCTTTCTTTCTAGTTGTTTCTTTGCTTGTCTGTTGGCTTGTTTATTTTGTCATTGCATGTACGTACATGTAGCATAGATACTTGGAGTAAGGGTGCGACTTCTTAAGCGTGAGCAAAAGAGGGCAAGGATGCAAGCAAGAAGACACAAGCCCAAAAAGAGCAATGTTTAGTAGATTAGGAGGCCTAGCTTGCCCAAGTGGTTACATCTTTTTCCCTTTCTCTTAGTCTCTTCTCTAGAGCATTGTATTAGGGTTTCCTCTCTATGTACCCTTTATCTTTCCTGCATCTTGCTTGGGCTGTGTTCCCTGGATATGACAATGTCAGTTTTACATTTTTCGTACCTTACTAGGCCATACTCTTGGGATGTTAGCAATGTCTGTTTTACTTTCCTGTTTTGTGTGATAGCATTATGCTTGGTGTATTCAATCTATACATGCTCGTATATGGGTGATTGTGCACTTTGTATGATGAATTCTCATGGCTATGTGAGTGACCCTCTCTAGCTATGAGTGCTCTTGACCTTGTAGTGTGGGTATACGCCCAAGGCAATTGCTGTAGGTGCATATTCATGCTATATTGTGTGCACCATCATCGTGATGTGATCATCCCAATCTATATCACCAAGTGACATTGGTTTCCCTGTGTATGCGACACGCATCAACATGTTTGATGCTTTGAGGGGCTCCGACTCATCCTAGCACGAGCATGTTGGCACACGCTGTATACATAGGCACGAAACCCTGCCAGTCTGCCATAGCGCACCAAACGCGAAGCTCTGCCTGATTTTTGCCGCGAAAATAGGGCATCCCCATTGTCATATTCTCACGATGAAAGCTTGGTAAGGATTGCATCGATTGAGATCACACCCTTTTTCGAAACCAAACCTCAAAGCCTAATTCATTTAAAGCCCTGAAAGCTAATGCCAATAGCCTTTTTTATTTTTTATTTTATTGCCAATGACCTTAAATTAAGATTCTACCAAAACAAAGGACTGTCCTTGGACAAATATTTTGGGATGCCTAACACCTTCCCCACACATAACCAGACTTTCGTATTCAAGAATCAAGATTTTTTATCCGTCCATATTAGATTAGGAAAAATGACCTATTTTCTTAGCCTAAAATTGGTAATAAAATCAAATAGAGTCAGGTGACTAATCACATCTTAGAAAAAACCCAATGATTAATGGAGACTTCACTTACTTTTGGTAACTCAATTAAAATTGACTCATTTTCCAATCACACACCAGAGGTACAACCCTCTTCCACAGCACTCGAGCTCCCAGGCCTACACGCTGTAGGCGCCTGCATGAGCGTCGCCATGATGGTTGGTCGAACTATCTCGAGGCATCGATAGTTGTGATGCTTGAGGATCAAAATGTCGTGGAATAGGTCCCTAAAGCTTGCAAATCGTTTCAACAAAAAGTATCTACATGGCTCCACTTCCCACCATATTTCTTTTAGCATTTGGCAGCCCTATAGTGCATGTGCTGAATCTTCAATCTCACTGCAGCATCGCTCACAAAGTGTATTCGGAGTAGAGTTTCACTTAAATAAATTTAGTTTTGTTGGAAGAGAATCATTGCAAGCCCTCCAAATGAAATGTTGGATCTTTCTTGGGACATTGAGAGACCAAATATTCTGCCAAAATCTATTGTGGGAATTTGAATTTGAAAAACCAGGTGCAGCAGATGTGGCTTTGTCAGTGAGAAGCCGATAAGCTGATTTGGTAGAATAAATACCATTTTTTGTGGCAGACTAGATCAATTTATCATTAGTATAGCTATGGCTTAGGGGCAAACTAAGGATGGTAGATGCTTCATGAGGGAGAAATTCATTACGTACTTGATCTTCAAGCCAACATAGTTTATCTTCGTCGATGAGGGCACAAACCCAAGTGTTGCTTGGAAAATTTTTAAGAAGGGATATGATATGGCTTGAGTGTTAATCTGGAAGCCATTTGTCATTTTGAATGATAACAGATTTACCATTGCCAATCCTCCACCTAGAGCCCAAACTCATAACCCGCCTAGGTTTCAGAATGCTTTTCCAAGCATATGATCCATTTGACTTCATTTCATCATCCATGACCAAACAATTGGGGAAGTATTTTGATTTAAAGACCTTATAAAAGAGTGACTCAGCATTATGGAGGAGCCTCTACACCTGTTTTCCTAGTAATGCTAAATTAAAATTCTCGATGTCTTTGAATCCCAAACACCCTTGGCATTTTGGCAACCAAAGTTTTTTCCATCCAACCCAATGAATTTTCCTCACTTCCCTAATGTAACCCCACTAGAACTTTCGAATTTGGGACTCAATGTCCATGCATAATGACTTGGGAAATTTAAAACAACCTATGGTGTAGGTTGGCATTGCTTGGAGCACAGCTTTTATCAGGACCAATCTACCCCCTTGTGATAGAAAATTTTCCTTCCATCCTTGGATTTTATGCCAAATCCTCTCTCAAATGTAACTGAAACTCTGTTTTTTTGCTTTACCAACAAAGGATGGCAGACCAAGATATGATTGAATGTGATGGGTGGCCGAAATTCCTAGCATTGTTTTGATGTGCTCTTGCATGGCTTGATCTATATTGTAGTTGAGGAACAATTGGGTTTTGTCCTTGTTTATTTGTTCACTCGAGGCTGCCTCATAGAGATGTAGAATCTCCAATAAGTAAGGTGATAGGGGGTCCCCTTGGCAAAGGCCTCTGTTGGGGAAAAAATGACCATGGGGTTCACCATTAACCAATATAGAAAAGGAGACAAAGCGCATACAAGAGCTTATAAGATAAATGCATCTGTTATCAAAACCCAATTTCCACATAATTTTTTTCTAAAAACGTTCATTCTACTCTATCATAAGCTTTACTCATGTCAAGCTTTAAAGTCATAAATCTTGATTTTTCTTTCACTTATTCTTCAGGTGGTGAAGTTTTTCAAAGGCTACTAAGATATTATCTAAGATCAGTCTATCGGACATGAAGGAACTTTATGGTCTAGAAACTAGTTTGGGTAGGAGTTCTTTCAAACAGTTTGCAATGGTCTTTGATATGATTTTATAGGGGACCTTACAAAGGCTTATAGGTCTAAAATCTTTGGCTTTTTCTGGTGATTTTATCTTTGGAATGAAGGAGATGAAAGTATGGTTTAGGTTTTCTGGCATTGTACCCAAATTGAGGATAGAGAGGGAAGCTACAACTACATCCTGGCCAATAAAATTCCAAAAAGATTTATAAAAAATTGGCGACATACCATCATGTCCAGGAGCTGATTATGGCTTCATCTGTTTCAAAGCTTTCTCAATTTCAGAGGTTGTGAATTCTCGGGTCAGTTTTGCATTCATACTAGGAGTTATCTTTGGCTTAATTCCTTGGAGGATCGGGTCAAATTCTGATGGCGTTGTTGAAGTGAACATATTTTTGAAATAGTCCACCATTGCCTCTCTAATCATTTTTTCTTCTTCAATAACTGTGCCATCCTTCAAAACTAGCTTTGAGATGAAATTTCTCCTATTACATTGGCTAGCACGGCTGTGACAGTAGCTAGTGTTCATGTCTCCACTTTTCAACCACTCAACCCATGACCTCTGAAGCCACATACAGTCTTCTTTAACCATGAGGTCATATACTTCTCCTTTAAGGATTCGTACCTGATCATGGTTACCCCCCTTCATAGCCAATGCCTCTGCTTGTGCAAGCTATTTTTTTTTCCTAGCAGTCGTCTAATGTTACTAAAGGAAAATAAGTTCCAACTCCGAAGGCTTGTGTGATAGGAATCAATTTTGCACATTACCCCTTGCATATGGTTACCTGAATTTTGTCGCTGCCATGCATTTTTAATTACCTCTTCACATCTTTCATCTTTTAGCCAAAAGGCTTCAAAGTAGAAAGGCATGTTCCTTTTAAAGAACCGCACATTCTCATCATCCAAGCATAACCACAACAGGTAATGGTCAGATAAGGAGCCAGCAATGTGATGAACACGAACCTTAGGGAATAATTGGGACCACGATGGTGTAGCCACCCCTCTATCCAGCTGAATCCAAGTCACATCTCCCCTATTTCGATTATTACAAGTGAAAGGCGAACCCACAAAACCCAAGTCTCGAAAGCCACTGAAATCCAAAGCATCCCTAAATTCCCTCATTTGTCTTTCCCTTATTGGAGCAGCTCCCATTTTTTCTTCCACCTAGACTATCTCATTGAAGTCCCCAACACATATCCAAGGAAGATCCATCTTAATGCATAGGTGTTTTAGTAATGCCCAAGAGTGTTTCCGGTTAGTCGTTATCGAATTTCCATAGAAACCCGTTAACTGCCAGGCATCATCCACTCCTGGGTTAACTACTGCATCAATGTAGGTTGGTAAGGAACTCAAGATGTTGAGGGCAGTACTATTCTTCCAGTAAAGAGCCAAACCTCCACTTTTGTTTATTTGTACAATGAAAACATTCTCAAGGTGGAGTTCCGAACAGAGTTTCTTCAAAAAATCTTCCTTTGATCTTGTTTTCATGAGGAATATGATGGATGGAGAATATTTGTTGGCCAATTTAGTGAGTTCTAGAACTGCCCGTGTTTGGCCCAAACCATGGCAGTTCCAACTAAGGCAGTTTATTGATGTTGGCGGGACTGGCTAAGGGTGGAAATTCGTGTTCGCATGTCAGGTTCGTGTCATGTCAACCCATGTGTATTCAACTATATAGGTCAACACTAATCCAACATGTTTATTAAACGGGTAAAGATTCCTAAACCCTAATACGGCCAATTTATTAAATGAGTCAGTCGTGTTGACATATTTATCAAATTTTATCAAAATGAAGAAAAAAATTTATGAAAAAACAAATAAAATAAATATTTTAAATATAAAATTCAAAACTAATAAGTAACGGCATCACAAATAATCATTCAAAACTAAAGCATATCTCAATATCACAAATAATCAATCACAATATGTTAAAGAAAATAAACCACAACAACTAATAAGTTTACATATCTAGTGTGGGGGGCAAAAGCCCATATTTATCAAATGGGCCTGGGGTCCTGTTCTGTATGTTATCCTATGTCCGAAGAGCAATAGTGGGCTGGAACAGTGTTCTGCGGACATCAGGCCCAAAGAGGGCCGAAAAATATAATCCGAAGAGGTCACCTATTGTCCGAAGAGGTTTTACTCCTCGGATACGAGTAGTTTTGATTAAATACATGTACAGGAAGCCCGAGTGCCCTTCCTGGCAATCTGGGTGACAAAGATAAGCTCTGGGCACTCTTGGGGATGATAAGGATGAAGAAATATATCAAGGAAAAGCTGTCACCGCCACATTTAATGCCCTGCAGCAACTTCTCTGGCCGCATTTATGTGGAGGGGACCCCTGAACAGTGCAACTTCACCTACCGCCACTCCCAAGAAGCTAAATGAGGTGCTTGACGTGACCCTTACTCAAGTATGTTAGCAGATGGAAGACAAGTGGAGGGTTAGGATGATTAGGAAAGAGGCTATATAAAGAAGGAGAGCCCCTGATAGAGGGAGGTGGAGAAAAAAAAGGAAGAAGAACAGAAAATCGCTTTACTGTAGCTCTGAAACTTGTAATCTAAGAACATTCAATATAATACCTCTTCGGATCTTTAGTCCTTCATGGTTTTTACGTGATTGCATGTCAGATTATTCGCCCGTGCTACCACCAACTCTTGTTTAATTCATATCCGGCCCAGCTCTTTCACCCACTGTCTACAAATTTATTGTGCTGGGTTCGTTGGGCCTCTAACCCACCTCTTTAGGGCTTGGGCTGCAAAAACTGACCCTACAATTGGCGCCGTCTGTGGGAAGAGCTTGTGCAGGGGAGAAAACAACAGTAGGTGATGGCTGAACCAAATCAGCAAGAAGCAGAATCTAGGGCACCTCAACACGTGGACCCTTTTTTCAACTTGGAGAGAAGACAAGATCGAGAGGGTAGTGTACACACTGTTCCCTTTGACCAGAGTCGATCACATGGTGGGAGTCATATATCCCATGCAGGAAAGAATCGAGATTTGCAGCGAGAGGTTGAAAAACTAAAAAGGGAGTTGCGCCATGCAAAGAGGAAAAGGGCTTCCTCGTACTCCGATGAAGATCCTGATGATGAGCCAGACGTTACTTATCAACATAAGTCCAGGACACCAGCCAGCGAATCCTATTTTTATGAGCAAGAAGCCCATCGTAAGGAGCAACATAGAACTCCATCACAAGAAGACATGGGAAATGACGCCATGAGCAGGGCTCTAAATCAGATTTCTAGATCACCCTTCACGCGCAGGATTGAGGAGGCGAAACTTCCTCGGCGCTTTAACCAACCCACATTCACCGTTTATAATGGTAGGACGGACCCCGTGGAACACGTGAGCCATTTCAACCAGAAGATGGCTGTCTACTCCAGGGACGAGGCCCTGATGTGCAAGGTTTTCCCCTCTAGTCTTGGACCAGTGGCGATGAGATGGTTCGATGGACTAATCCCCAATTCCGTCAGCTCCTTCAAAGAGCTCACCCAAGCCTTTGGTTCACGCTTTGTTACCTGCCGAAGGGTGGCCCGACCTTTGTCGTCACTGCTGTCTTTAAGCATGCAGGAAGGAGAAACCCTGAAGGTGTATTCGGATAGATATTGGGAGATGTTTAATGACATGGAGGGCAATTTTGATGCAATGGCCCTAGAAACGTTTAAACTCGGTCTTCCTACTGATCATGGTTTAAGGACATCTTTGTCCGGTAAACCTATTACTAGCATGCGTTAGCTAATGGATCGCATTGAGAAGTATAAGAGGGTCGAAGAAGATCAGCAACAAGGAAAAGGCAAGGACAAGGTTATCCCCCAGGAGAGGAGGGACTTCAGGTCAGATCGATACCATAATAACAAACCGAGGAGGGATTTCCCTGCGCAGTCAGGGTCAGCTAATACCCAGGCAGTCAACACAGTATTCAGAGATCCAGTCCACCAAGTTTTGGAAAAGGTCAGGAATGAGCCATTCTTCAAGTGGCCGAATAAAATGGTGGGGAATCCTGATAGGCGCAATCGCAATCTCTACTGCCAGTACCACCAGGATCATGGACACACGACCGAAAAGTGCAGGAGTTTGTGGGATCATTTGGATCAGCTAGTCGGTGAAGGGAAATTGAGACACCTCTTGCATCACTCCAATGGTCGAGGCGGCCAGGTGAGCTCGGAGCCTAGGAGGGACGATCCTTTAAAACCCCCTCTGGGAACCATCAACGTTATCTTTGCAGCGCCAGGAAGAACAGGATCCTGGCCATCTAAGGTCATGTCAGTAGATCGGCTGCCTGCGGGGCAATTTGGCCAGGGTCCGAAGAGATGCAAAGTCGACGGTCATCCAGTTTTAGGGTTCTCGGATGCTGACACGGTGGGGACTATCCAGCCGCATGATGATGCGCTGGTCATAACTCTCAGAATCGGTGGATAAGATGTGAAGCGGGTGATGGTCGATCAAGGCAGTGCTGCAGAAATTATGTACCCTGACCTTTACAGGGGGCTGAACCTCAAACCCAGTGACCTAACGCCGTATGGTTCTCCATTGATTAGTTTTGAAGGGAGGGCCGTGACCTCTAAGGGCCAAATACGATTACCTGTGCAGACTGGCTCAGAAGTGGTGGAAGTGGATTTCATAGTGGTAGACGTATTTTCGCCCTATACGGTAATCGTAGCCAGGCCTTGGCTTCATGCTCTGGGGGCAGTCTCTTCTACCTTACATCAGAAAGTCAAATATCCATCCGAAGGCCAAGTTTGCGAAATCCGCGGGGACCAATTCATGGCTAGACAATGCTTGGTGGCTGCCATTCAACATGAGCCAGAAGCAAAGTCACCAGCAAAAACCGAAGAGAACTTGTAGCAACGAAAGCATAGGGTATCGCCCACTAAAGATCCGGATAAAGGCGCCGGGTGTGAGGACTTAACAAAAGTCATCATTGGGGACGACCCTGAAAAATTCTTTCGGGTCGGATCCCACTTACCTTTACAGGAAAAGGAGAAGTTAGTGCAAATTCTTAAGGAAAACCTCGACGTATTCGCCTGGAACGCTTATGAAGCCCCTGGGGTGGATCCGGAATTCATATGCCACTATTTGAAAGTAAATCCCACGGTCACTCCTAAGAAGCAGCCTCCTCGTCGTCCATCCAAAGAACATGCCGAAGCAGTCAAAGAAGAAGTGGCAAAGCTCAAGCAGGCCGGAGCTATTAAAGAGATTTTCTACCCAGCATGGTTGGCAAATACTGTGGTGGTGAAGAAGAAGAGCGGGAAATGGCGAGTATGTGTTGACTTCACTGATCTAAACAGGGCGTGCCCTAAAGATCCGTTTCCTATGCCAAAAATCGATTAGCTCGTGGATGCCACTGTCGGACACCCCCGGATGAGCTTCTTGGATGCCTTTCAAGGCTATCACCAGATACCTTTAGCCCTGGATGACCAGGAAAAGACCGCTTTTGTAACTCCCATTGGTAATTACCATTACAAGGTGATGCCATTCGGCTTGAAAAATGCGGGTTCCACTTACCAGAGGATGATGACGAGGATGTTTGAATCATAGCTAGGCAAAAATATCGAGATCTATATAGACGACATGGTGGTAAAGAGTAAAGTGGTGGCCGAGCATGTAAAGGATCTAGAAAGTACTTTTAGAGTTCTCAGAAAATACAAGCTGCGCTTGAATGCTTCTAAGTGTTCATTTGGGGTGGGATCAGGCAAGTTCTTAGGATATATGGTGACTCACAGAGGAATTGAGGTCAACCCAGACCAGATAAGGGCCATTAATGAGCTACAAGCTCCTCGGAATCCCAAGGAAGTTCAGAAACTGACGGGGATGACCGCAGCCCTAAATCGATTTATCTCACGGTCAGCAGACAGGTGTCGGCCTTTCTTTTCCTTGATCAACAAATGGAAAGGGTTCGAATGGACAGAAGAGTGTGCTACGGCCTTCCAGCAATTGAAGGATTACCTAGCTCGACCGCCAATTATGTCCTGCCCTGAGCCGGACGAGGTCTTATTTGTGTATATCGCTGTAGCTCCCCATGCGGTAAGCTTGGTGCTGGTCCGAGCAGATGGCGGTGTACAAAAACCAGTTTATTGTGTAAGCAAATCCCTGCATGAAGCCGAAATCCGTTATTTACCCCTAGAATAGGCTATTCTAGCTGTAGTTCTTGGTGCGCGAAAGTTCCCACATTATTTCCAAACCCATACGGTCATTGTTCTCACTCAACTTCCGCTCAGGGCAATACTCCGGAGTGCGGACTATACTGGAAGAATTGCTAAATGGGGGACGATCCTAGGGGCTTTTGATATCAAGTACATGCCACGCACCTCGATCAAGGGTCAAGTGATTGCTGATTTGGTAGCTGAGTTCACGGAGCCGCGATTAGAAGAGGTAAAGTCGGCTTCAGACATGGATGAAAAATCAGTTGGCATGATCTCTCAACAAGGTCTTTCCCTTTGGGAGGTGTACGTGGATGGCGCCGCGAACCAAAAAGGTTCTGGAGTGGGGCTAGTATTGCTATCCCCCGAAGGAGTCATTATTGAAAAAGCACTAAGGCTAGGCTTCTCGACAACAAATAATGAGGCGGAATACGAAGCCCTACTGATGGGGATGAGCATGGTCCAGAAGATGGGAGGAAGGGCAGTAAAGCTGTTCTCGGATTCAAGGTTGATCGTGGGACAAGTACAGGGGAAGTTTTAGGCAAAAGATGAGAGAATGCAGGGATACTTGAGCCGAGTTAAACATCTGCAAACTGGGTTCGAATCTTTCAGCCTGGAGCATGTGCCCAGAAGTGGTAACACACATGCTGACTCCTTGGCCACACTAGCCACCTCTTCGGCACAGGATTTGCCAAGAGTTATCCTCGTCGAGGACTTGTATCAACCTACCGATGCAAGAATAGAAGTAATCCAAGTACATCAAGTCAGGGCCGGACTCAGCTGGATGGACCCTTTAATTAAATTTCTAAAGGAAGAGGTCTTACCCGAAGAAAAGGGGGAGGCCGACAAAATTCGGAGGAAAGCGACCAAGTTCTGGTTGTCCGAAGATCAGAAGTTATATAAACGTTCCTATTCGGGGCCTTATTTATTGTGCATGCCTCCTGAGGCGGCTGAGCTACTATTAGAAGAACTGCACGAAGGAGTCTGTGGAAGCCACACTGGGGGTAGGTCTTTGGCTCACCGAGCTCTTACTCAGGGCTATTGGTGGCCCAACATGCAAGAAGAAGCCCTGAGTTATGTTAAAAAATGTGATCAGTGCCAACGATTTGCCCCACGTATTCATCAGCCCGGAGGAACTCTTAACCCGCTAACTAGCCCATGGCCTTTTGCCCAATGGGGCTTGGACATCGTGGGGCCGTTCCCTAAGGCTGCAGGAAACAAGAGATATCTGCTGGTCGGCACTGATTACTTCACAAAGTGGGTTGAAGCAGAACCTCTGGCCAACATCCGAGACGTAGATGTGCAGAAGTTCGTGTGGAAGAATATAGTTACTCGATTTGGAGTTCCACATAGTCTTATCTCGGACAATGGCCTCCAGTTCGATAGCAAAGCGTTTAGGAATTACTGTAGCGAGCTGGGAATCGTGAACAGATATTCCACCCCAGCGTATCCCCAGGGTAATGGCCAAGTAGAAGCTGTGAATAAGGTCATTGTGAGTGGCCTGAAAAAGAGGCTTGACGACGTGAAGGGCAAATGGGTTGAAGAATTGTCACATGTGCTTTGGGCTTACAGAACTACTCCGCGCAGGTCTACTAGAGAGACTCCTTTCTCGATGACCTATGGGGCTGAAGCTGTCATACCCCTGGAAACTGGATTCCCAACGTTGAAAACTAGCTCGTTCAACCTGAAGGGCAACAATGAGCAGCTAGAGAAGAGTTTAGACCTAATTGATGAAAGGAGGGAAAATGCGATGGTCCGGTTGGCGCATTACCAACAAAAGTTCAGGCAGGGTTACGTCAACGTAAGGCTCAGACCTTTGGAACCGGGTGATCTGGTGTTAAGAAAGGTGGTCGGTACTGCGAAGAACCCAGCATGGGGAAAATTAGGACCTAATTGGGAAGGGCCATATCGAATTACTTCAGGGGCTGGCATTGAGGCGTATTTCCTTGAAGACTTGGATAGCCATGTGATACCCCTGGAATGTAAATAACCTCAAAAGGTATTATTATTAATCGAATTTTCCTTTTAATCAATATAATGACATGTTGTGTAAACGGTTCTTTTAAGTGTTTAAACTTAAATCCTATCATGCCTGTAGTCCTCGGACCAGATGATTTGGGTTAGTTAACACTCCGTTACAGTTCTTTTAAGTGTTTAAATTTAAATCCTGTCATGCCTGTAGTCCTCGGACCAGATGATTTGGGTTAGTTAACACTCCGTTACTGTCCTTTTAAGTGTTTAAACTTAAATCCTATCATGCCTGTAGTCCTCGGACCAGATGATTTGGGTTAGTTAACACTCCGTTACTGTCCTTTTAAGTGTTTAAACTTAAATCCTATCATGCCTGTAGTCCTCGGACCAGATGATTTGGGTTAGTTAACACTCCGTTACAGTTCTTTTAAGTGTTTAAACTTAAATCCTGTCATGCCTGTAGTCCTCGGACCAGATGATTTAGGTTAGTTAACACTCCGTTACTGTTCTTTTAAGTGTTTAAACTTAAATCCTGTCATGCCTGTAGTCATCGGACCAGATGATTTGGGTTAGTTAACACCGTTACAGTTCTTTTAAGTGTTTAAATTTAAATCCTATCATGCCTGTAGTCCTCGGACCAGATGATTTGGGTTAGTTAACACTTCGTTACTGTCCTTTTGAGCGTTTAAACCTAAATCCTATCATGCCTGTTTAAATCTAAATTCAGTGTAACTGCTATGGCTGAAAATATCATTCTCTGATGATCCATGATTGAAACTCCTAAGTATATCTAAATTATCAATGGCTCATGTTGTCTTTTAGTGATAGTTCCTGCACATTCTGCTTACTTTTAGTAACAACCATAATCATGTACGCTGATAACATAATATTGGGGTACCATAACATTAAAGTACAAGATTTTATAACAAAAGTAAAGGAAAAATTACTTCATTGATTAAAAATAGCAACTTACAATCTCTTATAATAAGAATAAAAAAGTTAATAAAGAAAAATCCTATCAATCTATTCTTTCGCTGAAGGGATCACATTGTCAGCAGCCTGGCCCATCCGAGCAGCAGCTTCTGAGGCTTGACCCTTGGGCTCATCAGAAGTCTTCTTTCCTTCCAACCCTTTGCCTTTGTCTTTTTCTGGTTCAGCCGGTTTATCCTTATCACCTGGCTGACCACTTTCTTTGGGGACATTAAGGATGGAGGGGGGAGCTTGGTTGATCAAGTTTTGCTCTGAAACCCCTGGAAGCTGTAGAGCAGGAGGGTCAGGACCTGGGAGCTCTCGGATTTCAGGATCATAGTATATGCTCCCAGGTAACCTCAGGGGGGAATCCGAGGGGACCCCAGCAGCATCCAGCGCCTTTTGCCAGGTTATATCGCAATAATCGCGACCAACCGAGGCAAATTGCTCAGTAAGCTGCTGCCCGGTCTCATCTACCCCCAACTGATACGTCGCCTTCCTTTCAGGTTCAATTGACTCCTTGGCCAGTTGAGCCTTTTGTTCGGCTGCTAGGGCGCTCTTTTTGGCTTTTTGGAGTTCTGTTCTGAGGCCCTTCACTATCTCCCTTTCAGTCTCCAAGTTGATCTCCGTTATATGCAGCTTTTTGTGCTGCTCCTCGGCTTGGGTCTCGGCGTTATTTAGGCCGGCTCTGAGGCTGTTCCGTTGATTGGTCATGTCTTTCAATTGCTCAGATATGCGAGCATAGTCCTCCTTCAACTGACCCAGAGACTTTTCTACCTCAGATTGAGACTGCATTGCTGCTTGAGCCTCGAGATAGGACTTCTTATTCCATTCCTCTGCTACGTAAATTTGCTGAGTGATCTGCATGACAGAATTTGCAACATCGAGTAAAGAATGGAGGCAAAGTCAATTACGAATAAAACCTAAATTAGGAGTTGAGTATTTACCATGGCCACGTCCTTCTTGAGGGACAAGAAAAGCTCCTTCTGGTTAAAGCGTTTATAGGAGTCCATGTCATGAGGAAGGAGAAGTGGCTGCTGCAGGGCCTCAGCAACGTACCCTGCCCTTTCCCCATCATAGTTGCGGAGGGAGGTGTCCCAAGGAAAGGGAGCGCCATCCAGCTCTAACCTTGGGGACCAAATGCGAGTTCCCCTTCCTCGGCGGACGTCGGCCCCAATCACGTCCTCTCGGCTCTCAGTGGAGGAGGCCCTCTTGCTTCGGTGGTCCCGTATCACCTTTTGCTGTTTATTGGTTTTAGTTGGCACAACTCCCTCCCTCTCTTCAGGCTCGTATGGCCTCTTCTTCTGCGGGTTTGGTACGGGCTTCGAACCTGGGTCAGAGACCTGGGTAGGCACGGGGGGCAGGGTCACCACCACTTTAGACGTCCCAGCATCCTTGTGCTCAGTCTTTTGGCCCCTCTTCTTCATTAAACTCCTCAGGTCCATGTCTTCGTCCGACGATTCTTCAGGACCGGCAGCAATCAGAACAGGATGTATACTTGAATGCCTGTCGGTCTCTTCCTCGGCGTCCGAGACCTCTACCACTTGTTCTCCCTCTGGAGTCTCCCCCTCGAAATGGAACTGGTCTATCTGCTCCTCAAGTGATGAGCTAGAGGATCCAACTCTTTCACCCTCAACCTCTTGTCCGAGGGGAACTTGTTGAAGGGGTTGAACGAGAGGAGGTATGTTCTGAGGGTTTGGATGTGGCACGGGTGGAAGTTCGTGCGGAGCTAAAAAGCCCTTCCAAGACACGTCAATACGGTTGAGGCGGCGATCTCCCTGAGTTATCGCGTTGCCCACCGGTTGGAAGTCTTTGGGTTTCGCTTTGTACCCTAAGATGAGGGGAGCCGATCGGAGTTGTCCGTCCTCGCTAACGAAGATCTCCGACCGCAATAAAAAGTTCAGCGCAGCGACGTTGGTGAGGCTAAGCCGAGGAGTAATGTGTGCTTTATCTGTTACAAATCACAGCAAAGTCTGATTAGAAAAGTAGAAGCAGCAAAACACACAATCAAAAACGGATCCTAAGCCTATGGTCAGAGTGCCTAAAACTAGTCCCACCTGGTTCTCCATGCTTGGTCGGACAGTGAGGGCCGTTATACCACGCACCCGAGACGATCACGTAGTCGTCCTTTAGCCCTTTGTTGGACTTAGGGAGGCAGGAAATTATCCGAACAATGTCGGATCGGGATTTTAAATAATATCCCGCCCCTTGTTGGCTGTGGAACTCGTACATGTGCACCACGTCGAGCCAAGTAAGTCCCAATCCTAGGTGAAGATTAAGGTCTTCAATTGCTCCTAAGATCCTAAACATGTTAGGCGCGCACTGCCAAGGGGTAATCCTATGGTTTCGGAGGTAACTAGTGGTGAGGGGACCCATAGGGATCGTCATTCCTCCCTCCAGGAAAGCAATGAGGGGGATCACCACTTCCCCGGTTTTCCGGTCATCAGTATTTTCTCGGGAGGACAGTACCTCACCCCCACGTTTGGTGGTATGCGATATGTGGCCCTAAACTTCTCCAACTGGGCAGGACTATCTACCATGTACTCGAGTTTGCCCATCTTTCTTAAACAGAAAAATGTAAATGCGACGTAGAAGGCAGCCAAAGAGAAAACAGGTGGCGTGGGGCAATGAGAACTTACAAACACGAAGCTAGGGATTGATCTTTGACCTCGTAGAGAGGATCTTGAGGGCTCTGAGAAGGATCGGGGTCAGCGATTGAGAAAGCTCGGAGCGCTTGGATGCTTGATCTTGTTGGATAGAATGAAAATCGCAAGGTAAAAAAGAGATACTAACCTCTGGAATTTTATATGAGGATGAGCGAAGGGGCAGAAGTTATTTTACCCGAATCCCAAGAAAGAACCCTGTCCGTTGGATCAGCAGTCCACCGTTGGATGCAAAGGACCAGACGCCGCCTGAAGTAATTAATGTGGCGCTTTGGGAATACGGAAAACAACTGCAGCAATGATGGGACGCGCACATCCATATCTACACACGTGCCAGTTCCAATTTTTGTCTGTTTCCAAGCCAATTACCCCATGGCAAGTCAAAATCTCACTTTTTCTCTTCGGATGTGAGGGAAAAATTGAGATTTTGAGGGGCTATTGTGGGGGGCAAAAGCCCATATTTATCAAATGGGCCTGGGGTCCTGTTCTGTATATTATCCTATGTCCGAAGAGCAATAGTGGGCTGGAACAGTGTTCTGCGAATATCAGGCCCAAAGAGGGCCGAAAAATATAATCCGAAGAGGTCACCTATTGTCCGAAGAGGTTTTACTCCTCGGATACGAGTAGTTTTGATTAAATACATGTACAGGAAGCCCGAGTGCCCTTCCTGGCAATCTGGGTGACAAAGATAAGCTCTAGGCACTCTTGGGGATGATAAGGATGAAGAAATATATCAAGGAAAAGCTGTCACCGCTACATTTAATGCCCTGCAGCAACTTCTCTGGCTGCATTTATGTGGAGGGGACCCCTGAACAGTGCAACTTCACCTACCGCCACTCCCAAGAAGCGAAAGGAGGTGCTTGACGTGACCCTTACTCAAGTATGTTAGCAGATGGAAGACAAGTGGAGGGTTAGGATGATTAGGAAAGAGGCTATATAAAGAAGGAGAGCCCCTGATAGAGGGAGGTGGAGAAAAAAGAGGAAGAAGAACAGAAAATCACTTTACTGTAGCTCTGAAACTTGTAATCTAAGAACATTCAATATAATACCTCTTCGGATCTTTAGTCCTTCATGGTTTTTACGTGATTGCATGTCAGATTATTCGCCCGTGCTACCACCAACTCTTGTTTAATTCATATCCGGCCCAGCTCTTTCACCCACTCTCTACAAATTTATTGTGCTGGGTTCGTTGGGCCTTTAACCCACCTCTTTAGGGCTTGGGCTACAAAAACTGACCCTACATCTAGAATTTGAAGAGTATATTGGTAAAATTTCATTTAATTAAACGGGTCAGATGGGTCAAACGGGTTCCATAAGTTGAATACTAACCCAACCCGTTTATCAAATAGGTTCATCGTGTCAACTCGAATATGACGCGAACCCATTAAACCTCAACCCATAACTTACTAATTTCATGTTGAATTCGCGGGTCGTGTCCAATTTTGCCACCCGCCTAGTAAATGAGTCACATGGTTCATTAAACTGGGTAGGTTCGGGTTAAATGAGGCACGTGTTAGGCTAGGGTTTTTTCCAAGCACTGATTTCTCCTTGTCATATTTGGACAGCTCGGCATCAATGCTATCCAATTCTGACTCAAAGTCTTCTTGTGGGTTATTAGAAACGGCTCCAGGTTTAGACACCTTATCTGAAACGGCTTCTGAATTTATGTCCTTAAAGAAAGCGCACTTATTCCCTAACACGATATAAGGTAACGCTTCATCATGTGTATTGATTGCATTTCCGTTACAACCCGGCTCTTGGTTTTTCTTGTTTTTCGAAACATTCTCATTAGTGTTACTCCCATCTGCCGTTATCCGTCTGTTCTCTACCGTGTATTGTTGAGGAGCTTTGGGCTTCCAATTCCTTTTCTAATCGGTTTGCACTAGTCTCCGATTTTTTCCTTGTTGCGTAGAACCCTGGCACTGTCAAACCCGTGTTTCTTGGTGGCACAGAGGCAGGCGCACGTAAGCTTGGGCCAAATTGTCAATCCTCAGGGCAAAGAGTACCCTCACTGTTAATCCACTTCTCACAATCCTTATCGTCGTGAGTGAGACTTCCACACCAGTAACATAGGTTTGGGAGTCATTCATATTTGAAGCTCGCCCAAGTTTGTTTTCCATTGTCCAGTGAAATAAGGTGTCCTCGGCACAACGATGGAGAGATGTCAATGGAAATTTTGAGGCGTAGAAATTTGCCCCCCTCTGAATCCTTTGGCACAATTAGTTGGGCTACCTCTCCAATGACCAAACTTATTTTTGTTGCAGCTTCTGTTGTCATGTAACGTAATGGGATGCCATGCAATTGGACCCAAAAGCTAGCCCGATTGAACGAGAGTTCTTCAATTGCTGACTTTTTTTCATATCGCTGCATCACAACCAGATGCTTGTCAAGACTCCATGGATCGCTAGCAATGGTTCTAGTAACCATTCTATTTTGATGTATTAAAATAACATTTCATATGGCAATTTCACTGGCATATGATTACACATACTTCTGTTTAGTATATACCAATTTATTTGAGCTAATACTAAACTCGTCTATAATAAAATGTCGTACAACCAAATATCCGTACTTATTGGAAGTACTAAATAGATGAATATTAGGTGGATAGTCGCAGGTACAGGGGTATGTAATTCACTGGATTTGGCATTGAATCCCACACTGAGAATGCACTTGAACATGTCATCCATTTCCTCGTCATTTCAGGGAAATGCCGATCAATCACATCCTTCAAAGCCTCAGTCTTGTTAACCCATTCTAGGCCTTTCTGTGTGTATGTTTTGGAGTTGAAACTGGACGTGAAAAAGCGATCAGCTTCTAGCCTCCTGAACAACATCATCGTACAAAACGAAGCATTAGTGCACTCTAAGAAAAAAAAAAAAAAAAAAATCAAATTTGTCATCTTATTCTTAGTATGACATGGAGCATACCTTGAAGCAATTAGTATGAAGAGAAAGAAAGCAGTCTCACTGATTGCAAAGCCTTTGATCTTCTTCTCTGCCATTAAGCCAACTTGCAAGTCCAGCTTCTCCACATCATCTCCATACACATCATAGAGAGCTTCGATGACTTCTTCATCATCCGTCAAATCTCCCCACTTGCTAATAGGAATCATCATCAAGTTCCTCCGGAACTCATTGTACCTGGGAACTTCCCTCTCTCTATCTCTATAAACTAATGGTCCAGCATTGTAAAATTAGATTTGGACTATGAAAGTGGAAATAAAAGGAGAGTTGTAAATAGAAATTGAAGAATGAGATGATATACTTTCCAAGCTGGCCATATCAACAGGATCTGGTCTATCTTCTCCATTAATGTCATGGGCTACAAGGTTCCTCATCCATGATGGATAGTTCCATAATGTGAGTGCCCCGCAAGACTGATGACCCAATGATACCAGCATTTGCTCCATTCCAATTGTTGACAGTTTTCTCTCTCCTTCAATACCCACCAATTCCCTCATAGGCACCCTGGATTCATAATCCCTACAGTTAGTCATGTAGAGTTTCTAACAAGGTAACATTTAATTAGTATCTCAAACTACTTTCCTTTTGAAAATTAATTCTAAACATTATTCTGTTGCAATGAAAAAATTGCAATGTTGCTTCCTAAGTTGACATTGAAACACTATTTTTACATCTGAAAGCCTTTGTTTTTCACCCCCACATCATTAACAACACAATCAGAAAAATAATAATTAACGAGTTATAAAATGGAAATACTAGCACAACATCAACACCATATGCAACCACTACCAATAATGCACATCTCTCCTCCATCAACACTGCAAGTGGTACTATGCTGGAGCTTGGGAGCCTTGAAATGTTCTTAGTTTTACTAAGATTCAAGGCCGTATTTTTTTGTAGAATATGCTAGTCTATTAGCCCACAGGGCTTGGGCCCATTGAATTGTACTTGCCCTAGACTCATTGTACTTGTTCTCCACACCTATTGTGCCTATATAAAGGCTCTCTCTTGTACATTGTTTCTCAGTCTCCTTGTCTTTTCATTCTTAACAGCATACATGGATGTCCATTACACATTTAACCTTATGATCTTAAATTATTAATAATGTTCTCTCTAATTTGATCTCCAATTCTGTAATCCTGCTTCTGCCCCTGCACACATGGCTCTTGGCTCCAAGTACATTTGTGCCGATGTCTCCAAAGAAAACTATAAATTTTGCAGCAAGATGCAGATAACCCATAAAAGGTGGGAAAAAAATGGGAAGAAAATATCCATCATAGTGGTGCCTAATATTTGCAGATATAGTGTAAGGAGAGAAAGGGAAGTACTCATGTAGTATGGGAGGATGTTTGTCTTCTGAAGTTGAAGATGTGATGTCCCTAAGGACAAGTGTTTCAGGTAGAAGTGAATGCATTCTGTAGGCACTTACAAACTCTTCAGTTAGTGAATAGGGAACTCCATGATCTCTTGGCTTTTTAAGACCAACCAATCCACTCAGTATTGATCCCAATATATGTCCAAGTAACTCCTTAAATTTCTTCCCCAAAAGTCCATACCTGAAAAAAACATGGTTTACATATTTGATTTTCAGTGAAGTGTAAAGTAGAAAGCAATGGCATTAGAAGTGCATTAAATGTTACTCTCATCTTTGCTGATTTTCTCTTTTTTCTCATAACTTGTAAAAGGATCTCTGTGTTTTTATCATTTCTTCATTAAATTAAAAAAAATATTTAATGTCACTACTTTAAACATGACCACTATGTTTCATTGACTTCTTTAATATGTCCTAACTATCTTACCAGTTTACCCTCATCCCTACTAGAAGAGTATCGGTCTTCAGAAGTTCGACGGTCCAGTCAATGGTGTGGATTTTAGCAATGACAGCTGCAGTCACCAATCTTGCGTGCCTATAGAGCTGCTCATCATCCAAATCAGGGTAATATACCTAAAACCAAAGAACAATAAACTAAATCATTAACTGTAAATAATATATATTATTCATGAAGTGCATACATTATTATCACACATATTTCTTGCATATCAGGAAAATTATAGCATAAGATTCTACAATTGCTAACCAGACAAAATATGACAGTTTAATTTTCATGCAGCAATATTGCAATTTTTCCGAAACTGATCCAAAACCGTTCAAATTAGATGCCAGAAATGTTCAAGTACATAACACCAACTTCACCATTGGGAAAAAGAATCACAGAATATAAACTAAAACAAAAAAAAAAAAAAAACTTACTTTTAGCATATCACATACAGCATTGTGCTCTTTGACAAATAAGGCTTGTAGGAGGGAAAAGCCAGCCCAGCAATTTCGAACATCACCTGAGATAGGAATGCCGTTCTCATTATGCTGAAGCAGCCCATCTTCTGAGATCTTCAATTTTCCGTCTTTGAATGTCCTTACTCTTCTCATGCCCTCCTTGTCATTCCCATAAATTACACTCCCATCCCTAGTCATGTAAAAAAAAAAAAATCATTCTCACAAAGTACACATTCTTTTCTATTGACTTGATTTTACAAACCTAGACAAGTTAAACTCAAAAGTATTGACAATTGGAATACAACCGAAAGCTCAGGTCCAGTTGATTGTCCCACTCCACATTCTTGATTACGAGCCTACCTAACAGAAACTTTAAACTTGCCACAGAGAATTAGCTCCAAAAATTAGATGTCCCCAGCAATTTTTGGTGAAATCCTCCCTCTTTTCCTTTTATTTTTATTTTTAAATTCAATTCTTTTTATTTACTCAGGTTAAAAGCTCCCTTTCTAGTAACTGTTACATATTGTACTGCTCAGTATGTTATCCATGGCAACAAATGGAAACAGTTGTAACACGCAACATTGTTTAAAACAATTACCTTGGGATTCATTCTAATATAATTATTTGAAGAATAAGTGTTTTTTCTAGGATAAATATTTGAAGATAAAATGTTATTAGTTATTCATAAGAACATGTAATATGCTGTTTTGTTTGCATATGGATAATTCCATCCTAATGTTTGTTTGGTCATTAAAGAGATTGGAGGAAAGATGAGAACTTCCAATCCTACATCCTTTTGAGTCTAATTTGTTGCTATTAGTTCCGAAAATAAAAATCTCCTTCTCCATTTTCTCTGCATTCAGACAGAAGGGATCACATATGAAATTGTTTAAACATGTTTATTAAACTTACGAATTTGAATGGGTTCTTACAACCTATATGCACTTATAATAGGAAGAGACAGTACTTTGAAAACTACTTACCACCAAGGAGTCCTTGTATTCGGAGAGCCATTCTTGAGATGACACAAATCAATAGAGACTTTTTTTGTCTTAAAAAACTTGAAAGACTTTAAGGGACACCCACTTGAAATTTCATCAGGAGCTCTAATCTCTATCTGCTAAAAGAATTGTGAAAAATTAATTTATCTTAATCAATAAATTAAATGTTTCCAACCATGTAACTATAATTCTTAAGTCATTTGTTTGAGCCATAGATATTAGGCCTTTTGATATTGCAATATTCTTTGTCAATTACGATCATAAGGTTAAACATTATGGATGGCTGTAATTGGTCAACATGCATATAATACGTGACCGAATTGGTTTATGACACAATGGAATAGTATCCTCTCCATTTTGCTTGAAATAGAAAGAGTTCATTTCATGATTAAGAGTTCATTTCTTGGATCTGATTGTGTACACATGTAATGTGAAACATAAAATGGATCTATTTCAAATGAAGAAGATCCTAATACTTAGTTATTGTTTTGCTTGAACTCACTTTGCTAGAAAGCAAACTTTGATTAAGACAGTATTGAAATTAAAACCTGTTCAGTGTCCTCCAAATGATCAACCCAGTCATGAATCATGAACTGTATCCATGAGCAGGCTATCATGTTGAATTGCTTCCCATTGTCTATGAACTTTTTCCTCGCCAAAAGCTTTGATGCTACTACTGTTGGATGGGGCTCTAACAGCTGTGGAGATTGATGAGAAACAATACACGAACATGGTACACATTATTACTTGTGAAGAAGAGGACTGTGTTGCCTACTAACATACCATAAATTGACACAAGTAAAAAAAGAACATATTCCAACATAGAAAATACAGGCCAAATAGTGTTATTTAAACAATCATGTGATGCACATGAATAAATTCTCAGAATATATGGGCAGGTGGTAGTTTCGTTTAGGGGTGATTGGGTGAAGGTGTCAAACGCATTTAACTGGTAAGCTGTTTTGCTCTTAGGCCAAAAGAAAAATGGGGTGTTGTCTTAGCCCAGAATTCATAAAATCAATGGATACAATAAATACAAGGGGTCAAGTAGCAGAGAGAGAAGGGGGGGGGGGGGGGGGGGGGGGAGGACTACTTGCGCTGTGGTCCTCTTATTTTATTTAGAAAATTTCTTGGAGTTATGGTAGCAACTTGTTTGTCAACTTATTTCACTTTCTTTTGTATTCAAATTACTATTTGGAAATGACAGTGTGTTTGGCACTTAAGCTGTTTGCGGTTTGAAATACAAAGTTAAAAAATTTTCAACAATGAGATTTAGATCTTGTGTTGCTGTCTGACTACACCTAAATGATTTGTTTTGGTGTTTTTGTTTTTGTTTTTGTTTTTTATAATTACTTGGCAACACATTAGAAAAAATATTGGACAGATTACAGAAATATAGAACTAAGTTTGGTTACAAACCTGGATGTAGCCTGAGGTTACAACAAATAATAGGAAGATGACATGTGTCCATGTCATGTGCAATGCACATGACTTCCTAAACCTCACTTATGTGAGTGATTGTATATAATTTTGGACATATGTCATCTTCTTATTGTTGAAGCTAAAACTAAGTTTGTAACCAAACTTTGTCTTAAAGATATAATACTAATTGACTAAGGCTGATGAGTTGTTTCAAAGATTTGCTTGTGTTTAGAGAGTTTTCATATAATTATTTAGTTGACAACTCTAATTAGTATTTAGTTACAAGAGTAATGTATATATAATGAAATAAAAAATAAAATTTTATTTAATTTATAGAAGACGGGGAAACCAACTAAAATTTTGATCTTTCTAGCCATGAATAATGTTAAGACCATGCTTCGTAACAAAATAAAAGGTGATTTTTTTAACAGGTTCTATGATTTTGTCCAATGAACGGAAATTGCAACAAAATTTATTATAGAATTAATAATATATAATTTTTGGGATTCAAATTAAGGTTGAGCTTCACTTTAATGGGTGATTGAGTAGAATTTTATAAAGAAACAATAACTTTTTTTGTATTTTATTTATATTTTGTTAATATTAAATAAATGATAGTTTAAATTTTTATATATTAGTTTAGTTTTGAATCTTATTATATTTCTTGTTCTTAAAAGGTAAAAGTTTTTTGTTTTATACTTAGTTTTTAAAGGAAGTTGTAGGTTAAGGCTACAACCAAGTTTACAGACAAACTTTGTCCTTTACATAATATTCCTGAATTATAGTAATCCAAATTTCCAAATTCATCCTAACTAATTCTCAAAATACAAAAATATATCAAACTAAAAAGATTAAAATAGAGATAATAAAATAACCTAATATATATGATAAGTTGTCTTTAGATTAGATGAGTGGAAAAAACAATCCCCAAACTTGACCCAACCCAAGTCTTAAATAAAATTTCAACTCAACCCAATCGATCAACCCACGAAAACCAATCCAAGGTATATCGAGCTGAATTGAATTGGGTCTCTTAAATTAGTGGAAGCTATGATACTAATGGTTGAGATTTGCTGATGCAGAAGTTCTATTAGAATAATAAATTTAACAATAAAAAAGAAAGTACTTTTCAAAGTAAATACCTTGTAATAAATCTCACTACACTCAAAGTAGAATACATAAAGAAGTTCTAAATAAAATAGAATTTTATTGATGCTTAAAACATTAGTAGTGCTACAAGTACTACACATTTTACTAAATTGAGCTTACAAACTGATGTGTTACCAATAATAAGAAGACAATTAAAATATTCGGTTATGAGGTAATTAAAGTCTACCAATAACATTAATTGTTATCTCAATTTGTAAATTTTATGTAGTAAAACTTGTAGCATGTTTAACATTTTTCGTAAAACACTTTAGACACTTTACTGCACACCACACACCACACACCACACACCACACACCATTCTTGTTTCTTATTTTCTCTTACACTTATTTGCTATCTCACTCATGTTGGATTGATGTTTTTCTGCACACTCCAAATGAACGCCACCTTCTACCTATTTATACTTCAAAAGTATAGAGACAAACTTTGTCACAATTAGTAGATATGTAAATTGGTTATTGGATTAATTTTCATATCCAATCACATGTCGATAAATATGCAGGTTGTATCAAAATGTGTAGCAAAATATGTGGCCATATAACAACTCGAGTCGGTGTTATTAATTTGTTGCGCACGAAGTCCAAAACCAATTTGGACATGTCCGGACCTCTGTTGTAAACACGGCTTGCACAAAGTCCAACTTTGCAGTTGCTAATTCTTTCAGAGACTTGGCATAAATTAAAGGCGAAATTATAATGTTGGTCCCTTAAGTTTATCTATTGTGCAGTTTTGGTCCTCGAAGTTTCAAGGGAGTGCTATTGGTCCTTGAAATTTAAAAGTGAGTATTATTGGTCCTTCTGTTAACTTCCGTTAATTTCTTTACCCATGTGTCTAACGAAGTAATGACATGATTTTTTTTAAAATAACACGTGGCGACCTTTTATTATTAAATGTCTATTCCTGTAACTGATAATTTCCCATTTTTATGCCCATTTGTTTCTTCTTCTTCTTTCTAGTTTCTCCCCCTACGCTGCACTGCAGTAGCTTTCTTTAAATTACAAACTTGGGATTTGATTAGTTTGAGGTGTTTTGACTTTTGTGATTTTATAATCATTTTGGTGAGAGAGATATATGATCAGTCCGTTAGAGTGTATTGTCATTCTTCAACTTTACTAAGCCCATAGGATGACATCGCCTGGAGAGTATAGCATCGCGTAGAGAAGATGATAGAGGACAGACGACGGTGTGACGGTGGGAGGACTCAGGACTATCTTGCTGTTTCAGAGATAGAGGTCACCGTCGTTAGAGTCGTTCTTGGCTCCGGTTAACGGACGTAGCTATGGTACAAACCCATTAAGGTCTTTAAGTGTGCAACCCTCTCTCTATGTGGTAAATAAGGGGTTTGATACGTTGAAAGACCCAAATATTTAGGCTGATCTGTTTCTTATGGGTAAATATCTGACGTGTAATTTTTTGATAATAAAAGGATTGTCACCTCATTTAAAAAATGCTATATCATTATTTCATTAGACACATGAATAAAGAAACTAACAGAAGTTAATGAAGGGACCAATAATACTTATTTTTTAAACTTTAGAGACCAATAGAGCTTACTTGAAACTTTAGAGACCAAAAGTACTCAACAGGTAAACATAAAGGACTAATAATGTAGTTTCGCCTAAATTAAAATATTGTGGCTAAGACAGCATAAGAACGAGAATTAAAGCCACGTGGACAAATTATTCCGGATGGAGAAAAAGAGAGGGGGAAAAAATACACCCTGTTTCGGGTGTATATTTCCTCATATACACAGCTGGGAGGACCCATATGGGATCTGTGAGTAGAGTAAGTATAACCCTGAAACACGGTATACTTCGTCAAAAGAGAGAGTGGTGGTGTTGACTTTAATAGGGTCGGTTTCGTCAAGTCAAGTTGAACCCTGTTACAGGTATGCTTCCTCCCCCTCACAGCTGAAGGGAGGAAGCATACCCAGGGTGTATTTTTCCCCAATCCAGAGAGAGAGAGAGAGAAAGGTTTTTTTTTTTTTTTTTGGGAGCATACTGTAAATTAGTGAGATAGTGAGAGAGAGAGAGAGAGAGAATGGTTCTCTTTTGTGACATCTTGTTAGTTATAAAATTAATTCACTCCAATCAAGCAAAAATAACAGTTAGAAGTTACAACTTCATCATTCATTAATTAATTAAGGTGTTTGGAACTCTTACCCCATATGGTGAAGATGATGGAGGCATATTTCGACCCAAAAAGGTTCCTTGGCTACCAATGGTATCATCACTAGGGTGATTGCACTTTCCATCAGCCGTCCTATACGCAAATTCTTCTGTGTTATATCTCTGTCCATTGATTTCTCCGACCGGCAATAGATTATAACGTTGGTGCAAGTGTCTTCTAATTCCCAGATAAGCAGCTCCAATAATTACTGGTAGTCTGTGCCATGCGTCCAGCTTGTCCACCAGGTGTACAACCTAATTAATATCAAACATAGTAAATGTTATCAAACATATATAGTAACTGATATGTCAACATATATAGTAAGAGGGACAGAGAGATTGCACTAACACAGAACAATATGGTGTCTAGGAGAGTCATTTTGGCCACCATATACTTAAGTTGAGGGTGGATGAAGTGTGACAAAAAAAGATGGAATATTGTCATCGCTTTTTGTGGAAGATGCTCCTTCTTGTGAAACCTTGTTCTGCTCAAGCTGAACTGAGAGGACAATAATTGAGAGCTAGGGATCAGATTTTTCAATTTAAAACCTGTATTTTGAGAACGTGTAACACGTGTTTTCAATTTTTACGCAGTATTGGGGTAAATAACTAAATATTTTGAAAATTATAAACTCCACCCAAAAACATTAATGCATTTTTGATAAAAATAAATGCTATTTTTATTATAATTTTATAACAAATTATAAGTAAGAGGCCATTATTGATTGTTATGAATAAAAAAAAATTTAAGTTTTAGGTTTCAATTAAAATTAATAATAACTTAAATTATTTATAATTTGTTGTGAAGAATTATGTAATATATATATATTTATTTATTTATTTATTTATTTAAGTAAGCTGTTTTTTTTTTTCAAAAAAAAAAAGGAAAAAGACTACGGTACTAATTAAGTGAAACCTCTCTTATAATGGCCCAAACAACCTCAAGAATAGCCCAATCAACAACCAAATTTCTTTTAAAAAGTAGTCAATTTATTAGTCTTTCAAAAGCAAAAGAAAAACAAAAAAAAATGAAAAATCCCTTTAATCATAGTGAGATATATATAATATTAATGACTGAGTGTCTCATCTCACATAGTCGCACCGCTGCCGCCAGCAAGCCTATCATTTCGCCGTCGCGTCCACGCATCACTATCACGCCTAGCCCACGGATTCTGCTCTCGACGACGGCATAGCTGGTATTTATCTTTCTCTCACATCTCTGATAACTGGTATTTATCTCTTCTTTCTCTTAGATCTAATTTTTGATATGGTCTCTCTCCTCGTACGGTCTTTGTGAGCTCACGGACCAGAGTATTTTTTTTTTTTTTTTATATTGGTAAAAACCGCAGCTTTAGGTTGGGAAAGTAAAGTCAAAGTCGTTGAGGAAAGAGGGTTTACACATTACTGGGAAGGTGAATGAGGACCACGAAATGTTGGATTTGGTGCATTTGATTTTGGTTGGTTTATTTATGCTGAGTGCCGACGGTCAGGTGGGTCTATGGGCCAGTGGGTGTACTCCAACAATAAATAATGCTTGGTCATGTTAGTGAATTTTGTCTTTTTGTTGAACATTTATAGGCTGTTTGGCTCACCATTTTTCATCATTCAATTTTTGTCACTAAATTTTCATCACTAATTACTCATCATTCATTATTCATTATTGATCACTCATCACCCATCACTCTAAAATTAATACATGTTTGGCTCAATCACTAAAATATCATTACTCAATATTTTTCATACTATTTGTGAGTCTCATACCTGTCACTGGTGCAACTTTTTTTTTTTTCAGTATCACCGAACCCAGTGAAAAAGAATAAAAAAAGCAGAAAAAAAAAAAAAAAAAAAAAAAAAACCCAGATCAGATCACCGAACCCAGTGAAAGAAGAAGAAAAAGAAGCTAGTGTGAAAGGAAAAAGAAAAAAAAAAAAAAAAAAAAAAAGGCACGCACTGAACCCAGTAAAGAAAGAAAAAGGAAAAAGAAAAAGAAACCCACCCAATGAAGGAAGAAGAAGAAGAAGCTAGTGTGAAAGGAAAAAGAAAAAAAAGAAGAAGAAGAAAGATACGCATTGAACCGAGTAAAGAAAGAAAAAAAAAATGGTCAAAAGTTGCGTCTAAAAGTCTGACAATGGGTCCCTCATATAGTGTTATTTACAAGTTTGCCATTGAAAACAGAGAACTGGAAACTGAAAACAGCCAAAAGTTGTTTTCAGTTTCCACAACTCATAACTCAAAAAGTAGAGAATTGAGTGTTGGAAACAGAGTTATGAAAATAAAAAAATTGTGTAGGCAAACAAGTATTTTGCTATGGATCCCACCATTTTTGAGAATTGAGTTTTGAAAATAAAGAATTGAGTCATGAAAACTAGTGAACCAAACAGCCTCTTAATTGTTTAAATGATCGGATAAAATGTAACACAAACTCAACTTTCAACTACCCCAACAAAGGTGATTATAAAAAAATAAAAAAAAAAACTCCCCCCAACAAAGGTTGTATAGAGATATAGGTCATTACGTGCACAATCTGGAAACATATAGACGAAAAGAGTGTTTATGTACTACAGATTAGGCAGAGTTTCAACATTAGAAGAATAATTTAGATTATTCACTTATAGTGAGCCATAGCCAAGCATTACCAAGAGTTTTTATTTTTTAGACCATTTTGTTGCTCCTTAGAAGGAACAAAAACTACAAATCCCTCAAGGGGTCTCTTGACTTTCTCCTTGTTAAAGGTAGTGATTAAGGCATATAGTGGCTTGTAAGTCACCTACAGTTTCATTAATCATGAAGAGAACTCGTTCAGGTACTAACTAAAGGTATTAGTTAAGGACTATAACTTGTCTAGGTTTGTTTTTGTTTTTGTTTTTTGCCGAATAAATAAAAAAAGAAAACAGTCAAAAGAATTGGGCATGGGTCCATCTCTATCAAAAACCTTGGACAATTCGAGGCGATAGGGAGGAGATGGGTACCATCTTAGTCCAGAACAGAAGGGCAACCCACTATGCTAAAAGTTGGGTAGACAAATTGCCTTCTTTATACACAAAAGAGAAATTTACATTTACAAAAGATTTGGCTAAATTAAGAATATCCTCAACTATAGCTTTGTGAGCAGATAAGCCTGATCTTTGCAGAGATTCTATTACATTCCACGCATCTCTTTCTATAATTAATATGTCGAATCCCTTAGCTTCTTCTCTTCGCATAGCACACCAAGCTGCCTCAGCATCACAAATAGAACTTCCTAGACTAATTTGCTCAGTCCACGCCTCAATAAGATACCTTTAATTGTCTCTGCTCACCACAGTCATAAAGCTATTCCCTTCTCTAATAGCTACATCAAAATTCAATTTAACCCAATTTGTGGGTGGAGGATACCATTTGGGTCTCTAGATGGTTTCTTAATCAGTTCTCTCCCTACTTGTTTGTGTTCTTCCAAAGATCTCAATATTTGTCTCGCAATCTCCATAGGGTTGCTTTTGACTCCCTCTACACTTACTTCGTTTTTTTTATCATCCACACATGATCACAAACACTTGCAGCAAATGGCTGAAAATTTCTAGATTCTTCATTGTTTAGCCCCAGCAAGTCTTCAGGTTACAAAATCATTTTCACCTAATTTGAAATTGAGAGGCTATTTAATCTATTCAAATTAATTGGCCAAGGTAACATTAGCCAAATTTGGGCAGCCTAGTCACATTGAATAAAAAGATGCTCTATTGACTCAACTGCATTGTTGCACAAATAAAAATTAACAGAAGAGAGAACAAACCTGTTATTGAGGACTAAACAAGTAGGTAGGAAGTTCCATACCATTTTCCACAGGAGGTTTTTGAGCCTGGCATTAATTTTCAATTTCTAAAGATTTTACTCGTCTTTGTTTTGCAAGTTAGGGTGGTTGGATGAGCTTGTGATCCTCAATGAAGCATAAGCCGATTCAAATGAGTATTCCCCATTTGTGTTTGTATAGTACACCAGCCAAAGCATGGGAGAATGTCGATGTAGCTGGATCTGGACCTTACGCGTGGAGTGGCTGTGACTAGAGGAAGAGGAAACGTTGGCTATAAAGCCTTATCCTTGGCCCGTGCTAAAGGCGTGACTGCCTTGGGAAGGAAGTAAGATATGCATCTGACATGGTACTCAAGTACTCACAAAAGGGAAATAGTGACTTTCTAAAGTCAGCAGCTATAGGAACACCCCTTATTGGCTGAGTGCATTTCGGACCACTTTAGAGACACTTGTATCACCTACAGTACTCCTAATATCGCTCTTGTTGCTCAAGAGTTGTTCCCCAAGTAGTAGCAGAGTCACCTACTCGCATGCCATGGTGCCATGTTGGCATTTTCTCTCTCCTCTAGTCACCAAATAGTACCCCAGCTGTGGAAAGGTCCAAAAATAGGAAATGATGACTGGACACCTGTCTTTATACTCAACCATATTCCTTAGATTATAAGAGGAACATATAGCTGGACTTTTATGGTAAGAACCCAAGTAGATCTTTTGAGAAGAGAGTAGAAAGTTGATAAGATAGGAAGGTAGAAAATAAGGTCTCTCTTTTAAGAAAGAACACCCTTACTGTACAAGAGTTACCTCTTCTTTACATATAATACAAAAGCTAAACAGAGCAAGAACATTCTTGCTTAAATCGTGGTTTTTCATCCCTTTCTTAGGGTTTTCCATGTACATCTTGTGTCAACTTTACCATTCTTGCAATCACTTTCTCCTTCTATAAACTTTGTGATGTCAAAGCTTGTACCTTTGTCACTCATAAGCTTTTTCATTTAGATGGACTATTAGATAACTTATTTCATCTTTTATATAAGCTCGAATCTAACTTGTACGTACATTTTTGGCGACTCCACTAGGGAATCTCTGGTTTATATACATCTTTAAGTGAGTATTCTATAGGTCTGTATATTTCTGTTTACTCTCATCTTCTTTATGCCTCCAAGGAAGAAAGTTACAGGAGTGCTACTTGGTTCGGGTGACAACCAGCAAGCAGGGCTAAGTGTAGAGCACATAGCCATGCATGCTGAGGGTACAGAGTCTTTTGGTAAGGCTAATCAACCTGAGAACAGGAATATCGTGACAGCCATCGAGGACCTTTAGCACTCTCAGGCTACCATGTAGGCAGAATTCCAGGCTTTACGTCAAGAAATGTTCATACCTCAACCTCCACAAGGTGGTCAAGGTCCTCGGGGATCTCCTTATCTAAATAAGGAAGATATTTGTGCTATCTTGTTCGAAGCTAAGAGAGCAAAGAGTACTATTTATATTGATACCAAGCCCCCTTATTCCGAGGAAGTAGATGGTAAGCCTTATCCCGCCACTGATACTCCTCTTATCTTTCCCAAGTATGATGGCATGGCATGGAACACTAGGGAACACATAAGGCAGTATGTAGATGCACTGACAGCTCATTCTTATGATCATGAGTTGAGGCTCAGGGAGTTTTTAAGTCATTGGAAGGTCGTGCTTTTACTTGGTACACTAGGCTTGCACCAGGGTCGGTTTTGAGCTGAAACGATATGTCAATGCAGTTCATGAAGAAGTTCTTTGCTTTAGAAGAGAAGCTCACATTGTCAAATCTTCAACAAGAAAGCAAAGGGTATCTGAAGGGATGTTGGAGTATATTCACAGGTTTAGAGACCTTTCTTTGCTGTGTTATGACCCTGTAGAAGAAGAAAAGTTAGTAGATGCTTGCATCTCTGGTATGCTGTACAAATATTGAACTTATCTTGAGAATTTGCAGATTTCCAGCTTTACAAGGCTTGTAGAAGTTTCAAGGAGGACAAGTATGTCTGTAAGGAAGCCTTTAAAAGGGTTGACTTCACAGACCGCAAATAAACCTAGGCAGCCTTAGAGGAGAGAAGGCAAAAAGGTGTAAGTTGCTGTGGGTAGAGGAGCCCAAGAAGGCAGCCAAAGGTAAGAAGAGGGAGAAAGGTAGTATTCCTCCTCCTTTTACTGTTTCTACTGAAGAATTGTATAGCATCCTAAAAACTTGGTTAAAAGACAGCGTGGTGGTGTTGCCTGAGTGCAAACGTGAATCTACAGATGAAGAAAAGCTGGTAGATGCTTGTATCTCTGGTATGCTGTACAAATATCGACCTTATCTTGAGAATTTGCAGATTTCCAGCTTTACAAGGCTTGTAGAAGCTTCAAGGAGGACAAGTATGTCTGTAAGGAAGCCTTCAAAGTGGTTGACTTCACAGACCACAAATAAACCTAGGTAGCTTTGGAGGAGAGAAGGCAAGAAGGTGGAAGTTGCTGTGGTGGAGGAGCCCAAGAAGGCAGCCAAGGATAAGAAGAGGGAGAGAGGTAGTATTCCTCCTCCTTTTACTGTTTCTACTGAAGAGTTGTATAGCATTATAGAAGCTTGGTTAAAAGACGGCGTAGTGGTGTTACCTGAGTGCAAATGTGAATCTACAAATGAAGAAAAGCTGGTAGATGCTTGCATCTCTGGTGTGTTATATAAATATCGACCTTATCTTGAGAATTTGCAGATTTCTAGCTTTACAAGGCTTGTAGAAGATTCAAGGAGGACAAGTATGTCTGTAAGGAAGTCTTCAAAAGGGTTGACTTCATAGACCGCAAATAAACTTAGGCAGCCTTGGAGGAGAGAAGACAAGAAGGTGGAAGTTGTTGTGGTGGAGAAGCCCAAGAAGGCAGCCAAGGGTAAGAAGAGGGAGAGATGTAGTATTCCTCCTATTTTTACTGTTTCTACTGAAGAGTTGTATAGCATCCTAGAAGCTTGGTTAAAAGACGGTGTGGTGGTGTAGCCTAAGTGCAAACATGAATCTACAGATGAAGAAAATCGAGGTCCACTTTACTGTAGGTACCACAGGAGGTGTGATCACCATACCATGGATTGTTATGCCTTGATGAACATTTTCCATGATAGGATAGCCAAGAGTGATTTGGTTATCAAAGGTGGGAAGAAGGCAGACCCAAGGATGTGAAGGCTAGAGGCGGCAATGACTTTCTTCATGGGTCATGAGGACCCTATGGAAGAAGAAGTTGAGAATATGGCTAGCAGTAGCTCAGCACCTCCGCCTTTACAAGATGAAGAGATGGTCATAAGAATTCAACAGGATGATAAGATTGCATTCTTTTCTTTAAGGAATAGGTCTTAGGCCATTGGCTAAGAGAGAAGCAGCCCAAGCCTTTACTAGAGTGATGGAAAGGAATCACGAAGTGGCAGCTGTTAAAGAAATTCCGATGCAAGTGGCATACTAAGAAGTAAAAGATTTGATCACCTTTTCTAATAGAGATTTAGCCAATCGAGTTGTTGATGGCGACAGACCTTTGTATCTTACTGCCTTTTTAGGCGCATCTTAAATCAAAAAGGGCCTTGGTAGACATTAGCACATCCACCAACATCCTGCCTCTCCCATCATTTGATGCTTTGGGCATTTCAAGAGAGAGGATTATTTCAGAACCACTTCAGGTAGCAGGGATAGGGTCTTTGCAACAGTGTACCCTAGGGTATATGTCTTTGGATCTTAGGGTTGGGCCAATTCGAACACTTACTCTCATGCATGTAATGGAGGGAAATACTTCTTATCACATCATTCTAGACCGTCCATGGCTAAAGGAATATAAAGTTGTGGCTTCCACATATCATCAATGTGTGAAGGTTGTCTAGAGGAATAGGCAAGTGGTCATTGAGGCCACTAGGATGCCTTTTCATAAAGCGGAACTCCATTTTGCTGAAGTAGCCTTATATCAGGAGTATGAGCCAGAGGGTGAAAACAGAATTCTTCCTTTTAACCCCATTACTTTGCAAGGAGAGAAAGAAGATGATGGTGAGGTTGTGGAATCAGAAAGGCCCTCAAAGATAAGGAGAACCACCAAGCCTAATGGCAAGGTGGTATATGAGTTTTGACGGTTAAGGGATGGGGCTGAGGAGGATGGTGAGCCTAATCCTCCCAATCTGACTCAACAGCCAAAAGATGTTCATGTAGCTGAAGAGCTTGTGAAAGAAGCTCTTGAACAAATGAATGATGTTGTCAAAAATGTGCAAGAGCAAGTTGTTGAGATTGATTTGAACAATGGAGAAGGAGGAGAAAAGTTGTTCAAAATCAGCAAGGGTTTGGTTGAAGAAGAAAGAAGGAAGATGATAGCTTTGTTGAAGGAATACAAGGATGTTTTCTGCTTGGAGTTATCAAGAAATGCCAGGTTTGAGTCCGAGCTTAGTAACAGATAAATTAAAGGTGGATCCTACTGCAAAGCCTATGAAGTAACCACTAAGGAAGTATCGTTTAGATGTGGAAGAAAAGATAAAATCAGAGGTGAATAAGCTTTTGAAGGCGGGGTTCATAAAATAAATTGAATATCCAAGTTGGTTGGCTAACATAGTTCTTGTGAAGAAGAAAGGTGGCCAGATTAGAATTTGTGTGGACTTCCGGGATCTTAATAAGGCTTGTCCTAAAGATGAATTCCCACTCTCTAATGTTGATATTTTGGTGGATGCAAGTGCTGGTCATAAACGCTTTTCCTTCATGGATGGTTACAGTGGGTATAATCAGATCTTTATAGAACTAGCAGATGCCCAGAAAACTGCCTTTAGAACACTTTTTGGGAACTATTTCTACAAAGTGATGCATTTTGGGTTAAAGAATGCAGGTGCTAGTTACCAGAGAACTATGACCTTGATCTTTGGTGATATGCTACATAAACAAGTAGAAGATTACGTTGATGATCTTGTGGTGAAGGCAGAGAATCCGTTTAAGCATTTGTTGCACTTAAGGCAAGTCTTTGAAAGATGCAGAGAGCATAATTTGAGGATGAACCACTCTAAGTGTGCTTTTGGGGTATCCTCAGGGAAGTTTTTAGGTTTTCTTATTCATCATAGGGGGATTGATTTGGACCCTATAAAGGCCAATGCAATAGCTGCACTCAGCCCCCCTACAACTTTGAAAGAGTAGAGGAGTTTTGTGGGAAAAGTTTCTTAATTGAGAAGATTTATTCTAAGACTAGCTGAAATTCTGAAGCCTTTGATAAAGCAGACTAAGAAAGGGGTGGCCTTCATTTGGTGTGATCAATGCCAAAATGTATTCAAGAAAGTTCAGGCAATATTGGCAGATCCTTATGCAATGGTGGCTCCTTTACCTAGCAGACCTCTTTTGTTGTACATAGCCAATACAGAGCAATCTTTGGGAGCATTGTTAGCTCAGGATCAAGATGGGGTGGAAAAGCCAGCATATTATATTAGCAGGCTTATGAAGGGACCAGAATTAAGATACTCAACTGCTGAGAAGGTATGTTTATCTTTAGCTTTCGCTGTGTCAAAGTTCAATCATTACTTCTTAAGGCATCGTGTACAATTGATAACTAAGAGAAATCCTGTGAAATATCTCTTAACTCACCCTCAATTGTCGGGGAGTTGGCGCATTGGGCCATCTTGACGCCGTGCCTTGATATTGAGTGCATAAGACCAACTGCCATCAGAGGCCAAGTAGTGGCTAATCTGCTGGCTAACTTTCCTAGGACAAGTGATTTCTCACTTCCCCAATAGGAGATCTAGGTGACAGAGGAACAAGAGTGGTCAATGCATTTTGATGGCTCGTCTACATTTCAGGGGGGAGGGATAAGAGTGGTATTGAAGTCACCAGAGGAGGAACATACATTTGCTTACAAGCTACGTTTCTCCTGTTCTAATAATGAAGCAGAGTATAAAGCCTTGTTAGTAGGACTGAAGGCTGCCAAAAGACTTGGCATAAAGAAGCTAAAGGTTTTTGGAGATTCTGAGTTAGTCATTAAGTAGGTTGGGGGTACCTATGGAGTGAAGAATCCTAGTCTAGCTGCTTACAGAGCTACAGTCCAGGAGCTTATGAAACACTTTGCTTCCATAGAATACAAGGTGATTAGCAGGAATGAAAACAAGCTGGCTGATTCGTTAGCTACCCTAGCCACCAAGTCTGTGCTAAAGAAGGAGAAGATGACGCTTTGAGTGGAGAAACAACCTAGTCTGGTCTAGGATGAGCTGTGCCTCCCTCAAAATTGGCCAGAACCCTTGTTGAAGGCAATGACTGAGGGAATGTATATTGGGTTAGAATTACCATCGAATATGAAGGAATTCCTTAAGATTAATGAGAATTTTTTCTTCAGATGAGTAAAAGGGTTGCTGATGAAGTGTGTCTCGAGGCAGGAAGGGTTGACACGGTTGCACAGGTTACACTATGATATTTGTGGTGTAGACCTTGATGTCGGCCTGTATAGAAGATTGTAAAGGCTAGGGCTATTTTGGCTAGAAACCAATGATGTTAAGGAAGAGTAAAGAAGTTGTAAGACTTGTTCATTTGTTCCTCCAGACCAATCAGAGGTGCTTAATGGCGAAATGCTTGAAGAAGATTGATAGAATCCATACTTAAGATACCTTTTACAAGGTATACTAACGACTGATCGGTTGAAGAGAGAAAAGTTAAAGAGATATGTGACAAGGTTCAAAGTAGTAGAAGGGAAGTTGTTCAAAAGAAGCTTCCAAGGAAGGTGGATGGTATGTATTCCCACTAAAGAGGTCAATGGCGTTCTCTCAGATTTGCACGAAGGAGAGCCAGTAGGATACCCAGGTGGGATAAGGCTGTGGCAAATGGCTTTACACTAGGGATACTACTGGCTTACAATGCAAATAGATGCCCAAGACTTTGCTAAGAAGTGTCAAGAATGCCAAAAGCGAGGGGATGAGATACACACTAGCCATTAGAGTCTCCATCCATTTGTGGCTCCATATCCTTTTCACAGTTGGGGGCTAGATTTTATAGGACCTATAAATCCCCCTTCTAAAGGATGTACATATTGGTTGCTACTGAGCTATTTACTAAGTGGGTGGAAGCTGTGGCCATGAAGAAAGCAACGGATAGCTTAGTGACTAATTTCTTGAGGGAGAATATAGTATGTCGTTTTGGGGTACCAACCAAAATCATTTCTGATAATGGCATGCCATTCCTGAACAAGGATGTACGCTATTTAACATAATGATACTCCATTTCTCACACGACATCAACACCCTATTATCCCAAAGGAAATGACCAAGTTGAGGCATTTAACAAAAGACTACTGAAAATATTAGGAAAAATGACTAAGAAGAATGGAAAATGATGGAAAGAAGAGCTTCCTACAGCTCTATGGGCTCATAGGACAGCCAAATCACAAGCTACAAGAGCTTCACCCTTTTCTCTAGTCTATGGCATTGAGGCTGTCATCCCAATAGATTTGGTAAGGCCAGCAGTGAAGTTAATAGAGATCTCAGGAGTACCCCAAGTAGCTGCTTTGGAAACTGTTGAAGAAAAACGCGATAATGCTGCCTCTCATAACCTCTTTTACCAAGCCAATATGAAGGCTAGGCATGAAGGCCAAGTTAAAGAAAGAAGGTTTCAAGTGGGGAAACTTGTTTGGAAAACTGCTTCTCATATACAAGGAGTGGCTAGAGCTGTCATGCACAAGTTTTCCCCAAAGTGGGAGGGACCTTACATAGTGGAAGAAGCAACAAACTGGACATTATTGGCTGAAGGACCAGGCAGGGATAAAGGCGTATAGCCCCATTAGCAGAGCTCACCTTAAGAAATATTATGCTTAATCTTGTAAAATATCTTTTTGTACCCATGATGTCAAAATAATGTTATGTTCCACAATAATTGTATCATTATAAACAATGTCTTTCTATCATTTACTTCATAGTCTACTGTTCATGATATGCATGCAAAGTTTAATATCCTAATTGAATAAAGTGTAGCAAAGTTTATAATACAATCATGTGGCCCTTCAGGACCATAAAATATTACAACTTGAAAACTAGATAATGTTTGTGAGAGAACTGATGTTTCAAAAGAGAAATTTGGGTGGCTTAGAGCTCCTAGCTCACCTTCCAACTTCTCAATTTTTTGACTCAAAGAACTGCGTTCTACTGTGACACCTTCTAACTGAGCCTGAAGGGCAGAACTATCTTCCTGCTTAGATGTTAATTCCACTTGAAGTCTCTTAATAGATTCTTGGAGCTGAGTGATTAAAGTGCCATGTACCTCTAAAGCTGACTCTATATCCTTCGCTTTGTTGATACAAGAGCTTTCTTTGTCTCTCAACTCACGCAGTGAAGACAAGGAAGCATGAACAGAAGGTCCTGCCTTCTTTAAGTCCCTTAATGCAGTGACACGACTCTTTAGCCAACCGACATTGACACTTAAGCCCTTGGCCTCACTCAGTGTGGAAAGGAAGTCATTAAAGGGAAGAGCCAAACAATCCTCTTTGCCCTTTAACTATAGTTGGGACATTATGAGCCCAATTTTCTACAAAAGAAAGCCCCTAAAAGACAGTGTCCACTTGTTAGTATCCTGCATCGTCTTAGGATATTTTGAGAGCAGCTGAGAACATGTTGCTCTTAAATCAAGAGAAAGCAATGAGAACAGTGGATCTGAGTTTTTCTGGGTGCTTTCACTCTCTTGGTCCTTGGAGGTAGCTTCTATAAAGTCTTCTTTTTCCTGAGGATTTTCGACATACACCCGATTTGAATCCCCCCTTTCAGCCTTGGATTTTTTTTCCTCATCAGAAGTCATTTCTTGTACAGAAGCCTCTTAGGTTGAAGGAATGACTTTTGTTTTGAGTTGAGCTCGAGGAACAGATTCTGTAACCCGTCAAAGGTCAAAAGGGAGAAAGCAAGAAAAAGTTACTTGCGTCATTGATTAAGAGAATACATTACAAAGAAAATTCATCATGGAAAAGAAAGTCTGCACCTGAGGTTTCTTTACAGAAGAAAATTTTGTACTCTTCTTTCTCCTGGTGCTTGAAAGTTTGGCTTTGGTAGGGAGCTTCAAAATCAAATTACCCTGAAAGATAGGTGGGACATCCACCCGTTGGGCATCACTCTCTCCAAAATTTCTAACACGTTCCCTAATATTAGACCACCATGATTTAAACCTGGGTGAGGGTAGTCTAGCTCTGGTGGGGGAAGTAGAAGGAATTTTTGGACTTGATACCAGTATCTTGATGAGATTTTCCTTTTTAAAGCCTAAGGTGGCCACTACAGCAGGCAAGGCTAATGTAGAAAGTTGCCCCAATACACCTTGGTCAAAACCAAATTGGCGAGCAAACCTATGGGGATTATAAGCTTGGGTTTCATATTCTTCTTAAAAACATGCCTGAAGATGAGAAGGAAAAGGATAGGCAGCAAAAGAAAGTTCTTCTTCAGACCAGGGAGTATCCCTGTAGCGAGAAACAGTGACACTTTCTAAAGAAGTAAATAGTGAAGGAAGCCCACCCTCCAAGGTAGAGTAGGGTCTGGTTGTCCAATTAGTAGGATCATCTACTACTTTGCTAAGAAAACTGTTTGAAGACACTACCATCTTATTCCAATGCTGAGAACGTGGCAACCCATAGGGTGATGACAGACTGGTTTTATAAGAGTTTATAGCTTTGGGGATAGGGGCATAATTCCTAAAGTGTTCCCATAGCCACATTTGTAAGAATGCAACAAGTACAAAGGTTTCTACTTGAAATCTACCCCATGAGCGTTGCAAGTCAAGAGTGAAATGATCCAGATGAGAATACAAAGATCCTAGAAAGTAGAGAGTAAGGGAAAAGGAATGTCCTTTGGCTAATTTAACAGCTAGAGGGAAAAGCCTTCTAAAAATTTTCTCATGAGGATTTCCCTCAAATAGATGGCGAGATAACAAGAAAGCAATAAAAGATTCAATTTCATAGGGGCTTGAGTTACCTTCTCCCACGACATAGTTAGTGCTCTCCTTTAGAGAATCTGAATTGGCTTCCTCATCTACACCATCAGCATACTCCCTCCAAAAGTACTTGATCCACCCCCCAAAAGTTGGCTCTAAAGCCTTTGTCCCCGCCAATACTGGTGTCTTCTGGTACTTCCTCACTTGAGGCTTTCCCTTTTCTTGCCGCCTTTAGAACTGATTTCTTTAGCTTCATCAGGAGACAAAGAAATGTTGACTACTTCATCATTTTCAAACAGGGGAAGTCTCAATATCTCATTGACATCCTTTAAAGATGGAGAGACTTCTTGACACCTTGTGAAGAAGGTGTCAGTAGTGGGATTCTACCAATACAAAAGCAAGAGAAGGCTTTCACTGTCCTTGCTAATCTCCAAACCAGAAAATATGAGTACTGTGTGCACTAGATGTGCCTTTTGTAGAATGTCCATATATGGAGGATGAGCTAACAGCCTTCAACACCAATTTCTCCAACCTCTAGAAACAGAAGTATGAGATTTGAAGACCACATCTATGGTGGGAGCAAAATCCCCTCTGCAAGTACCAAGTTTGGGAATGTGCTTCAAATCTAGATCCATTGTTAAGAGATCACTAGGTTCCCCACATGCTATGTAGGGAGGATTTTCAGAATAAGGAAATGAGTCCCAATCGAGACTTTTGTCAAACAGGTAATCCTCAAAGAAGGGAGGAATAATCCATTGTTCCTATGTGGAAGGATTTTCATATCCCTCCAACAGCGGCCTAGTGTTTTTAAGGGTGAAGCATTTGAAAATTTTGCAGAGTTAAATCTTAGACCACATTTGACACCCATGGTTTTGTGTTTGGGAAAGATTTTGGGTTTCGGGTTGAAGAAGAAGAAGAGGATAAGATGGGAATGAGAGAAATAAGGGAAGAAATATTTCTTTTCCTTTTATACTTTGGGAAGTTACTTTTTTCCCTCTAAAATGAGATTATTAAAATGAGGTGTCTTTTCAAATTTGACATGTGTCAACAAAGGAAAAATAAATTGAATCTCTGACAAGGGAGCAGTTGATGGTGAGAAAACCAAGGAAACCGCCTTCACAGACAAAGTGGAAAAGCCCAACCCTTCACCAACAGGTTCAGTTTTACTTTGTTTCATTTTTGTTAACTGATATGTTTACATTCTTTGCCTTTTTGTAGGGATTTTATATGCAATAAAATAAACATAAAGCATAACATAAATGTAAATATGCAGTTGTAAACATATAATGAAAACAAACTACTTTATATATATATAATTTGTGTTTAAACATTACAAAATTTGAAAGGGGTTGGTCCTTGTGACCTATTACCCTTTTCCTATATAAAAACACGTAAAAACAACAGAACAAAATAGCTATTTTTAAAGGAAAACTAAAATCCTACAACCTAAGCTAGTAACATGGCTTACATACAAAACAAAAAGCACAAAAAGAAAGCTGCAAGTTCAACCTAAGGAGAACGAGGCTTGTAGGCATCCTTATTAACCTCAGTGGCAGAATCTTCTTGAGGGAAATCTTGAGTCATGTCCTCTTCCTCTTTTTCGCCTTTATCATCTCCAAAGTCAGAGCTGTCAAAAGACTCTTACTCCTCAGAGTCAGCATTAGACTCAGGTTTAGAGGAAGTGCTTGAGTCAGAGCCCTCTTGGAAGACCCTACGCCTTCTCTTGCGCCTGGAAGAAGACGCCATGAAAGAATTGTAAGCAACATCTTCATCATCCTCTTCGGCCTTCAACCGAAGCTCTTTAGAGTCCACCTTTTCATCTTCTTCATTCCCCTCTAACGGTTGAACTTCGTTAGGAAGAAAGACTTGAAAAAGGAGGGGAAGGGAGGGGAAGGATGGGGAAGGGTTAAGGAGGAGGAGAGGGAGGTGCCATCTCGGGGCTGGGTGGTAGTGCATTGAGGGAAGGATCACTAGCAGAAGAGGTGGAGTCATTTTGAGGGGAGTTAGAACTAGTAGAAGAAGAAGAACTGGCCATTTTTTTAGGGTGACAGAAGGTTTCTTTTAAGAGAGAAAAAAGACTGTACAAAGATACAGAAGGAATAAAGAATGAAGAAGAAATCATTCTTATTTAAATCACTAACTGCAGTTAAGTGAAGAGACGACATTTATAAGGAGTAATGTCTATCTGCCAAAACGCGAGAAACGAATAGACGCCAAAACGGCTAAATGCACCCCTGTAGGCCACGTGTCCATGTTCAAACGTCACAAGGTATAATTGCTTAAGTGTAAATGCCTAAAACGATGTGACTGTCAAAGGCCTTTGCTATTAAATGCCATTGACAGTTAGGGGGCTAATGTACAATTTACTAGCCAAGGCATAGGAGAATGTCGATGTGGCTGGATCTAGACCTTACACGTGGAGTGGCTGTGACTAGAGGAAGAGGAAACATTGGCTACAAAACCTTATGCTTGGCCAGTGCTAAAGGTGTGACTGCCTTGGGAAGGAAGTAAGATATGCATCTGACATGGTACTCAAGCACTCATAAAAGGGAGATAGTGACTTTCTAAAGTCAGCAGCTATGGGAACACCCCTTATTGGCTAAGTGCATGTTGGACCACTTCAGAGACACATGTAACACCTATAGTACTCCTAATGTCCCTCTCGTTGCTCAAGAGTTGTTCTCCAAGTAATGGCAAAGTCACCTACCCGCATGCCATGGTGCCATGTTGGCATTTTCTCTCTCCTCCAGTCACCAAATAGTACCCCAGCTGTTGAAATGTCCAAAATTAGGAAATGATGACTTGACACCTGTCTTTGTACTCAGCCATATTCCTCAGATTATAAGAGGAACATGCAGCTAGACTTTTAGGGTAAGAACTCAAGTAGATCTTTTGAGAAAAGAGTAGAAAGTTGATAAGATAGGAAGGTAGAAAATAAGGTCTCTCTTTTAAGGAAGAACACCCTTATTGTACAAGAGTTACCTCTTCTTGACATATAATACAAGAGTTACCTCAAACTGTTATCTTTCATCCATTTCTTAGGGTTTTCCACGTACATCTTGTGTCAATTTTACCATTCTTGCAATCACTTTCTCCTTCTCTAATCTTTGTGATGTTAAAGCTTGTACCTTTATCGCTCATAAGCTTTTTCATTTCGATGTACTGTTAGATAACTTATTTCATCTATTACATAAGCTCAAATCTAACTTACACGTACAGCATTCAAGCTCCAAACACCTGGTTTATTATCATCTTTCTTACCCCACCACAAATTTTGATTAAGAGCATCTAACTTGGAACACACTTGTTTTGGGAGGTGTAAAGAGGTTGCTTGGTATGAAGGGATTGACTTTGCCACTGATGTGATAAGGGTACCATTTCCCACTTATGATATAGTTTACATTTTCCATCCTTGAAGCTTGGACTTTACTTTTTCCATAATCTCCTATGATGCTGCCTTTTTATCCTTTCTATTTGAGGCATTTATTCCTATAAACCTAGCTAGATGATTTTTCACCCTATGAGATAGGTTTTTATTGAAGATTATTATAGATTTAAAAAAGTTTACTTTCTGTCTAGGCTAGCTATAGTCAGTTTTAAGGATTGCCTTGATTCTCTCCATGTTTTCATCATCTGCTTGAGCAAAAATAAACAAATCATCTGCAAATTGGAGATTTGTGATTGGCACAAGGTGAGGGGCAAGCTTGAATCCCTTGATTTTGTGCTAACATGTTTTTCTGTTTATAAGCCTGGCTAGAACTTCTGTTGCTAATACAAAGAGAAAGGGGGAGAGTGGATCTCCTTGGTGAATTCCTCTCTCCGGTTTGAAAAGACCATAAGGATTGCCATTTATTAGAATGGAAAATGAAGGAGTGGTCACACACTGCATGACCCATTGAATCCATATGCTAGGAAATCCAAAGCATTTAAGCACATTCAATAGAAAATTTCATTCTAGTCTATCATAGGCTTTCTCCACATCTATTTTTAAACCCATCCACCCCCTTTTTTTTTTCTTCTTCTTCATTTCATGAAGAATCTTTTGAGCTAGAAATGTATTTTCTTGAATTTTGTGGCCTGGAACGAAGGCTGTTTGCCAAGGGGAAATCAATTTTGGAAGGACTGTCTTCAATCTGTTGGCTAGTAATTTGGAAATAATTTTGTACAAGACATTACACAAGCTTATCGGTCGATATTATGACATAGATGCCGCGTTACTGCCTTTGGGAATGAGGACAATAAAAGAATGATTTATTTCCCGCAACATATAACCCTTGTAAAGAAGCTTGTGATTGCTTCAATTATATCACCTCCAATGATATTCTAGTAGAACTTGTAAAAGTGGGCTAACATACCATCTGGCCTTGGTGCCTAGTTTGAACCCAGACTGAATACTACTCCTTTAATCTTTTCTACCATAGGGGTTTGAGAAAGCATAGCTAGATCTTCCCCAGACAAAATTTGTGAAATGAGATCGTCAAGATTATTAGGGATATAGGGCTAGAAGAGGAAAATACATTAATGAAGTACTCCTCAAAACATACCAATCTCCTCTCTACCTGACACCTATATGCCATGTTGATTCTTAAGGAAGTCTATGGCATTCCTCATTCTTCTTATAATCGTTGAGAGGTGAAAGAATTTATTATTCAAACTAACTTTATATTTATGGACTTTTGTCTCCATAGCGTTTCCTCCCTTTAAAGCCATTCTTGGAGATTTAAATTGATGCTTGCCTCTTAACTCAGATTCTCTTGTGTGGAGTGTTCCCCTTGGATTTTTTCTAGTTGCTTCCAACATTTTTTGATATTGGATTGAATATTCCCAAAACACTCCTTGTTCCATATTTTGAATTCTTTTTTGGTTTCTTTAAGTTTCTTACAAACTTTAAACATCGGGGTTCCCCTCATATCACCTCTCTAAGCCTTCTCTACAATAAAATGGCTTGATTCATCCCTAGTACACACCTCTTTAAATTCAAAAGGTCTTTTAATGCAGCGTTGTTCCCCTTACGTAAAGAGTACAATTGGTGAGTGATTTGATGATGTAGCTGGTAAATTGTGAACAATAGCTCTAGGAAAGATAAGCCTCCATCTATCATTTTCAAAGGCTTTGTCAAGCCTTTATTTTATATTCACTAGGCCCTCCCTCCTATTAGACCAAGTGAAAGGGTTGCCAGAAAATTGGAGATCAATGAGCCCTTTTTTATCTATAATTTCATGGTTAAAGTCCCCAATGCAAAGCCACCCTCCACTAAAGGCTTCTCCCACCTTCTCTACTCATTCCCAAAAAAGTCCTTTATCACTTCACTTTGGAGACCCATACATAAAAGACATAAGCCAAGACTCATTAACACAATCAGAGAACATTAGAACATTTATCATATTGCTGCATTTATATGTAACTTCCAAATCCACCATAATTTTCCAACAAACAACAAGACCTCCTTTTTTACCCTTTGGATCAACGTACTCCATATTATAAATCCTAGAGACTCCAGCAATTTTTTACTTCTACTTATGGGAATTTTGGTTTCAAATAAAAATACTATATCCAGACCACTATCCCTTATTAAGGCTCTAAGAGTTCTTTTTGCCGAAGCACAAGCCAAGCCTCGGCAATTCCAAGACAAAGTAATCTTGGCTGAGGTGGGGGCATGATAAGGCCCTCCTCGGCCTTTTTGGATGTATGGGACTTAATATCAATCAAATTTTTAGAATTCACATGGGTTACCTCTTGTGTTGATGAACATGGAGAATGCCTACATTTCTCTCTAGCCAAAGACATAATTTTTCTCTTCTTATCTTGTTGCAGATTCAATGAGCTTAGACAATTGAGCTGCAATTCTAAAAATACCAGAGCCCACCTTGGTTAGTTTGAGGTCTCTACAATGGGTTGGGCTCTCCTCCTCCTCCTCCAACTTCCTCTTTGCTCCAATACTTACCTTATTTTGGACTTTAGATGGGCTAATATTGGCTTGTTGTGTTTCCTGGGTCATTAAATTTGATGGGCCTGAGCATTCAAGCCCAATCAAGTGGGATGGGTTTGCAAGGTCTGAGTCAGTTAAGGGAATTTGGGTTTGGTCTTGTGCTACTGATGTACGTTTGGAGGTGTTTTTTGCAGTAGGTATATTTAGTGGAGATGTGGTGGGATGTTCTAGAGATTTGGTTGTGAGGGATCTAGAATCTTTTTGGAGGTTTGTTCCCATAGAGGTTATAGAGTTAAGGGTTATCAGGGTTAAGAATTATTTTAGAGGATTTTGATTTTTATGACTTGGTTGAATATTTGGTTGGGATTGAGTGCGGAGATTGGATAAGTTTCCGAGATAGGATTGTTTTGACGTGACATGAGCAGCTAATTCTTAAAAATTTGACATATTTTTCCTCGAGACACTCACCTGGGTCTCATTGGAATCAAACCTATTCTCAATCTCTGAATCTCCCAAATCGTGTACACTACACACCTCGACTCTCTAACTTGTCTAATTATACCCTTTACAGGTATAAGAATTAATTGAATGTTATAAGGTGGCATTTAGAGGAATGTTATCTATCTATTTAGATACTCAACTAGAAAGGAAAGCATCTACTACTATGCGTCATTACCATGGTTTTAGAAACCGGATTGGACTGGTAGGCTCAACTAAGAACTGGACATGGAACCAGTCCTGTAAAAGCTAGGAAAATCGGCTGTTCAACTGTGAAAATCGTCGGTTTAACTGGTAAAAACCTAGGAATTGGACTCATTTTTGGTTTTTTTTACCGTTCTAGTTTTTTAAACCATTGTCACAATTTAAGTCAAACTGAAGGAATAGAGACCTCACGAAGAATGTCAAGTGGAAAGTGTGTTCCTCTTTTGGTGATCTACATTTCTTTGACATTACTTAATGGAGCCTATAATAATTTAAGAAGTTATGTTAAAGGATGCCCTCTGGGTATTTGATTTTTTTCTTTTAACGGGAGCCCTTAGGAAAGTTTTAATATAACTTTCATGGCAAATATAAAAAACTATTCAAAAAGTCAATTTTTTTTTTCCATAAAAAGTTTATGAAAATATTCCCTAAACCAATGCCTTTTGGGCTTCCGTTAACTTTTCCCTAATTTAAATTCCTTGTCGGTTAATGATATTCCTTTCTTAGCAATGTATGCATGTAGAGTGCGGCAAGTGTGAGTAGGTGCACATCCAAGCATATCGAGGAGAGAACAATTACATTCCAGAATATAGAAGCAAAAATGCAAGTATACATAATTTAGAAGCATTAAAGTGATATGTGGCACGGGTTCTTCCTTGAGAAACACATTTCTTTAAGGCAAAAATACATTTTTGGTCCTTACATTTTGAGCTAGTTTCCAATTTGGACTCCACTTTTTTGAGCTCCTATTTTGGTCCATAAAATTTTGAAATTGTTTTTAATGTCGTCTATGATGTCATCTCACTAACTGAAATAACCTACATGGCACACAGAGTGCACATCTAGCACACTAAATGCTGACGTGACAATTAAAATAATATTAAAAAAATTATTTAGCTTTTAAAAATGTCACATCAACATTTAAAATAAAAATTAAAAAATAAAATAATTCCTTCAAATTTTTTATAAAAAAAAATCATTTTCCATTTATTTTTCTTAAGAAACAAACACTTTTTTTTTAAGAAGAACAAACAAACACATAATTAAGCACACACAAACCCAGAAAATCAAACCCACACGCAACACCAAAAGCCACACATTTTTCATTTTCCTCTCTCTCTCTCTCTCTCTCGTACAACGATAGCCTCTTGCAACCCCACTGTGTATGGCTTTGTATTATGCCGCGGTTGATTTGAGTTTAGATTTGTGATGGGTTGCCTGGGTTTGTTGTTGCTATGAGCCAAATTGGCTTGGCTTTTCTGGGTTTGTGTGTTTGATTTAGTAAGCCATATTGGTTGGGTTTTTCTGGAATTAAGTGTTTGAGATTTATTTTTTGGGTTGGTTGTATTTTTGAATTGATTTTGTACTTTGGGTTTTGGGGATTTGATGATTTTGCTTGGATTTGAGAAAATGGGGGCTTTGGGATTTAATGATATTTTTAGCTGAATTTTCTGGGATTTTTGTGTGTTTGTTTTAAAACAAAATTCATGGGTTTAAAGGTTTACTAGAGATTGTTTTGGTTGCTGGGTTTATGAGTTTGATTTGTTGGAGGTTTCAGTGTTTTTAGTCAAGGATAGGGATTTTATGGGTGTTTTTGCATGTTTGGTTATTGAGAAATGCAAGAAAAGAAGAGAAAATTTGGATTTTTTAATTTTCCGAGCAACCAAATTTGCAAAGAACATGTAAAACATGTTAGTCTGTTATTCTGAAAAAATAATGAAAAGAAAAAAAAAATTAGACTGTATGTTTGTTTTTTAATTTAATTTAATTTAATTTTTTGTTTAAATTTTTTGATGTAGCTTATTTATTTATTTATTTATTTTAAAATATAGATGTGATAATTTTTAAATGCCAAATAAATTTTTAAAATATTATTTGAATGGTCACGTTAGCATTTAATGTGCCATTGGTACACTCCATATGTCACATAGGCTATTTTTGTTAGTGAAATGACAGTAGGGACGACATTGAAATTTAAAAAAAAAAAATTTAAGGACCAAAATAGGAGCTCAAAAAAATGGGGACCAAACTAAAATCTGACCGAAAATGTAGGGATCAAAAAGATGTTTTCACCTTTTTTAATCCAATTTTGTCATGGCAAGTGGCAGGAGTCCAACAACTGCCATGTGGAATAGATTTAATTTTCTTTCTAGCTTTACTTCTTTCAAATCAACTCATATCAAGGTGCATATGTTTTTATTTGGGCTTGTGCCCTAAAACCCAATTTATTGGCAAAATATAAATAATTACATTGTTTAATTATATGATACTATTTGTATATGAACTAATTGAACATTACCATATAGTCCTTGAAATGCATTGTATTTGATTTATGTGATTTAATTACAGAAAATATAAATCATAAGTTCCTTGTAAACTCAAAAACGTAGTTCGTAGTTGGTGATGAAATGGAGCATTTCATCTGAGAAGACTATAACATGCCAATTAAGATAGTTTGTCTTGATCATGGTAGTGGAGACTTCTAGTTGATATATTGGTGGGTGTTAAGTGTGTAAGACACATTAAACTGGACCGCTATGAGATTAATTATTCAATTTACAACTGTCACCTAAATAATAAATCTCACAACTTCTTTTTTCATAAATATTTTTAGGGTATTTATTTTCTTGACTTTAGTTGCTTTTAATGTTTTTTAAAGTCAAATTTGAGTTCTATTATGATTAGGAATCAATTAAGATTTTTTTTTAAATATGTTTTTTTATCTGTCAAGTTTTACAGAGTCTTTGAATAGGTCTTCAAGTCCATAAACGTTTTTGGAACAATTTCAAATACAATTTAATAAAAATCATAGTTTTATCTATTATTTTCGCTTCCATACCATCCGTTGGTATCAAAGCCTTGACTTTTCTTGGTCTGATGTTCCAATTTCAAGTAGTGGTTAAATTGATTTGGATCTTCCTATGGAGTTTGGTGGTGAGCATAGGAAGTTTGGCATTACAAGGATTCACATGGAGGAAGATGCAGGCAAGTTGCTTCATTTCGAAAATGGGAGTTATTCACATGTAATTACTGCTTCCCCTTTTCCTAAATACTGTACCTCTTTTTACTACATTTAATTTTAATAAATTATCAATTCTCCCAAAAGCTTGATCTATTAAGAAATGGTAAATTTAATTTCTTAATTGTTAGGAGTAATTACAGAAAACCTACCTGTAGTTAGGCTTGAATTCATATTGCCTACCTATAGTTTGAAAAATGTCACTTTGTCCATCTGAGGTTTGCTCCATTTGTCTTTGTAACCCTCCTTTATTAAAAACTTGAGAGAATATATTTTTCGCTCCCTTTTTATGTCTCTCTCCTCCCAAAATAAAAAACAAAAAATAAAAAACTAAGAAAAACAAGATCAAAGAGTGCTAATTGTAAAAAACAATTATGCAATGCCTTAGAACTTCAACTATAACCATAGAAACTTGGCTCAAGAAATTCAGTGGAACACAAGAATTCAATAGAATGCAGTAACTCAGATATCAAATTGTATCAACATATCAGATTGTGCTTAGTACACACACACACACACACACCAGTTGAAGTTATTATCTCCCTTCAAATTAAACCCTTCCTCATCATAATAAACCTTCCTATCTCCTCTTCCATCTCTCTCTCTCAAACGCAAAACCCAAATTCTCTCTTTGGCCGTTAGCAACCATTGTGAGCCACAATTGGAGTCTCTCTCTCTCTCTCTCTCTCTCTCTCTCTCTCTCTCGAACCAATATCTTTCATTGAAACTCATCCACCCTAAAAAATCAGTAAACCTAGCCACCAACCTAGATTTGAAAATGGAATTACTCAAGTTTTTTTTTTGGGTTTTGGGCAAGTTTCTTTTCTGGGTTTGTGTTTAGGGGCCTACTTCTTTGTGAGAGCCCGGAGCACAGCTTTAGGAGTATGTAAGTGATAAGGATTAAAATGTAAACTTACTAATAGGAAGTATAGAGCGACGATCCAAACAAACTCGTCGGGTTTACTTTTGTCATTTGACAGGCTACAACAGTGGAGTCTACAGCCTTAAGCTGAGGAGGTTAAGTTGGGAAGACGGAAAGCTGACGGGCCTAAGCTGACGGAGATACACGAGACTAAAGGGTCGACGTGATCTTGACTTGATCTCCACGCATGTACATATAAGGAAATGTCGTGTGTCCCACGCTCAGTGTTAACCAAGGAGACTCTTACAAGGAAAGGATTCCACAAAATACAGACTCTTATAAGGAAAAGATTCTAAATCAAGGAAGAGATGTCAACCCTCTGCTACTATAAAAACCCCAAAACCCTCACAAATCAAGGTACGCATAGTTTCCCCCAGCTCTAGCATTCTAGAGTGGTGAAAAGTTCTAACTTAACCTTCGGAGGATATTTGGCCGACACCATATCAGTGCTCTCTGTAAGGTTTTCTCTTTTCATTGTGCAGGTGTCATTTTGAGCACGTGAGGACCTTACTGTTGATTTTTCGACATCATCAGTAAGTATTGCCCCAAAAGTAAACAATAACATTAATGACTCACATTTTTTTTTTTTATTGTTGGTTAGAGCATTAGCATTGGAGAATGCTAATGTCATATCTAAGGACAATTTGACATTTTAAGTCTTAAAATTCTTTGCATCAGACAATTGTAAACACAACTATTGCAAATTTTTTTGCAATAGTGCTACAGTACAATTCTAAACATAGAATTGTACTGTTCACAGTATTGTAAAAAAAAATAATATTTTATTTGGAAGAAAGCTGAAAATGAGAGAGAGGAGAGAGATGGGAGAGAAGATATAATTTTGAGATATATTATTTTATTATGTAGATATATTATTTTAATGAGTAAAAGAGGAAAATAGAAGTTTGGAATGTGGATGTATTATAAAATGGTATGATATAATAATAATGTGACTTTTTAGAATTGTAAAATAGAGTAGCATTGAAATTTTCTAATGCTAATGCTTAAGAGGATATTGCATAAAACAATAAAAATGGCTCACATGAATAGCTACTGATATTGATTCAAACAATATTTTTTATAATTAATTTAGGGTGTATGATATGACAAAGCCTATTGCATGAACAGGAGAAACCTACCCAGCCTACTTGAAAGAGAAATCAAATCAACGCGTGCAGATTAAGCAGAACTAGAACTGAGACCTGAAGGAAAAAGTAGAACTGTGCCGTATTTTCAGTTGGGTCGGTTGCTGTGGGTTTCAAACATCTAATATGACTATGATTATTATATTATACTGTTAGCTTTGTGAGGTGTTGTAGATATGCATGTGTTGTTATGATAAAATTGTTTATGTAGTGAGTTTTGGTCCTTTTGGATTTGCTACCTCAACTAGTGACTAGTGAGGTGTCAAATATGCGGCAAAAATAAAAATATCCTTCGAAGAAGTATTGACCATGGGGCCAAACAAAATTTTTTTACCAAAGTTAAGAAAGTAAAACGTAATGTGCAGAATTAGGTAAGGGTGGACAATTTTTGAGTTATAGACTGCATGCAGTGCTAAATCTATTTCATATTGGATTGATTATTGAATTTTGAGTTTAATTTTACTATTTAGAACCATTGCATATTGGCAAGTTCTTAAGATTTAATATGATTTTTATATATGTCGAATACTTGAGGTCATTCATTTATTAGGATTTGAGAATATATTGATTACTTATCTTATAGCATGTCAATTGAATTACTTGCTCAATCACTCATATTTAATTTACTCTACATGTTGTTTGAGTACTTTATTATTTTATCTTCCGATTAGTCGAGTTGACTCTCTACCCTAATTGAGTTAAAAATAATCTAAGTTGATATGATAAAATATTAGGTGTGTAAGGGTCATATTTTTGTATGTTGTCATATTGGAGTTCAAAAAGCACTTTTTATGTAAATGAGTCTGAGTTTAAGTGTGTCTTATCTTGTCAACAAGTGATATGAATTGAAGACACAAGACTACTCAAGAAATTGCTTAAGAAAATGAAAACTGCAAATCTTGATACCTCCCTCAATACCTATTGATTTATCAAGAATAAATGAATCTTGAGACTTGGCTTGACACCTCTCGATCTATCGAGTTTTGGGAAAACATAACAATATTTTTCTGTTTTCAGCCCACGATGACTTGGCATGGCTTGGGATTCGTGCACTGGGGTTCCAAAACATTAAAAAAAAAAAAAAAAAAACATATTTTATGGCCATCATCATAGACATAGAGAGCCACACTCATACCAAGAGTTGTTGTGACGTTTTGTGCGCCTAGGGATTTGTATCAAGCTACTACCAGTTCATCAAAGTGTGATTTAAAGAATGCTGCAAAACTACAACAATAAAAATGTTGTTGTGTTGTTAGTTACAAATAGGAGATTTGTGCAAAGGAAAAATCTTCTGCAAGAAGAAATCCAATTGGGGATTGGAGTTGAGCTTCCTTATAGATTAGTAAGTTCTATTGTAAGTAGGTATTTTGGGATAGGTAAGCTTCCTTATACTTGTAACCTCTATTCTTGTTAGTGGATTCTTTAAGAGTGGTAACCTGAAATTTACTCGGTGGGGTTTTGCCTGAAGGGTTTTTCCCATCATGATCAAATTGTCGTATCATTTAGTTCAGTGATTTGATTGTTACTTAATTAGATTTGCATGTAATTTAGACTAATTAATCAATTTAGGTAATTGGTTAGTTAACTGGGGTCAATATATAACCCAACAAGGTGGTTCTTTGAATCCCTAGTATTTTTTTCCATTAATTTCTCTATATTTTGATATTTTAAATGTATTTTTAATATTATCTTGCTTCATCTTTGGGTGAAAAAAAAAAAAACAAATAATTATTTTTATTTTCTATGTAAAAATAGAGGTTTTTATGTTAGTGTCAATCATTTCCTATGGATTAGCCTCGAACTCACTGAAATATTATTAATTGCGAATAATCTGCAATTGAGTTTGTATTATTTTTTAGTTGCACTAGGAGGTTGTGTGCAATTAGAACCATGTAGCCCCAAGTTCAACCCTCGCTGCCACCCCCCCACCCCCCCCCCCCCCCCTCCCCACACACACACACATATATATGAACCCTCGCCGCACCCCCCCACCCCCCCCCCCTCTCCCCACACACACACACATATATACATATATATATATATATATATAAACAACCACATGTCATTGATCGTTCTTGAAATATCCAAGTTAACAACGTCAAATTTGAATGAAAATCCATTCTTAGAATGTCTTAGTCTTTACACATCAGTTTGAAAAATTGATTCCCTAACTTGCATATATTTGTTTTTTACTCAAATGAGTTATTCCATAGTTATTGGTAGTGACTATGCAGAAGAAGCACACTGCGGGATGGGGAGACAAAGGCCGGGGTTTAAGTCTGCAGGAGGGAGTTTCATACACATATACACATAGATTAAGTTAGAGTTGAATTTCCATCTTGTGAAAAAAAAAAAAAAAAACAAACAAACAAACAAACAAACAAACAAACAAACAAACTATGTAGAAGCACCTAAAAAAAATATCAACCCTAAAGGCATGGTTTTAAAAACTAGACTAGATAAAAATCAAATAATTTAATTAATAATTGTTAATTAATACCAATAAATTACAAACTTATGTTCTAAATGTCTAAACAAAGAAAAAATGAAAATAAAATAGTAAACAATAAATCTTCGTTGTTTTTTTTTTTTTTTGATCGGAGAATCTTCATATTTTTATTATAACTGACAACAAATATAAAACTTTTTTTTTTTATGAATTAAAACCAAAAAATAAATAAAAATTGTTGGCTCAATTATAGGATTATAATACAATCCTAAAAAGAAATATTATGTTCACAACATTTTCACAATACTTTTACAATATATTTTAAGTGGTTGGTTGTTATTGGTTGTTATGAGTGGACGAAAAAGTAGTTTACATTTTGGATTCTAATTAGAACCAATAGCAACTAACCACCTATAATTTGTTGTGAAAGTATTATAAAAATATTGTGAACGTAGCACTCCTTTAATATTAATTGGGAAAAGATATGCTGTGCATAGTATTTTTTTTCTTGTTTTTTTTTTTTTTTTTTTTTTTTTTTGAGAAAATGCTGTGCACAGTAAGTTGAAAGAGAATTGCACAATAATTTGTATGGAAGCACGTATGGTCCAAGTTTTAGAATTCCTCCAACGAAATTGCTCCAATGAAATACAGTTATTGGTTCATTCAGATCCAAGGTTTTGACGACTCTCCAACCTGCCCCCCAGCTTCGTCTATCCTCCGGTATAATGTCAATTCTCAGTTGATCCAACTGGAGGTACGATCCAATTTTTAAAACCATACGTAAATAAAGGCTTTAATAACTCATAATCGTACTCGACTATTACCGTCAGGCCCAAAATGGATCATTTGCAAGTCGAGCACCACATCAATACATGTAACACACTAAGGTTCACATCTACAAGAAAGGTGACCACATAGTGTGCAAAGCAGCTTCATTCCACTCTTGCTTTTGGAAACTGCCAATAACGAGCAGCAATAAAAACCATTCAACATCTAATAGAGCCATGAAAAATAGTGATGATTTTCGAAAAATAAATCTTCATTTATGATGAGCAAAGTAGCAAACACTGAAACACTATTTAAGGGCGACGACATATTCAAATGCCACTACTTCTTTTTTAAACAATATAATCAAGTTACCTCATAAAGTTAGATGCAAACAAGAAGACAGCAAAGATTCCAATATCAATCTTTGCCTTGGCAACCAGTCAGGCAAGCAGCCATAATGTAGGGCAAATTTCATATATTAGAAGCCATAATTTCACATTGGAGGCTGATTGGAACCATGCAGCTGGCAAATTAGATTAGTCACCTGGAAAATATAAAGAAGCGCCTGCTTTTATTTTTATCACATCATGATCATCTTATGCAATCGTAGATAATGAGATATTAATTTCCTAAGCTAAATTACCCCCCCCCCCCCCCCCCCCCCAAAAAAAAAAAAGAACCAGCATGCATTTTACACTAATCAAACACTATATTTCAAAATTTCACAGAAATATAAGTTAGGGCAACACTAGAGTTGCAAGACTTATACGGAGCCAAAAAGAGTGGAGGACAAGCGGAAATCATAAATGGACTTACGCTCTGTTTGTTTCAACATTAACGTTTTCTGGAAAATATATAGTTCATTTTCCAAAAAGTATTTTCTAGAAAACTATCTCATTTTTCGGTGTTTGGTAACGACCTTGAAAATGAGCTTGAGAATGTTTTCTAATGTTTGGTATACAATTTTTTATTTATTTATTATATAATTTAAAACATGTGTATTATGTAAACCAACTAATGTAATCAATATATATAAATAAATAAATAAAACCAAGAATGATTTTGGTTTTCATACTAAAATTTTGACAATAGATATAATCAAAATTAGTTGTCAAATTTTCATGATCTCTACCACACATCCTGCTCATATATATGGACAATAACGTACGTACGTACATACATACATACGTACATATATATATATATATATATATCAACCACATGTCTATATATATATATATATAATTGATAGGGAAATACATCTTTAATAAGTACAAATAACAATAACTTTTAATTGTCTACTCTTTTTACTAGTACACTAATTGTCTACTATGGTCAACCACAAGTCTTCAATATTACTCTAAATTATGTGTTTACATAATGTATTTGTATAATACATTATCATTACATAGTATCTGCATAATGTATCTGCCAACAAATGCAATTTTCCTAAACAATTATCATTCATTATATAAAAATATTATTAATTTACCATAAAGATCGTCCTATGTAAAAGCAATTTAGAGCCATATAGGCACCATCTTTTAAATTTTCGTATTTTACTTCATTCATTCTTTCTTCTTCTTATTTTTTTATTATTATTATTTTTCTTTTGCACTTTTATGTGCGAAAAAGAAGTAACTTCTGCCTGGAATCCATCAAACCATAAATTTCTTAGAGAAAAAAGAAAATCAAGCTTTAAATTCATAGCAAAGAATTGAGATTTTGGTAGAGAGGAATGAAATAATTACCACTACAAATCTGTTCTCATTTACAAGTTGAAGCTATTGTCAGATCAGTGAGGGAAAAAAAATAATAATCAGAGAACTGTGTTATAAAGGGGGGGGGGGGGGAGAGAGAGAGAGAGAGAGAGAGATCTATGGAAGAGGAGAGACCTGAATTAATGACAGTGAATGTGTGAGGAGAGAAAAAGTAAAGGGAAGAGAGAAAAAGTGAGAGAGAGATTGTTTTCCAAAAAAAATATTTGGAAAACAACCTATAGGAAATAAGCCTTATTTTTATTAAGATTTTCCATTGACTAAAAATAGTTTTCCGTTGACCAGTTTTTTTTGTACTACTAAACACTGGAAAATGTGGAAAACTATCTTTACAGAAGGTTTTTCAGTGAAACAAACAGAGCGTTAAAGAAAGTAAATACAATACAGAAATATCATGCATGCAGTAGTAATAAAGTAATGGATATTATAAAAGGAAACTTATGCTCCATGATAAAGAAAAGAATTAGGTTAGGAATACTACAATTTTTTTTTTTTAATATAAATGTGAAATATTACAAATTTTACGAAAAATGATCTTCTTTCATTTTATCTTTTTAAAGATTAATATTTTATTTTCTAAATCTGACGTTGTACAAACTGCCACGTAGTTAAAAATTTTAAATAACATGTTAGTCAGTATACCTTCTTATTTATAAAATTTAATTTGAACCATTAAATAGATACAAATTATACCGTTCAAATAGAGAGCATTTTTTTTTTCAAATTTTATTATATAACATTTAGAAATTGATATGTCACAAATTAAAAAAAAATAATTCAAATATTTATTCTTTTCGCAGTAAGTTTAGCCAACCAATCCTATGACAACAAAAGTCAAAGAAAGGCTAAGGGAAAAAATAAAAAAGAAGAAACTGCTGGGAGGGTGAGGGTGAGGGTGAGTGTGAGTAAGAGAAGAAACTGAAATATTATAACTTTTAGAAATTTACATTGCTCATTGTACAAGGATAGGAAAGAGAGAGCATTCCTAATAAAAGTCAATTTAACAATCAATATTCGAAGAGCGCAAATTGTGTCTGGATGTGGCGTAAAGCATAAGATTTACGCAATTATGCCCTCCAATAAAAGAGCTCCACAACAACATTTTTCCTAAAACGTTAATACAACTGGCCACACCCAATGACTACTCATTTAAATCATGCCATTAACACCTCTCTCATGCATACTCCCTTCCACAGACCAACAATAACTGCCACAGCACCGCTGCTCCAATTTCCCCCTCATTCTGGAAAGGGCAACCCACGGACCAGACGGCGAAACTAGGGTGGCATTTGGATTCAGATTATCCCGTTTGCGTTTTGTATTTTCTTTTTTCTTTTTTTTTTCACGTATTTTGCTTTAGGGGACAATTTTCACTGTTTACGTACTGTAGCAGCACTGTTCACAGGATTCACATCTATTTTATTCAAAAAAAATATTAAAAATAAGTCTGATAATACTATTCACACATTTAAAAATTATTTTACTATAGTGTTTTTAGTTTTCAGCAAAATAAATTATATCCAAACGGACCTTAGTATAACTTCACAGATGCTAACTGAGGGGAGACCCAAAAAATTCCTTAAAATGTACGGACCACCAACAACTATCACTACTTCGCTTTCCCCCTCATTCCGGCGACAGCGACTCACGGATCCAACAGATGAGACCCAAAAATTTCTTTCCCACGACAACTAAAACTCACAGATCTAAAGATCCTAAATTTCTCTTTTTCCTTTCACATCTTCCACTTCCCACACCCCTCTTCTACTCTCTTAAGTCAGCATCTGTGAAGCACCGACGCGGCTCCAGAGGAGCCGCACCGGAGTCGGACTCGGCCGGACGCGGCGACGCGGCAGGGACGCCGCTGACCGCGAGTCCGTGCCGCGTCGGGCCGCGTCCGGCCACGTGGCATCCCCGACTCGCGCCGACGCCGCGCGAACCGGGCCGACTCGGGCCGTATCGGCCGTATCGGCCGATTCGGCCGAATCCGAAATTTCCGGTTCCGGCCGAAATTTGAAAAAAAAAAAAAAAAAAGGGTGCGAAACGCACCGTTTCACCTAACCTTCACTTGCCCAGACACTCTCTTTCAGTCCGTCCCTCATCCCTCTTTCTCTCTGTGCTCTCCGCCCTCATCTCTCTTTCTCTCTGTGCTCTCCGAGCGCGGCTCCGCCTCCAGCCTTTCCCTCTCTGCCGTGTTCTTCCTTCAGGTGTGCTCTCTCTTTTCTTTACTTCCCTTTTAGTCTTCTCTCTTCTCTGTGCTGTGTTTGTGACTTTGTGTGCTTGTTTTTTAACCCGATTTCGTCCCTCTCTGTTGTGTTTGATTGTGAATCTTAGTTTGCTATTCTACTTATTATGAAATTTTAGCAGTGACTTATTGCACTTGTTAGTAAATAATGATAAATAAATATATTAAATCTTAGTGTGCTTAGCAATATATTAAAAATATAAATAAATATATTAAAAATATAAATAAATATATTTTTAATAATTTTTTAATTGCCGAGTCCTGCCGCACCCGCACCCACCTTTTTCAAAAATTGCCGAGTCCCGCACCCGTACCCGCACCCGCACCCGAGTCTCGAAACGCACCCGTGCTTCCTAGGTCAGCATATAGGAAAAACAACAAACAGTTATGAAGAAAAATTAGTAATTATGTTTCATAGCAAACGTGAATATCTCTTGAATCATCCATCATTACAATAAATCAGATCCACACCAACAAATCTTATAAAAAGAAACCACCAAAACAATCTTAAAATGTTATTCTTTGTATGTTTTGCTACACTTCGTCAAACAGTGGCTCCGCCTTTTTTCTACACTAGTGGAATCTCTAGCAGTTAGAGGTTGAAGGATTTGGTTCTCAGTTGTGTGTGGATTCTGTGGAAGCTGGGCTTTGGGTTTTTGTGAAATTGGGTTTTAGGAAGAATGATTGTGTGTGACAGATTTATTTCATTGTCCAGTAGAATGCTGATATGGCTTTTTATTATTAGAAGTGCAAGATTTACGTGAAGACCAGACAGAATGTTTTCTCATATTTGATAGGTATTGTAAAGCAAAGGAGGTAAACTCAAAAAAATTTGAGTATCAGTTGTAGGAGCTGCTATAGATAGCAGCTTACTGCAGCTTAAAACTTAAAAGAAAATTTAATTTTTTAATGTGTGGTGTTTAAAAAAATTGTATTTTAATGTGTTGATGATTGTAATTGTTATTTATTGTGTTGGATATATTATTTTATTATGTTGTTTATATTATTTTAATGCGTTGAATGTTAAAAGTTTTGTATATTATAAAGTGTGGTATTAAAATAGATAAAATAGTATTTTAAGTTACTATAAAAGCTATATTTTTTAGTTTTCTTATTGTGAATGCTCACTTATTTTAGCAAATTATAGCATAGATATAACAACATAGAAAAATTAGACTCAAGCAAACGATTATAACATGGATACAAACTTATATGCGAGTAGCTAGAAGAAGTTATCACATGGATGCGAGAAGAAATAATAACATGGATGTAACAGGCCAAACAAAGAAGCATTTTTACGAACACTTTATAATTAAGCAATCTTTCAAACGGTCGATCCTATGGTTATTTGAATTTGAAATTTTCTTTTGTGAATTTCAAAATTTAGCAAAAATAGAGATAAAAGGAGAGAAAATCAACACAGAGGCTTATGTGGAGCGTACCTACAACTACGGGAGTGAATTACGAAAATATTCAATATTAAAATATAAAGGTTAACTTTACAATGAGAATTTATAGTGCCTCCTCCAATTCCAAAGAAACTTTAACCAGGTATATATTTTAGAACTCACCAATATCTTGCACGGGTCATAAGTTCACACTTCCTAGCATAAAGAGTTACATGTAAATGCTAATCATATGTATTCAATAAAATGACCAAGTCATTACACCAAAAAAATAAAAATAAAAAGACCAAGAAAGATTAAAATATTCTTACAAGACTAATATGGTAGAAGTCCTATAAATTGACGTGTCATCACTCATTACTCTCAATATTTATTTATTATATTGTTGAAAAGGAATCAATGAAATTCATTGTCATTGCTCTGTTAGATTCTAAATTTTATATAATAAAATTGGTAATAATTTTAACATTTTTTTACAATTTATTCTTTGAATTGTAATTAAATTAAGGAAAATACTAAAATTGTACCAATTTTACTACAAAATACTTAAAGGTCACACATTTTCTTATTAAAAAAATTGTGTATGGACACTTCAATTTTTTATTTTTCTTATTTTTATAAATAGAACAAAAAAAAAAGAGCACAAAAAAAAAAAAAAACACTAAAATTGGAACAGGACGAAAAAGAAAAAAAAAAAAAAAAAAGCAACGTATTGGATGAAGCCCATGTGCAAGTGCACATGGGCATTTTTCTCAATCAACAAAATTAGACTCTCCCCCTTCCCCCACTTTCTGGTGGGCCTGGAGAAAAAACACCCAGGCCCACACCCCCCCCCCCCCCCCCCCCCCCCCGCCCCCCCTTTTTTTTTCCCTCTCCCCTTCCTAACCAAACATCCTTGAAAAAGTTTTCGCCATTCATTTTTTTTTTTTTTTTTTCATTCTTCCTAAAATCTACTCTATCAAACACAACCAAAGTGTTGTTGAAGGTGATGCAAACCAGTTGAGGAAAGTGTGGTGATGTGGTTAGTGAGAAGAATAAGGCTTTGTTTGGATGGGGGCATGGAAAAGTTGGAGGATAGGAACGTTAAGGGATAGAAAATATTTTAGTTTTCACTCATGTATATTTAGTTGAGAAGATAGACAATAATATTTGTATAAATTTACTCTCATGTCTTTATTACTTTAAAAATAAAAGTATATATTTATAAGGAAATAAAGAAAAGGAAATCAAAGGGAAGAGGTTAGAGGGGTAGTTGAGTAATTTCCCATCTAAGCTGACTTTCTCCCCCATTTTCTCTCCAATTTGAAGTAAAAACAAAGTCTTCCAAAAATGTGGGTTTGGGGAGAAAACAATTATTTCCCCCAAATCACCCCCCTCAAACCAAACACACACCACTATTTTCTCTTCTTCCCACAAATAGGCCCACTTTTCTCCCCCAACCAATCAGCCCCTAAGATTGAGAGAGAAGCTCATGCTAGAGTATTAGGTACGCAGCGGAATAAGAAGAGAAAGAGAAGGGTTGTGAAGACTAGACTAGAGGGTAAGGCCACATTGGCCCAGAAAAAATCTTGTGACCAAAATTACAAAATTGGCCCTTTAAAATTACTAAATTCCAATATAATGGGTCATGGATATTACTGTTACACTTCCAAACTCTTTTTGTAAAACTTGGTCTAAGAAATTGTATAATTAAATTGTAATTTACATCCTTAAACATTAAATTGTAGTTGACTTGACATCATTAGCCAGAGTTATATATTCACACTAACCGTATGTATTCAATAAAAAATCAAGAAAGATTGAAATATCCTTATAGACTAAATTTTCTTTCCCAATGAGTCAGTCACTTTATTATACATAGTTGGGTTGACTATAAAATACATTTCTGATGGACCGTAATTACAAATTAGAGTGATGCTAAACATAAGGCCTGCTAATCCTAACCTTTTATTAAAAAAAGAAAAAGAAAAAAAAAAGACCAACTGTCTTGTGGTACTGAATATAATTGGGTAGTTAAGAAGAAACATTTTTATAAATTGAGTATAATTAGAATGAGTGGGTTCTAGTTAGCTTAATTGGTAAAGTCTCTAATGGTTGTATAAGAAATCTGGGGTTCAATTCCTGTCTACGCCAAAAAACTAGTTGGTGTCTTGATCTGATGATAAAGAGCTATCATCAGGAGCGGACACCGTAGGTTGAAACTCTCTAAAAAAAAGTATAATTAGAATGAGAATATCAAGATTTTTTTTTTTTTTTTTTTTTGGAGAATCAGAATATCAAGATGGATGAGAGGAAATATACGAAAAAAAAAATATGATTTGAAATAAAGCTTATACTAAAATCATTCAATTCACACCATTATAGTAAAATCCACAAGAACTAACATTATAATACAAAAGAAAAGGTTTGATAACACATGTGGGTTAGTTCAATTTGTCATAAGTGTAGCATACGTTTGACATGGTCTTTAACATAAAGTCCAAAAAGGGGGGAATCTAAGTTTGTTTGATAAGGTCTTGCTAGGTGTGAATGACATGGTATTGAATATTACAAGGTTGTTAAGTAGCAACATTTTCATAAAATGAGTATAATTAGAATGAGAATATCAAGGTGGATGAGAGGAAATATATGAAAAAAATATATGATTTGAAATAAGGCTTATAGTAAAATCATTCAATTCACACCATTACAGTAAAATCCACAAGAACTAACACTATAATACTAAAGAAAAGGCTTGATAACACATGTGGGGTGGTTTAATTTGTCATAAGTGTCACATACGTTTGACGTGGTCTTTAACACCAAGTCCAAAAAGGAAGGAATCTAAGTTTGTTTGATAAGATCTTGTCAGGTGTGAATGACATGGTACTGAATATTATTGGGTTGTTAAGAAGCAGCATTTTCATAAAATTAGTATAATTAGAATGAGAATATTCAGATGGATCAAAGGAAATATACGAAAAATATATATGATTTGAAATAAAACTTAGAGTAAAATCATTCAATTCACACCATTACAGTAAAATCCACGAGAACTAACATTATAATACAAACAAAAAGGCTTGATAACACATGTGGGGTGGTTCAATTTTTCATAAGTGTCACATACGTTTGACATGGTCTTTAACATCAAGTCTAGAAAGGGGGAATCTAAGTTTGTTTGATAAGGTCTTGTTAGGCGTGAATGACATGGTACTGAATATTATTGGGTTGTTAAGAAGCAACATTTTCATAAAATGAGTATAATTAGAATGAGAATATTAAGATAGACTAGAGGAAATATACGAAAAATATATATGATTTGAAATAAAGCTTATAGTAAAATTATTCAATTCACACCATTACATTAAAATCCACAAGAGCTAACATTATAATACAAAAGAAAAGGCTTGATAACACTTGAGGGGTGGTTCAATTTGTCATTAGTGTTGCATATGTTTGACATGGTCTTTAACACCAAGTCCAAAAAGGGGGGAATCTAAGTTTGTTTGATAAGGTCTTGTCCCAAAAAAAAAAAAAAAAAAGATAAGGTTTTGTCAGGTGTGAATGACATGGTACTGAATATTATTGGATTGTTAAGAAGCAGCATTTTCATAAAATGAGTATAATTAGAATGAGAATATTAAGATGGATCAAAGGAAATATACGAAAAATATATATGATTTGAAATAAAGCTTAGAGTAAAATCATTCAATTCACACCATTACAGTAAAATCCACGAGACCTAACATTATAATACAAACGAAAAGGCTTGATAACACATATGGGGTGGTTCAATTTTTCATAAGTGTCGTCCAAAAAGGGAGGAATCTAAGTTTGTTTGATAGGTCTTGTCCCAATCAAAAAAAAAAAAAGAAAAAAAAAGAGATAACACATGTGGGGTGGTTCAATTTGTCATAAGTGTTGCATACGTTTGACATGGTCTTTAACACGAAGTCCAAAAAGGGGGGAATCTAAGTTTGTTTGATAAGGTCTTGTCCCAATCAAAAAAAAGAAAAAGATAAGGTTTTGTCAGGTGCAAATGACATGGTACTAAATATTATTGGGTTGTTAAGAAGTAGCATTTTCATAAAATTAGTATAATTAGAATGAGAATATTAAGATGGATCAAAGGAAATATATGACAAATATATATGATTTGAAATAAAGCTTAGAGTAAAATCATTCAATTCACACCATTACAGCAAAATCCACGAGAACTAACATTATAATACAAACAAAAAGGCTTGATAACACATGTGGGGTGGTTTAATTTTTCATAAGTGTCATATATGTCTGACATGGTCTTTAACATCAAGTCTAGAAAGGAGGAATCTAAGTTTCTTTGATAAGATCTTGTCAGGCGTGAATGACATGGTACTGCATATTATTGGGTTGTTAAGAAGCAACATTTTCATAAAATGAGTATAATTAGAATGAGAATATTAAGATACACTAGAGGAAATATACAAAAAATATATATGATTTGAAATAAAGCTTATAGTAAAATTATTTAATTCACACCATTACATTAAAATCTACGAGAACAAACATTATAATACAAAAGAAAAGGCTTGATAACACTTGAGCGGTGGTTCAATTTGTCATTAGTGTTGCATACGTTTGACATGGTCTTTAACACCAAGTCCAAAACAGGGGGAATCTAAGTTTGTTTGATAAGGTCTTATCCCAATCAAAAAAAAAAAAAAAAAAAAAAAAAAAAAAAAAAGGAAAAAAAAAGATAAGGTTTTGTCAGGTGTGAATGACATGTGGGGTGGTTCAATTTTTCATAAGTGTCACATACGTTTGACATGGTCTTTAACACCAAGTCTAGAAAGAGGGAATCTAAGTTTGTTAGATAAGGTCTTGTCAGGCATGAATGGCATGGTACTCAATATTACTAGGTTGTTAAGAAGCAACATTTTCATAAAATGAGTATAATTAGAATGAGAATATTAAGATAGACTAGAGGAAATATACGAAAAATATATATGATTTGTAATAAAGCTTATAGTAGATTTTTTCAATTCATACTATTACAATAAAATCCACGAGAACTAACATTATAGTACAACAAAAAAGGCTTGGTAACACTTGTGAGGTGGTTCAATTTGTCATTAGTGTCGCATATGTTTGACATGGTCTTTCACACTAGCTCCAAAAAGTGGGGAATCTAAGTTTGTTTGATATGGTATTGTCAGGTGTGAATGAGTTTCCTTACAAAATTGACATAAAGTATTGCTAAAGGTGGTGCAAACTAGTGGAGGAAAGTGAGGTGATGTGGTTAGTGAGAAGAATATAAAGTACGGGATAAAAAAATATTTTAATTTTCCCTCACTTTCTCCTCCATTTTTCCCAAATTTGAGAAGAAAACAAAACCTCCCAAAAATATGGGCTCGAGAAAAAACAATTTTCCCCCCAAAAATCAACCCTTCAACCAAACATGCACCCCACCATTTACCCTCCTATTTTCTCCTCTCCATGCAAATAATCACACTTTTCTTCCAAAGAGTGAGAGAGAAGCTCATGCAAGTGTATTAGGTACGCAATGGAAGAAGATGGAAACAAGAAGGGTTGTGGGGACTAAGTGCAACCGCATTAGACAGTGGAAAATAGAAAAAGAGACTAGTTTTACACATTATACCCACACAAAAAAACCCACATTAGTGCTTACATAAGTTTGTATATATCCAAAAGTGGTACAGTAATTGTGCATATATGCATGGTTACTCTAGCTTTCTATATATTATTTTAATATTTTTTTCTCTCCCCTCACATTCTCTCTCTTCCCCTGACTCTCTCTCTTCAACCCATAATCTCTACAACTAATCAACGCAGCCTAGCACCACTTACCACACACAGACCCACCACCACAAACAGACCCACCACTGCAACCTAGTACCGCCAACCACCACCACCACAACATGGACAAACCACAAAATCAACCAAAATCAAACAAACCCACACACGAACACACCACAAAATCAACCAAAAATCAAACACACCCACACATGGGCACACCAATAGAGACAAAGAGAGCATTGTTGCAAACTTGTGGCTGTGGGTTGGTGCTTGGAAGTCGACTAGAACGAGGCTCAGTGCTTGTGGAGGAGATCGGAGTTTTTGGGTTGATTTGAATGAATCTCTGTGGATCGGTGCTTGTGACCGTGAGGGTGAGGCGATTTCAACCAAGAGGGAGAGACGAGTTTCATCCATGGAGGCGACGGTGTCTTCAAGAATGGAGAGAGAGTGTTTTCAGATGGGTTAAAAGGGAGTTAAGATAAATAATAAAAAAGTGAGCAAAACGATTATTTAAATAAAATAAATGCTAGAATATACAAACTGATGTGGGTGTTTTGTAAAAGTGGGTGCGTAAAATAGAAAAAAAAAGTTTTTTTTTTTTTTCAAAATAGACAAAAATTTTACATCCATTGATGCAATTGCTCTAAGTATGGCCACATTTACCCAAAAAGATTTTGCGACCAAAATTACAAAATTGGCCCTTAAAAATTACTAAATTCCTATATAATGGGACATTAGATGGGTGATATTGTTACACCCTCCTTTCATAAGACTTGTTCCAAGAAATTTTATAATTAAATTGTAGTTGGCTTGACATCATTAACTAGAGTTATATGTTCATGCTAACCATATGCATTCAATAAAATAATAAAAAAAAAGGTTATTAAAAAGAAAAAAAAAGATTGAAATATCCTTGTAAGACTAAATTTTCTTTCCCAATGAGCATGTAACTTTTTATTCACTTATTATATATGAAAATTCTTAGGTACTCCCGGACCACGGAGAAATTATGCTCCATTTTCTCACATTCATGGTGGACTTCACCATGAATTTAATGAGTGGACTCAATCATAAACTTAATGAGTGGACTCCACTATGAATACAAGAGAATGGAACACCATTCTTTGTGCTCCAAGAGTATCTAAGAATTACTCATTGACTATAAAATTAAATTCATTTTAGTTTGACCTTAATTACAAGACTTTGCTAATCTAAACCTTTTAAGTAACATATTTATAAAATGAGTATTACTAAAATCTATGGGTAATACGGTAGAAAAGGCTTGATAACACGTAAGGTGGTTCAATTTATCAATAGTGTTGCATACGTTAGACAGGATCTTTAACACTCAAGTCAAAAAAGAGGGGGTGAAACTTTGTTTGATAAGGTCTAGTAAGGTGTGAATGACCTTCCTTACAATATTGTCATAAAGTGTTGCTAAAGATGGTCTAAACATGCGGAGGAAAATGGTGATGTGGTCAGTAAGAAAAAGAAGAGTGAGAGAGAAGCTCCTGCAAGAGTATTTAGGTACGCAGTGGAAGATGAGAAAAATAAGGGTTGTGGAAACTGGAGAGTATGATGGCCACATTAACTTTTTAATAGGATTAGTAGTGTTTTAGTAGGATAGGTAACAGAGTTGCAAAAATAGAAACGGTTTAAACGTGTGAAAGGTTATGTGTGTATATATATATATATATATATATAGATTATACATAGTTGGGTTGATTATAAAATACATTTTAGTTTGACCTTAGACCTGTTAATTCTAACCTTATATATATAAAAGACTAGCTATGTCTTTTGGTACTGAATATGGGGTTTTTAAGAAGCAGCATATTCATAAATGAGTATAACTAAATTGAGAATATTAAGAATGATGAGACAAAATATATGAAAAAAATTTAAATTGAAATAAGGAAATTCGTTTAAGGATAAGGGTATCTATCATTGATAAAAAGAAGAGGGAGAGTCACTAGGGATAGTTTGGGTACTATATATATATATATATATATATATATATATATATAGTTTGGGTACTATATATATATATATATATATATATATATACTTCATAATAAATTTCAGTTTGATCTTAATTACATATAAGAGTGATTAGTGGCATAGCTATTAAAGGACTGAGGGGGGCATGGGCCCCCCCAACATTTTTGAAAAAAATTAATTTTTTTTTTTTTTGGGAAATATCTTAAATAATTTGAAAATTTTTAAATAACCTTATCATTTTGACCCCCCATACCTGATAATAAACACATATATTTAAAAAGTCTAAGGCTTACTTGTACATAGCAATAGAAGAATCGAAAAGTCATAAACTTTGTTGATGTGCCGCACCACCAAGTCTCTCATACAATTACAAAACATTTTGCCTCACACAGGTGACTCTCTCTTTGTCTCGGTGCGTGTCGAAGGTTAGTAGAGACAGAAAAGTCATAGGTATATCCTCTTATTGATGGATTGATTTGCCTTGTTTTAACTCTTCCACTGTCCACAACAACTGGTGAACGAGCCTTTTCAGCTATGAAAATTGTTAAAACAAGACTGTGCAACAAAATAGAGGACGATATTCTCTCAGATAACTTAGCTGTCTACATTGAAAAGGAAACTGTTGAGATTTTCACTACTGACTCAATACTTGATGACTTTAGATCTCTTAAAGAGCGTAGGTTACAGTTTTGAAAAAAGATATTTAACTTTTATGTTATTGTATGTTTTGTGACTTTGCCCATTTTATAGTTGATTAAAGATATTAAATCGTTTTGTCAATCTTGTCTCATGATTGTTTAATTTTAATTAAATACACTTTTGTATATAGCACATATTAAGTTATGAAGTATTACACATTACTATTTTACATTTCATACAAAAAAAAAAATTATATACAGCCCCCCCCCCCCCCCAAAAGATAAATTCCTGGTTCCACCACTGAGAGTGATGCTCACTATAAGACCAGCAATGCTAGCATAGCTATAATCTACGGTACTGAAACTTGGGTTGTTAAGAAGCAATATTTTCATAAAAAGAGGAGTTAAAATAAGAATGCTAAGATAGATAAGTTAAAATATATGAAAATATTTGATTTAAAATGAGGAAATTCACTTGGAGATAAGGGTGACCCCCCCTATTGATGAAAATATGAGGAAAAGTCAATTGAGATGATTTGGTCATATTTAGAGAAATTTGATTAATGTACGAAAGAGAAAGAGTAAGTTTATTCAACTTAAGGGAATTCAAAATGTATAGAAATGACCACAAATAACATTATAAAGAATGACTTTGGATAGAATTGAATGACAGAAAAGAATATAAGTGGCCGACCCTAACTAATTAATTTGTAAGATCTATGTAGTAAATTTTGCAGTATCCTAAGTATCACTCTTACACTAATGTTTACCCTATAATTTTAAAATTGTCATACTTGAACTCTTAATGAGTGTATATTAACTAAATTAACTAAAAAAAAAAAAAAAAAAAAAAAATCTAAAATGCATTTGGACTTTTGTAGACACCAAAATCCCCTCCACATGAATCATATATGGCATTTTCACCAAAATTGTCAATCGTCACTCATCAATAGTATTATAACTCAATTGGTATCTCTTGATATTTTCAATTGAGACGTATAAAGTCTAATCCCCTCCACCACTATTATAACTATTGAATTATCAAAAAGTTGTCTATGTCACAGTCATACTTGAGGTGGTTTTAGTTTAACTGGGGTTGCAGTAAACAAAATATTTTGGTATTGGTTTGGATATACAACCCCAAAGAAAATTTGGGGTCTAGAGCTATAAACTTCAAGTGCTCAGCCTCTAGTAAAGGAAAAAATTTAATTACAAAATTGGTTATAGCCTTACTTAATATTTTTTAATTGGAGATGAATTTTGACAAATCCACTATTGGATTACATCTTATTCTTATATCCTCCATGCTAGTAAAATTTCTAGAAAATTAAAAATCAATAGTTGGGGCCAAAGAATCCTACGGCCCAGCCCACTTCGTTCCTGGGCCGAAGGCCCGGGCCGAGGAGGCAACCTAAGTCCAAGGATGACCCCATCGTCGGACGCCCGAGAACTTGAGGGACAAGCTCGTGATAAGCAGTCACCTCTACATTAAATGTACCTGACTACCGCCCTGGCCGCATTAATGAGGAAAGGACCCTGCACCAACGTCACCTTGGTTGCCGCGACTCTCAAAGAGACTGAGAAGGCGGCTAATGGGACAAGCATTTGAGTATTGTCCAAATCGCCCAACACGTGTAGGGCTAGAATTGGTTAGGTAAAGAGTATATAATGTAAGGGAATCCCTCCTAAAGGAGGGGAGGCAAAAAAGAAAAAGGGAAGAAAGCCTCCTCGGCCGTGGGCCGAGGAGCATCCCCCAACTGTAAAGATACTCTAAGCATTTCTTCAATAAAAAGAGAACGGCGTTCACGCTTCGTGAACGCCGGCCAGCCCTAGACCTTCGAACCACTCTTTACAAATTCATTGTTGTGGGTTCGATGGGCCCTTGACCCATACCCTTTGGGCTCTGGGCCGCAAAAGCAGACCCTACAATTGGCGCCGTCTGTGGGAAGGATTAGTGCGCCGGCCGGCGAAATAGGCGACTGTTCTAAATAGACATTCTACAGAAGATCGGTGGTGATGTAAAAAAAGAAAGAACTACCAAACAAATATTGCAGAAAGACAAAAGTGCGAGACAGAAGATTCAATAGCAAAAAAAAAAAAAAAAACTTTATATCATTTCATAAAAAGAAAAAGGGTTACAGATTACAATCAGAGGCTCAGACAGGCGTGTTTTACAACTGTTCCTACCATCTAGTCCTACAATCAGAGGCCCAGGCGGACCCGTCCTAAAACTAGCTAGAGGGAAGTGTCAACCCGTACTCTTATTGGCATCAAGAGAATGGGAGAATTTGACAATAAGCGGGCGGAAGGGGGCTGGGGCTGGCTCGTTCCAAGGCCACCGACAACTCCTTTCTCGGAGCGGCGGAGCTTGAACAAAGCGAGGAGCAGATTCAGGAGCTCTGGGACGCCCTCCCCATGATGTTCCCTTGATTTTCTCCAACCCTCACGAGCGTTGGCCGTTGGAGACGGCAACACTCGAGCACCGCCCATGATGTGAGTTCGCATGTCTCCTCCGTCGGGGGTGCGCTCAGAGGAGAGATGTTAGGTACTTCAACGACATCCCTCCGGGCCACCGTGCATGGCGCCATCGGGGTTACGCCTAGACTCTGCCGCACTGGAAGCCCAGTGGGGGCTGCGGCCACAACGGCTCTTGGCACGGATATCCTCACATCTGTCCAAAGCCGCCCCATATCTCCTAACTCCGGTCGCAATTCCGGCGGGGTTATTGAAGGGGCTTGGGGAGCGGAAAGGGTGTGTTCTTTCTGTTTGTGTTGGGAGGTTCATGGAGTACGGAGAAACCATCCCCCCGGAAAGCCTTATATAGAGGATGAGGGTTGGTGAGAATTAATTCACGCAAAATTCGAAAAGAGCGTTACCGAAGCGTTGGATAATAATGAGGCTGCCAGATTCCAAGGGGGCCGCAGACAGTTGGACTTATGTTGATTTACGAGGCTATTAATGAAGGCGCGTCTCGCGCATCGAAGCGTCAGGCGCGGAACACGAACGGCCAAGGGACGCCTCGCAAATAAAAAAGATGGGGGCTCGAGATGGAGGCGAGATCAATGCCACGTGTAAGACCATGATCCGTCCGAAGGAAAAATCGTCTCCAGTAAAGCAGTCTAAGGACAAACCCCTACTTACAGAGAAATGAAAGTGTTAGACTGAACCAAGGCTCTGCATGGTCCTCGGACTCAGGCCTATGGGGAAACTAACTACTTCAAAGACCAAGTGTTAGACAGAACCAAGGCTCTGCATGGTCCTCGGACTCAGGCCTATGGGGAAACTAAACACTTCAGAAGAACAAGTGTTAGACAGAACCAAGGCTTTGCATGGTCCTCGGACTTAGGCCTATGGGGAAACTAACTACTTCAAAGACCAAGTGTTAGACAGAACCAAGGCTCTGCATGGTCCTCGGACTCAGGCCTATGGGGAAACTAACCACTTCAGAAGAACAAGTGTTAGACAGAACCAAGGCTCTGCATGGTCCTCGGACTCAGGCCTATGGGGAAACTAACCACTTCAGAAGAACAAGTGTTAGACAGAACCAAGGCTCTGCATGGTCCTCGGACTCAGGCCTATGGGGAAACTAACCACTTCAGAAGAACAAGTGTTAGACAGAACCAAGACTCTGCATGGTCCTCGGACTCAGGCCTATGGGGAAACTAACTACTTCAAAGACCAAGTGTTAGACAGAACCAAGGCTCTGCATGGTCCTCGGACTCAGGCCTAAGGGGAAACTAACCACTTCAGAAGAACAAGTGTTAGATAGAACCAAGGCTCTGCATGGTCCTCGGACTCAGGCCTATGGGGAAACTAACTACTTCAAAGACCAAGTGTTAGACAGAACCAAGGCTCTGCATGGTCCTCGGACTCAGGCCTATGGGGAAACTAACTACTTCAAAGACCAAGCGTTAGACAGAACCAAGGCTCTGCGTGGTCCTCGGACTCAGGCCTATGGGGAAACTAACCACTTCAGAAGAACAAGTGTTAGACAGAACCAAGGCTCTGCGTGGTCCTCGGACTCAGGCCTATGGGAAAACTAACCACTTCAGAAGAACAAGTGTTAGACAGAACCAAGGCTCTGCATGGTCCTCGGACTCAGGCCTATGGGGAAACTAACTACTTCAAAGACCAAGTGTTAGACAGAACCAAGGCTCTGCATGGTTCTCGGACTCAGGCCTATGGGGAAACTAACTACTTCAAAGACCAAGTGTTAGACAGAACCAAGGCTCTGCATGGTCCTCGGACTCAGGCCTATGGGGAAACTAACTACTTCAAAGACCAAGCGTTAGACAGAACCAAGGCTCTGCATGGTCCTTGGACTCAGGCTCACGGGGAAACTAACCACCTCAGATGATCCTAAGTGTTAGACAGAACCAAGGCTCTGCATGGTCCTCGGACTCAGGCTCACGGGAAAACTAACCACCTCAGATGATCCTAAGTGTTAGACAGAACCAAGGCACTGCATGGTCCCAGGACTCAGGCCTATGGGGAAACTAACTCCTTCAGAGGATTCAAGGTGTTAGACAGAACCAAAAGCTTTGCATGGTCCCAGGACTCAGACCTATGGGAAAACTAACTCATTCAGAGGATTCTAAGTGTTAGACAGAACCAAAAGCACTGTATGGTCCTCGGACTCAAGCCTGTAGGGAAGCCAACTACTTCAAGGGGATCCTAAGTGTCTACTCAAAGAATTTTCTACCTGGCCCTTAGGAAACGGAGGGTCCACCCAAGCATACATGCCCTCGTTATGACAATTGATGCCGCGATTGGTCGAGATGCAATTGAAATTAAAATCATATAAGTAAAGAAAAAGCGAATAGCGTGCAAGTAAGTAAACTACCACAACAAACAGAAAAAGAAGCAAAGCTCGCATTTCATTAAGTCCAGAAAAAGTTACACGGTAGGAATTACACTACAATCTAAAAAAAAAATGAAAAAGGAAAGAGAAACGACGGCGTCAAGGGGCCTGCCCTGCCCACTTATTTTCCTCCCTCGGCAGGGGGCTGGACCATAGCAGCTTCAGAACCTTCTGAGCCTTGGCCAGAAGGGGCAACCTGCGAAGGCGTGGCAGGAATGGCTGCCTCCTCAGCAGTAGGAACTTCAACTTCAGAGCTGGGCTTCGCAACCTCCTGGGGCGCCGCCTCAGCGGGACCCTCACCTGATTCAGCTACCTGGGGAGGGTCACTTACTTGGACGAGCTCGCCCGTGGGTTCAGCGATGGAGGCATCCTCACCCGTAGCAGCACTGGCTTCCTCTGCAGCCTCTTCGGCCTCAGCGCCACTTGGAGTTGCCTCGCGAATGGCAGGAGGGTAGTACACACTTTCCTCCTTCCATAAGTCAGACGAGGCCTCAACCCCAGCCTGCCTGAGAGCCTCCATCCAAACTTCAGCGGAGTAACGCCTGCACAACCCGGGGACCTGAGCCTTGAAGGCTGCCTCAGTCTTGGCCATCCCTGCAGCATAGGCCTCCTCCTCGGCTTCCCGCTTAGTGGCCAGGGCGTCCTCTCTACCGTGGTCAGCCTCAAACTTGGCCCTAACGGCCTCGTCCCTGGCCTCCTCTGCCACCCTCTTGGCTTCCTCAGCAGCAGCTACCTTCCTTGGCAGATCAGCAAGCAGCTCCTTTGCCATCTTCAGCTGCTCCTCTGCCTCGCCCAGGCGCTTTGTTTGATCTTCGGCCTGCTTTTGGAAACCGGCGAGTCCTAACAGGGCAATATCCCAAGCACTGGTCATTGCACTCAGCTCCTCCCGGGCCTTGGCAAGATCAGCCTTGGAGTTTCTAAGGATCCGTGAGGCCTCCTAGTGCTTCTCACGCTCCACGTCCGCGGCTTTCCCCTGGTCACGGGCCACGTCCTCCAACCTGTAAGTAGCCTGAATGGCCTGCCCAACAAAACAAGCGCACGGTTAGCCGAGACCAGAAGAAGGTTGGAGAAAGCTAAAACTGGAAAAGTCATAAGTGTTGAAGGACTTGCCATTCCCAGATACCGCTTGAGGCAGAGAAAAACCTCCCTGCTCTTCATAGCTCCCAGCTCCGCCATGTCAGCTGGGAGTAGCAGGCACCTTTCTAGCGCGTCGGCCACGTACGCGCCTTCGCCTTCCTTGAAGTCCCTAAGGGAGAAGTCTTCCCTCAGTGGCCCCCCATGGAGCATTGGGGCAGGAAGCTAGGCCTGAGGCTCGGGCTGGGCGTCAACCCTTTTATCCTGACCTCGGGAGCCTATCTTCAGCTGTTTGGATGGCCGCCGAGTATCATCCTCCTCCCGTGGGGACCCGGACTTCTCTTCAGCAGGCCTTTTGCCTTATCCTTTTTCTGCTTGGGGTCAGAGGGCTCGCGCCTAGGAGGCAGACTTGTCTTGGGCGGAGAATGAGGAAGCCTTGACTGGGAAGTGGTCGACCTACCCTGGGCAGAGCGAGTCTTGGGAGGAGGAGGAGGAAGCTCCGGCTTGAATTTCCCCGATTGGCCTTCGATCAGATCCGACAGGCTAGGTTGGGGCCTCTTCTTGTAACCCATGTCGCGCCGAGGAGGAGACTTAGGCGTTTGGAAATCCGCTTCTGTCAGACAAGGGTCACCTAGATCCCCTAGAGGGTCCTCGGACTGATAGACCTGTTCAAACACGTTAAACTCGTCCTCGGTGGGGCCAAAGTCAGCAACTTCCTCTTCCCTCTCTAGGCCTTCTTCGGCAGCCTCTGAGGATCTAAGGGAGGAGGAGGGACCCGCAGGTGTTACGCCTTCTGATGTGGAGGGCGCCTCGGGGAACCGGAACCCGTCCTCGGTCACGGTTATATTCCGAAGCCGAGGATCCTTTGCTCTGATTACGTACTTCGGCGCCGCAAATGACTTGTGAGTCGGGTCGTATTTCAAGATCTGGTGAACGGCCCTAACCTGATTGTCGGCCTCGTTCACGAAAACCTCCGCCCTCAGCGCCTTTTGCAAGTCTTCCCGGTTGATCAAGCTGAAGTGGCGCGTGAAGGCGTGCGGATCTGCAAGAGGAAACACATTCACATTAGAAACCAGACGGTGCAAAAAGAAATGGACGAAGTAAAGAATGGAACTAGTCAGGGTCCTAGGGCCCCCCCCTCCATTTTCCCACTGCCCACCTAGGGTCCCCTCCGTCGTTGGGCAGTGAAGGCCATCGTGCCACTCTCCAAACACGATGAGGAAGTCCTTGTTCAGTCCCTTGCTGGACTCAGGGAGGCACTGAATAAGCCGGACCCTGTCATCCCTGGTCTTCAGATAATAAGTTTCGCCCTTCAGGCATTGGAGGTTATAACACCAGTTGACGTCATGGTGGGTCAATCTCAGTCCCATCTTCTCATTTAGGGCATCCACACAGCCCAGAATCCTAAAAACGTTGATGGCACACTGGGTGGGGGCTAGCCGGAAGTGCGTCAGGTAGTCCCTCATCACCGGCCCCATGGGTATCCTCATACCACCTTCAACGAAGGCAACGATGAGAATCACCACCTCACCCTCCTGCCTCCGAAAGCGCCACTCGCCCTCCGCACAATACCTCAAGCCTACATTGGCCGGTATCTTATAATCGGCGATGAATTTCTCCATCGCCTCCTCAGTGAATACATACTTCTTAAATACACCCATCCCAAATGATGCCTAAGCAAGCTAAAAGAGAGCAAACGAAAAAGAGGCGGAAATGGAGAAGGAAAAAGTTCGAAGAGAGATAGAGTGACTTACAGAAATGAGTAGAAGCTCCTCGGACAGGGTTTTTTATGCTGGAGATGTAGACTCCTGGGTGCGAGTGAACAGAGGAACTGGCTTTTCGAATGGGTATTTATACCCCAAATCAAGGAACCGGGCGGGTTTTCCCGTCCCTAACTGCTAGGCGAATCCCCACTGTTGGATTATCATCCTCCCGTTGAACGTGAGGGGCACAGAGCCGTCCTGATTTAATGAAAGGCGCATTGCGCGCTTCGAGGCGCCATTAACGCGTATGGGGTAGATGAAAAGGCTCCAGTACTGACAGAGGACCAGACTCAATGGGACGCGTGGCAGGTCCGGGGACATCAAAATCTTCCTCTCCGCCCGAGGATGCGGACAGCAAAGATTTTAAGGGGCTATTGTGGGGCCAAAGAATCCTACGGCCCAGCCCACTTCGTTCCTGGGCCGAAGGCCCGGGCCGAGGAGGCAACCTAAGTCCGAGGATGACCCCATCGTCGGACGTCCGAGAACTTGAGGGACAAGCTCGTGACAAGCAGTCACCTCCACATTAAATGTACCTGACTACCGCCCTGGCCGCATTAATGAGGAAAGGACCCTGCACCAACGTCACCTTGGTTGCTGCGACTATCAAAGAGACTGAGAAGGCGGCTGATGGGACAAGCATCTGAGTATTGTCCAAATCGCCCAACACGTGTAGGGGTAGAATTGGTTAGGTAAAGAGTATATAATGTAAGGGAATCCCTCCTAAAGGAGGGGAGGCAAAAAACAAAAAGGGAAGAAAGCCTCATCGGCCGTGGGCCGAGGAGCATCCCCCAACTGTAAAGATGCTCTAAGCATTTCTTCAATAAAAAGAGAACGGCGTTCACGCTTCGTGAACGCTGGCCAGCGCCTAGACCTTCGAACCACTCTTTACAAATTCATTGTTGTGGGTTCGATGGGCCCTTGACCCATACCCTTTGGGCTCTGGGCCGCAAAAGCAGACCCTACAAATAGCTATTTCATAAATAAATTGATTAAATTACAAGTTTTGATAGTTTAAAATTATGATTAAAATATAAACTTATAGATCATATAGTAAGTAATATCTGATTGACACAAAATTTGACATATGTATTAAGAGCGTAAAGAACATGCAATGCAATAGTTAGATTTCCAAATTATGTAGTAATATTTATTTTATTGAGTAATGTTTTAACCTTAAGTTATAACCAATTTTGTTACTAAACTTTGTCCCCCTAGCAAAAATCAACTCATTTTACGTCCACCTTAATTGAAGTTACAATTTTCTATCATTTTTCTTTTCTTTTCTTTTCTTTTTTTGAGAAACAAACACACACACACACACACACACACACACACACACAAGGGGGAGTGAAATGGGTTCTAACACAATTTTCTAAATAGAGATGTTATTCACATATTAAAACACCCAATTTGAGATAATAGAAACTGGACCCACCGTTTTCAAAACTATTTTTTGGGTAAAAAAATAAATTTAAGACATTAATAGTTTAATTTTTTGTTGTGAACTTTACAATGCACAAGTCAACCTCAATTGGCAATATATAATGAACGTTATTATTATTATTTTTTTTTTATTATTTGTATAAAATAGCATAATTTTTTAAACATTTTTTGGACAACGTCATTCATATATATATATATATAATTATATGTAACGTCATTTAGATACAATGGCCTCAAGGAAACTATTGAGACATTTCCATTGCTGCATGCAAATGAATTGAAAGATGAATGGTTGATGCATTTTGTAAAAAGTAAATATTTTTAGATATCAAATAACAAGGTACATGTCAAGATAATCTAGTTACCGTAGAGTTAAAAACATCTATTTAAAATTATAGATAGGTATGAGAAACATTCATAATTGTGAAGCCAAAGTATATCAATGAAATTGACATAAATTATGGATGCCTAAGCCTATTTTTTAACAATCCATGACCAAAATAATGGCTTTTCAAAATAAAAGATGATATTTCTTAGAGTATGTGTTGCTTAATAACAACATGATATTCATAAAAAAAAAAAAAAAAAAAAAAAAAAAAAAACCATGTATAAATAAATAAACAATCAAATTTTGATGTATATTCTCAAATTGAAATAAAATGTCAACCACAGTTGATATTAGATTATGAAATTAGTTTTCAAGATTGTAAATTTCTTATATATTTTTATTCTTTGTTAAATTAGCTATCCAATAAGACATTTGCAATTTTATTTTATGTTTTGGGATGTTGATATTGTGTAGAAATAAAATTTGTGTATTCGTTTTAATTATCCTTTGTGCTGTTTTGTTTTGGTTAGCAATATTGGGATCTTTATAACAATTGAACAAGTACTAATTTGTTGACTTAAGCTCATTCTTAATATGAGTGGCGAATGCAAAGTAATGCATTTTATATCAAGTAATTTGCTGCATGATTTACCAAATGGCAAATACATTGAAAAAAATAAAAAATACGGGTCGACCTGACCTGCAATCGATTGACTTGACTTATTTATAACCCATTTAAAATGACCCATTTTTTACCTGAATCTAACCCGAATATGCCTGTTTGCCATGTCTAAATAAAGCCCAAGTTTCTTTCCTAAACAAAGTCCTATATTTAATTCTATAATTAATCACGGTATTATTTGAAGGTTTAGACACATCAATTCAAGGGCAAGAAATGCTATAAATAGCCTTAATTTTTAAAATATGTAGCTAAACAGTCCCATTTTCAAACCATATAGCAAAATACCACTGTTTTATTTTTAAATTATGTAGCTAAATATTCCCCTTTTCAAACCATATAGCAAAATACTACAGTTTTGGAACTTAAAACTCGATATTGCTGATGTTGAGTTCCAGGCAAAACTCAACATTAGCAATGTCAAGTTCTATGTGAATTTGGCCACATATATTTTTTTGAAAATTTTTTGTAGAACTCGACATTAGGAATGTTGAGTTCCATTTAAACATGCATATAACTTAGAACTTGACATTATTAATGTTGAGTTCTAGTCAGAACTCGACATCAGTAATGTTTCATTCCAAAATAGTAGTATTTTGTTAGATATATTGAAAAGAGAGCTGTTTGACTATATAATTTTAAAATTAAGGCTATTTAGCTATTTTCCTCTCAATTCAGGACCTCAATTTCACACATATATTATTTAATTTAAAGGAATAGCCAATATGACGAGAAAATCCCAGAACCATACTAACACAAAACCCCAACCTCAAAATTCATTCAATTCACACAACCACAGTACAATTCAAGGGAATTAACATGGAAACACGAAAGAAATTTGTTGATAACAAACATGCATACATGTGGGGACAGGTAGTGCGATTTGTCAAAAGTGTTGCAGACGTTTGTCAAAAGTGTTGTAAACCTTTTAAAATGTCGTTTTTTTTTTTTTTTAAGGAGATTCTGATCAAAAGTGGCGTTGGTGACTTTTCTTCTTCGAGTATGACCCACACAACTTAATTGGCTTTGGCACCAAAAGTCCCGCTGGTTTAGTTCAAAAAAGAAAGTGAGAGAGAAGCTCACATGAGAGTATCCCTATAGCATAATGACCCTTAAAAAAAATAAAATCAGCAATTATATTTTGTTTTAAAATCTACTAATCATTTTGATTGTCTAATAAAATTTGTAATAGTTTTAGAACTCAGACAAAATATGCCCATAGTATTCCACACTAACCATCAACAGATCACGCAGGCAATCTTTTCTTAGTGAGCATTTGGATGTACGTCTCTCCCCCTGTGTTTGCATTTTTTGCATTTTTTTTTTAGCGCCTCTTTAACTGTTCATGAGAACAGTGCATTTAGGCTTATGAACAGTAATTCGCATTGTTCATACACGCGATTATACTATGTAGGAGACATTGTGCACTGTTTAGGCACTGTTTACGAGACCCACAACCACTTTATTCAGAAAAAATAAATATTAAAAATGAGTTTTACAGTACTATTTACATATTTAAAAATTATTTTGTTATGGTGTTTTTTGTTTTCAATTTTCAACAAAATAATCTGTAAAGGGATTTTTACAAGTGATAAGAGGATTTTTATTACATACGTTTATGGTTGACCGTTTTACTTCAAAATTCAAGTAGTGCAAAGTTCTTCGACGAAATACTTGTGCTTTGAGAGTTGGGACCAAACCACGAACGTAACCATCCAATAGTTGGCGGTGATTAAAAATACCCAGGCAGCCTTATAAAAGCCATCTACCTATGGGACTTTATGAAACTACAAAGCTGCTATCCATTCCAATGGCCATAGGACTTTTGTACCCAGAGATACTAGTAGCAATATTTTTATGCTTCCTTTCTCTGTGCCATTGGAGACGGAATAAAGCCGTATTCATCACAAACTGGCCGATAGTTGGAATGCTCCCGGGCTTTTTTCTCCACGCGTCACATGTGCATGAGTTCGTAACCCGCGTTCTTAAACATTATGGGGGCACTGTCGAGTTTAAGGGTCCATGGTTCACTGGCATGGATTTCATGATCACTAGCGATCCTATGAATATCCACCACATTTGCAGCAAAAACTTTTCCAATTACCCAAAAGGGCTGAAGTTCCGAGAGATTTTTGAACCTCTAGGAGATGGGATTTTCACTTCTGATAATGATTCGTGGAGAAACCAGAGGAAGCTACTCCAGTCGTTGATAAGGCAGAGCAAGTTCCAGTTGTATTTTGAGGAAGCTATCAAGGGAAAGGTGGAAAGGAGCCTTATTCCATTTCTTGATCATGTCTCCAGTCTGGGAATTGAGGTTGATTTACAAGATGTTTTTCAACGGCTCACCTTTGATACTGCTTGCTTAATAGTTGTAGGTTACGATCCCAGTTGCCTCTCCATTAAATTCCCTGAAGTTGAATTTTTAAAAGGGTTTGATGAAGTGGAGGAATGCTTGTTTTATCGACACTTTGTGCCGCAAAGATGTTGGAAGTTACAAAGATGGCTTCGTATTGGAACAGAGAAGAAGCTATTAAGTGCTTGTAAAATATTTGATCAATTTCTATACGAACGCATCTCATCCAAGCGAGAAGAACTGACCCAGAAGAAGGAGGAAGCAGAATTCAACTTGTTGACAGCTATGGTTATGGAGCAACAAGAAGGAGAAATGAGTGGTATTACAAAATCCAACAAGTTTCTAAGGGACACTGCAGCTAATCTCATATCAGCAGGAAGAGACACTGTCAGTGCCGGACTCACTTGGCTTTTTTGGCTCGTTGCAACACACCCATCAGTGGAAGCTAAAATTCTAGAAGAAATCAAAGAGCACTTGGTGGACAACGACAACAAGTGGAGGGTTTTAGATATAAATGTGCTAAGCAAGCTAGTTTATCTCCATGGAGCCATATGTGAGTCCTTACGCCTTTTTCCACCTGTACCTTTCGAACACCTATGTGCAGCTAAAAATGATGTTCTTCCCAGTGGCCATTGTATCAATCCAAATACGAGAATGTTATACTCTTTATACTCAATGGGAAGAATGGAGAGTATATGGGGCAGAGATTGCCTGGAATTCAAGCCAGAGAGATGGATTTCCGAGCGAGGACGAATAGCGCATGTACCGTCTTTCAAATTCACAGCATTTAATGCCGGAGCAAGGACTTGTTTAGGTAAGGATATAAGCTTCATTCAAATGAAAATAATTGCAAGCGCCATCATTTGGAATTATCGTGTTCAAGTAGTTGAAGGCCATCTTGTTTCGCCGAGTATCTCCATTATACTTCACATGAAACATGGTTTGAAGGTGAGGATCAACAAAAGATATGTTTGACGAAGTAATTTCAGGACTAGCTACCGTGGCAAAGTAGTTTTCCATGTCAACCAATGAATATAGTTTTTTTTTTTTTTTTTTTTGGAGATAGAATAAATATAGTTGAAATGAAAGTATTGTTTCCAAATAAATATAGTGGTGTGAGATGTTTGGATATTGCATGTGCAACATTTCATGTAGGAGCAACATACTTTGGTGTTGATGTAAGTTTTAATAGATGAAAAGGGCTTTAGATGTGGTCCTATCATTTTTGTTTTTGATACTAGTATGTATCAGTGCATTGTTTCATGTTATTATTTTATTGGTATTATTAAGCTAATTTTGAGAGAATTTATTTGAAGAGTACTGAATAAAAAACAAATTAAAGTGAAGAGTGAAGATTTATACTAAAAGGCTACGAAAAGAAAATCAGTTGTGGTATTCACATAAAGAAACAAGGTTGTAAGACTATATTATTATCTATAAACTTTTTGCAAGTTTTGTTGGATATACACGTATAAGTGAAGTCCTACATTGAATATCCATTAAACTTAGACTTTTTGGGTTTAATTGTATTTCTATATGTTATATTAATTATTTAAAGAAACTCCTTAAAGTGTTTATCTTCCCAACGAGTAGTATCAGTGTCCATAGTGGTGTGGGGCAAAGCTAACAAGGTTATCGAAGTTCCTTTTTCTATCGAAGCAGGAATAGGGTGTATGTACTTTGAGCCCGTTCACAAATGGAGTAGGGACAACAGTGTTGGAAAATGGTGAGTTGCAAGGTTCTCATGGAGGATAAAAGACGTGCGGGGTTCCAGTATGACGTTTTATTATTTTATTTTGGCTTATATGGAATTTACATCTCTACAATTGTTATATTGTGGCAATTTATTGTGTTATTATATATTTTTTAAGAGTAACAGCTCATATATATATATATAAAATAAAAAAATAAAAAGCGTGTTCAATACAATATTATCCACAAAAAAAGAATAAAAAGAAAGCCGGTGAAAGTGAAAGAGTGGGAATTGGGTAAATCAAAACTACGGTAACTTTAAGCATTAAGGGGGTGTTTGGTACACCATTTCAAACAACAATTTTCAGTTTTTAAACAATATTACACGTATTTTTACACACTTTTTCACTCACATGTATTTTCATATATATTTTCAAATAATAAAACTCATATTTTTAGGTGCATATACCAAACACTTCCTAATTACAATCAATTTGTTGTGTTAATATTTTTTTTTTAAGGATAACAACTTATATGTATATAAAAAGAATAAAAAATAAAAAGCGTGTTCTATACGATATTGCCCAAAAAAAGAATAGCCAGTAAAAGTGAAACAGTGAAATTGAATAAACCAAATCTACAATAGCTGTGTTACTGTAGCTTTAAGCATGGACTCTTTTTATATAGAGAGAAATCAATAGACTTTTCGGACTTTTCACACGCTCATTTCTTCTTTTGGTAGGTCCAATTGACTTGAAGAGACTGAAAGTTTTGACAAAAAGTCCTGTTCAGGCCTGTAGTGGAATTGATTTTGGGGGAATCCTAAGAAAAAGGAGAAGAGAAGAAGTCTGTAGAGAAGAATCAAATATCGCTACTTTTCTGGAAAAGTTAAAAACGTGTGGGCTTTTCTTTCAACTTTGTAGGAGTGCGTGGAAGATGGATAACTGGAGGGTATCTATGTGGGACATGTATGTATAAGATTTACACCTGTTGTGGGAAAAGTGTCTTATAAAATCTGGTCATAAGATAATTTTTCATGATTCAACCTACAGCTGTTACTTTGATCTACCATTTGTATTGGGGTCAAGGTTGGTTTATGGCTTATTTTTTTTGTTGGCTTATGGTTTGAGTAATGCTAAAGATACTATAAATTTGACTATATAATTTTTATAATATAATAAATGATACGTTCACAATATTTTCACAACAAATCATAGGTGGTTAGTTGTTATTGGTTCAAATTTAAAACTAATATTAAGATTACTTTTTTACCCCAACAATAACAACCAGTAACAATCTGCCACTAAAAATTTGTTATAAAAATATTGTGAAAATGTTATGAACATATTATTTTTCTTTACACAATAATGCATTAGCAATCATTAAAAAAAAAAAAAAATTTTGACATTCACAATAAGTACGAATTTTTTATAACGGCCCATTTTAGGCGTGTAGAGTTTTGCTTGGAAGCTCATGCTCAGAAATTTTTGGTTTCTTGCAATGTGAAAAGTTTGATTATAATGACTGGTATGGTTTGGCTACGAAAAGAAAATCAGTTCTGGTATTCGCATAAAGAAACAAGGTTGTAAGACTATATTATTAACTATAAACTTCTTGGAAGTTTTGTTGGATATACACATATAAGTGAAGTCTTACATTGAATACCCATTAAGCTTAGACTTTTTGGGTTTAATTGTGTTTCTATATGTTATATTAATTATTTAAAGAAACTCCTTAAGGTGTTTATCTTCCCAACAAGTAGTATCAGTGTCCATAGTGGTGTGGGGCAAAGCTAACAAAGTTATCGAAGTTCCTTTTTCTATCGAAGCAAGAATAGGGTGTATGTACTTTGAGCCCGTTCACAAATGGAGTAGGGACAACAGTGTTGGAAAATGGTGAGTTGCAAGGTTCTCATGGAGGATAAAAGACGTGCGGGGTTCCAGTATGACGTTTTATTATTTTATTTTGGCCTATATGAAATTTACACCTCTACAATTGTTATATTGTGGCAATTTATTGTGTTAATATATATTTTTTGAGAGTAACAGCTCATATATATATATAAAAAAATAAAAAAATAAAAAACGTGTTCAATACGATATTATCCACACAAAAAAAGAATAAAAAGAAAGCCGGTGAAAGTGAAATAGTGGGAATTGGATAAATCAAAACTACGGTGACTTTAAGCATTAAGGGGGTGTTTGGTACACCATTTTAAACAACAATTTTTAGTTTTTAAACAATATTACACGTATTTTTATACATTTTTTCACTCACATGTATTTTCACATATATTTTTAAATAATAAAACACATATTTTTAGGTGCATATACCAAACACTTCCTAATTACAGTCAATTTGTTGTGTTAATATATTTTTTTTTAAGGATAACAACTTATATGTATATAAAAAGAATAAAAAATAAAAAGCGTGTTCTATACGATATTGCCCAAAAAAAGAATAGCCAGTAAAAGTGAAACAGTGAAATTAAATAAACCAAATCTACAATAGCTGTGTTACTGTAGCTCTAAGCATGGGCTCTTTTTATACAGAGAGAAATCAATAGACTTTTCGGACTTTTCACACGCTCATTTCTTCTTTTGGTAGGTCCAATTGACTTGAAGAGACTGAAAGTTTTGACAAAAAGTCCTGTTCATGCCTGTAGTGGAATTGATTTTGGGGGAATCCTAAGAAAAAGGAGAAGAGAAGAAGTCTCTAGAGAAAGAATCAAATATCGCTACTTTTCTGGAAAAGTAAAAAACGTGTGGGCTTTTCTTTCAACTTTGTAGGAGTGCGTGGAAGATGGATAACTGGAGGGTATCTATGTGGGACATGTATGTATAAGATTTACACCTGTTGTGGGAAAAGTGTCTTATAAAATCTGGTCATAAGATAATTTTTCATGATTCAACCTACAGCTGTTACTTTGATCTACCATTTGTATTGGGGTCAAGGTTGGTTTATGGCTTATTTTTTTGTTGGGTTCATAGTTTGAGTAATGCTAAAGATACTACAAATTTAACTATATAATTTTTATATAATAATAAATGATACGTTCACAATATTTTCACAACAAATCATAGGTGGTTAGTTGTTATTGATTCAAATTTAAAACTAATACTAAGATTATTTTTTTGCCCCAACAATAACAACTAGTAACAATCTGCCACTAAAGATTTGTTATAAAAATATTGTGAAAATGTTGTGAACATATTATTTCTCTTTACACAATAATGCATTAGCAATCATTAAAAAAAAAAAATTTTTGACATTCACAATAAGTACGAATTTTTTATAAGGGCCCATTTTAGGCGTGTAGAGTTTTGCTTGGAAGCTCATGCTCAGAAATTTTTGGTTTCTTGCAATGTGAAAAGTTCGATTATAATGACTGGTATGGTTTGGCTACGAAAAGAAAATCAGTTCTGGTATTCGCATAAAGAAACAAGGTTGTAAGACTATATTATTAACTATAAACTTCTTGGAAGTTTTGTTGGATATACACATATAAGTGAAGTTTTACATTGAATACCCATTAAGCTTAGACTTTTTGGGTTTAATTGTGTTTCTATATGTTATATTAATTATTTAAAGAAACTCCTTAAGGTATTTATCTTCCCAACAAGTAATATCAGTGTCCATAGTGGTGTGGGGCAAAGCTAACAAGGTTATCGAAGTTCCTTTTTCTATCGAAGCAAGAATAGGGTGTATGTACTTTGAGCCCGTTCACAAATGGAGTAGGGACAACAGTGTTGGAAAATGGTGAGTTTCAAGGTTCTCATGGAGGATAAGAGACGTGCGGGGTTTCAGTATGACGTTTTATTATTTTATTTTGGCCTATATGAAATTTACACCTCTACAATTGTTATATTGTGGCAATTTATTGTGTTAATATATATTTTTTGAGTGTAACAGCTCATATATATATATATAAAAATAAAAAAATAAAAAGCGTGTTCAATCGATATTATCCACAAAAAAAGAATAAAAAGAAAAGCCGGTGAAAGTGAAATAGTGGGAATTGGATAAATCAAAACTACGGTAACTTTAAGTATTAAGGGGGTGTTTGGTACACTATTTTAAACAATAATTTTCAGTTTTTAAATAATATTACACGTATTTTTACACACTTTTTTACTCACATGTATTTTCACATATATTTTCAAATAATAAAACACATATTTTTAGGTGCATATACCAAACACCTCCTAATTACAATCAATTTGTTGTGTTAATATTTTTTTTTTAAGGATAACAACTTATATGTATATAAAAAGAATAAAAAATAAAAAGCGTGTTCTATACGATATTGCCCAAAAAAAGAATAGCCAGTAAAAGTGAAACAGTGAAATTGAATAAACCAAATCTACAATAGCTGTGTTACTGTAGCTTTGAGCATGGACTCTTTTTATATAGAGAGAAATCAATAGACTTTTCGGACTTTTCACACGCTCATTTCTTCTTTTGGTAGGTCCAATTGACTTGAAGAGACTGAAAGTTTTGACAAAAAGTCCTGTTCATGCCTGTAGTGGAATTGATTTTGGGGGAATCCTAAGAAAAAGGAGAAGAGAAGAAGTCTGTAGAGAAAGAATCAAATATCGCTACTTTTCTGGAAAAGTAAAAAACGTGTGGGCTTTTCTTTCAACTTTGTAGGAGTGCGTGGAAGATGGATAACTGGAGGGTATCTATGTGGGACATGTATGTATAAGATTTACACCTGTTGTGGGAAAAGTGTCTTATAAAATCTGGTCATAAGATAATTTTTCATGATTCAACCTACAGCTGTTACTTTGATCTACCATTTGTATTGGGGTCAAGGTTGGTTTATGGCTTAATTTTTTGTTGGGTTCATAGTTTGAGCAATGCTAAAGATACTACAAATTTAACTATATAATTTTTATAAAATAATAAATGATACGTTCACAATATTTTCACAACAAATCATAGGTGGTTAGTTGTTATTGATTCAAATTTAAAACTAATACTAAGATTACTTTTTTGCCCCAACAATAACAACCAGTAACAATCTGCCACTTAAGATTTGTTATAAAAATATTGTGAAAATGTTATGAACATATCATTCCTCTTTACACAATAATGCATTAGCAATCATTAAAAAAAAAAAAATTGACATTCACAATAAGTACGAATTTTTTATAAGGGCCCATTTTAGGCGTGTAGAGTTTTGCTTGGAAGCTCATGCTCAGAAATTTTTGGTTTCTTGCAATGTGAAAAGTTTGATTATAATGACCGGTATGGTTTCAATAAAGTTCAACGGTAATTTTTAATTAGGTAGTCTCGGAGCAATGCTTCGGGCTCTCATGTGGGACCCTTTTGTGAGAGCTCGGAGCAATACCCGTAGACAACCCAAGTATTTTCCAAAGATCAAATAGATAGTTATTGTTATGATCCCAATGTTTCATATGGATTAAGTATACATTTAAATATATGTATATAAGCTTTTGAACACTTTTCCATTACAAGCTGGTTTTAAAGGATGAGTTATACTCACAGGTTTGTAACATTTAGTATTCGAGCCAACTACTATGTTAGCTAATCAAATGTGGCTTATTGAATATGAAATCAAATGAGTTGCAGTTTTGTGGTCGGGTCTCGGAGAGGGCGACCTAGAGGCTAAATTAAAATGGCTTACTAAGTCATTAAATAATTGATAGGTGAGTGGAGCCGTAAAAAAAGAGAGAGAAAGGACTACCATCAAGTCAGTGTTGATAGAGTGAGCTGTCGTGGATGTTGGCTATGAAGTATGGTGATATATTATGATCTTAGTGTTCCACATAGATTAAGTATAAGCTTAAACATGTGTACATAAGCTCTTGGACATCCTCTACTTGCAAGCCAGTTTTCAAGGGTGGGTTCTACCTATGGGTTTGTAATAGTTATTTTGGGCTTCACTCAAAAATTTCCATGATATTGTAATTTAAAAAGTATTTATTGTCTCTTGAAAGTTTAAAAAGTTACTGGTCACACTAAATGCAAGACTAAATCAAAGTCTCCTCTTGCATCCATTCACTCACCCCAGATTCGTCATTCATTTACTTAGTTATATATTGACAAGCCACTTCATAGCTTTCCTTCTTCTCCTTTCAATTTCAGATCTTCTCATCCGGTTGCTCATAAATCTTGATGGCACTTGTGACTAGCAAAGTAGCCTCATCTTCCTCTTTCTCTTTAACGCACCAACCCAAGAACTTTCAAATCTTTTTGAGTTTCAGAGGTGAAGATACCCGCCTTAGTTTTATAAGCCATTTGTATAATGCTTTATGTCAACAAGGTATTAACACCTTCATTGATGATAAGCTCCCAAGGGGAGAAGAAATTTCTGCAGAACTTCTCAAAACCATTGAGAACTCAACCATTTCAATAATCATATTTTCTGAAAACTATGCATCCTCTACTTGGTGCTTGGATGAACTTGTTAAAATTGTTGAGTGTAAAAATGATCAGTTGGTGCTACCGGTGTTTTACAATGTGGATGCATCAGATGTTCGTAACCAAAAAGGGAAGTTTGGGGAAGCACTCACTCAACATGAAGAAAAATTTAAGGATAACAAAAAGATACAAAGGTGGAGGGATGCACTACATGAAGCAACCAATATACCTGGTCGGCATTACAAGCACAAGTATGTATTTAGTGATTAGTCTTGTACTTGTTAGAGTTTTAATGGTTTTATGATGACCACTATATTCTATTGTTAAACAACTACCCAACCTAACTGTTTGCTTATTCTTCTTATTCTTTTTACCTAAGTTTTGACAAATTTTGAAAGTTTTTTTTTTTTTGTCATCACATTTTCTACTAAAGTAATTAGTTATAGGTTAATGATAGAAATAAAAGAACTTAATATTAGGTTGCCTTATATACCAACTAATTAGGAATTTCTCTCGCAAATTATTTAGAAAATTTTAAAAGGCATTTTTAATAAATTTTGTTCAAGTATTAGAAGTAGGACTCCAATAAGATTATGCCTTCACCTAATTGGACTCTAAATGCAACTTCATGTCTAAAGCCTAAACTTAGAGTGTGTTTGGTTTGGTGGGGATTAAGGAAAATAAATGGGGGGACGCATGTGTTTTCTTTTCAGACCCACCAAAAAATTTTCTCCCAAGAATAGAGAGAAAACTGAAGGGAAAAATTGGACATCGTTTTTGGACAAAAATGCCCATGTTCAGATGCATATAGGCTTGTCCACGTTGCTCTTCATTTTTTTTTCTTTTTCTTATGTTGCCTCTTTTTTTCTTTTCTTCTTTTTCTTTTTTAATTTATTTACTAGGCAGGCTTCCTACACGTCACATGCTGATATTTTTTTTTTCTTTTGCTTTCTTTTGTGTTTTTTTTTTGTTTTTTTTTCTAGAAATGATTTTTATTTTTTAATAAATTTAGGTGATTGATTTTTTTTGGTTGTTTATCCCTTTTTTTATTTTAATTGGGCATCATTTTTAAAAAAAGGTATATGCGTAAATTTTTATAAACTCACTTTTTCTATCTTTCTATTTTTCTACTCCCAACCAAACAAAAATGTGAGAAATTAAAATATTTTCTATTCTCCTATAATTTTCTATCCTCTCACTTTTTCACCATTCCAACCAAATGGTTGCGGCAGTGGTTGTTGGTGGATGTGGGTTTGTGCCGGTGGTGGCTGTCGGTGTTGTTGCGGCAGTGGTTGTTGGTGGCCGTTGTTGCGGCAGTATAGGTTGTGCCGTTGTTGTCGTCGTTGCCGATGAGGATGAGAATGAGAATGAGAATGATAGGGAGAAATTTTACTGAAGTTTTTTTTTTTTTTTTTAATGATATTTTAATGGGATGGATATATTATTTTAATGTATGGGATTAAAAAATAGAACACCTGATAAATGAGATATTGTAAAATGATGTTGTAAAATAGTAAAGTAGGTTTTTTATGTGTCAAAATGACATTTTTTATACAACAGCTGATGAGAATGCTCTTAATGCCACAACCTGAGGAAGAACTAAACTATTGTACTGCTCAAAAGTCAGGAGTAAAATTATACTACATAAATTCTTTATTAATTATACCACTATAGTACATAATTTCTTTATTTTTTTTTAATATAAAAGATGCGATATCCCAATTTTTAATTAAACTATTCCACTATAATATGAATTTGTACAAAATGTTTTTTACATTAATCTTTCTTAATAAGCATTTTTGTATTAAAACTTCAACATAATTTTGTTTTTGTTTGTATCCGTAACATTACCCACTAACCAAAACTTTTCTCTTCCTTCAATCAAAAAAAAAAAAACACACATTCTCTTCCATTTTTTTCCTCTCTTTTTGAGTTTTGCCTCCCCCATAATTTTGTTTTTATTTTAATTTTTTTCCCCTTTTACTTTTTATCTCCACACGTCACGCTCTCCACAGTCCACATTTCCACAACTTTTATCTTTCTTGTTTTTGTCTCTCCTTTCTCCTCCGGAGTTTTCTTTCTTCCTTCTTCTACACTTCCTTTTATTTTATTTTATTTTTTTTGTTTCTTTCTTCCTCACTCTTACAGATAAAGAAAATGGGCGTTACATAAGGTTGAGGTTTTTTTTTTTTTTTTGAGGAACTAGCCAATGGTTGAGGTAACACCTCAACCTTGGTTTCACGTGCGAACTGCTTGTTTATTTACTGAGCAGAAGAGTAAATTGCGGGCCGAAATCTATTTTTCGCCCGGAATGGCCGAAACTGACCGAAATAGCCAAAACTGATCGAAGTAGCCGGTAAAGTCCGGAATGGTCTGCTATTTTTGGCAAGATGAAATGGGCCTATTCCTGTACCAGAATGAGTAATGGCATAAAATCACCCAATTTGGTCCGGTTCAACCGGAAACCAGGTATCATTCCGGTCCGGTTAAAACGCTTAAAACCGGTGAAAGTAGGAAATCGAATGCTTTTCCGTTCCTTTGACCATACCTGTTTTAAAACCATGTTTATGTAGCTCAATAGACTTACAGACTTAATAAACACTCAATGTATATGACTTAACACTTTATCCCCAAAAAAAAAAAAAAAATGTATGACTTAACATATGCCCACATAATACATACACTTATCCAACATCCAATCTACATAATTTAGGTATATAATGAAGCTTTATATATATATATATATATATATAGTGATATATGTATGAAAGGCGTGATTTAATAAAAAGATTTAAATTCCTAATTCTAATAATGTTTTATATATTTGGAGAAGATATTATTAAAAAAAGATTTTTTTTTAAAATATTAGCTTAATTGGTTGACTAAACATTTCCAAGAATATAAAGAGAAAAAAAGTGTACATCTCCAATCCCATGGAACACATATTTCATGTTACTTTATATTTAAAAATTATATAAATTTAGAATTTTAGCAGATTTTTTCTCTCTCTCTCTATAATATAAGAATAATGCCTAAATTATTTCTTTCAAAAAAAAAAAGCCTAAATTATTAAAACTTAAATATTAAGATAATATTTTAAAAATTAATCTTCTTTTTTTGCTATTTTTGGGCTAAAGTCTGTATTTTTTACTTCCAATGCCTATCTTTTTTGTTTTTTTTTTTTTACAAAAACACAATTTTAGTCCCCACATTTTGGTGTAACGGTCAATTTAGTTCATATATTTTGTCAGTAGTTAATTTGATATGTACAACTCAAAATCCCAAAAACCTAGACCCTATCTGAAAATGCAATGCATGAACATAAACCAATGCAAAAAGAAGGATTAGGAGAGAGTTGCCAAGAACTTGGAAGTGGAGAGGGTCGAATATTAGAGAGGGAGTCTTGATTTAGTGTTTGAAGGGTGGAAGAGTCATAATGAGTGAGAGAAAGACAAGTTCGAAATGAACTGCGAAACTGCCCTAAGTATTTAAAATACCCAAGGCTCAATCAGTCAACCATGAGTCAACCAGGTATTGGGAAGGTGGAGAGCAACCTAGCAAACCTCGATCAATTGGATAGGTATCGAGAAAGCTCGATTGAATGGAGAGGTATCAAGTAGGAGTCAAGATGTTTGTTCCTTCACTATACTGAGCAGTTTCTTGAGTAGTTTTCTTGTGTCTTCGACATGGATCTTCAACACAATTTTGGACACAAAAAACTAAGACTCAAATACATCAAAAAGTAAGTTTTGATTGGGATTTGCCAATGCACTAACCTATTACCCTAACAATACATATGACTAGGAAAATCTTATAAATAATCACAAATGGTGGCGAAGTGACTTGATTTACATTTAGATAAATTCAAAGGACTAAGTTCTTATAAATGTGGGAAATTATGATACTCGGTTCCAAAGGAAAAAAAATATATATAAGATTTTGTTTTTAAGGGGGACCTTGGTAATTTTGACATTGGGTTTTTAATAGGTGTGGAGAATTTTTACATTGTCCCACTAACACGACAAGTGCTTTTTCTTTTATTTATTTATTTATTTATAGTGTAAATGAGTTCATGTCAAAAAAAGATTCGACTCACTTTGACACAATTTATAAATGAGTCAATTCCAAAGGTAAAGAGGATAGTCTCAGGGTGCTACTTAATAGGAGGGAGTGGAAGTCACTCAATTCTACTAGTCATGCATTTCACTTAATGTAACCAAGCCACAAACTTGATTGTGAGGAGGAATTGCTCAAATCTAAAGCAACACAAAGTTGCAAATAATCTTCTTATCAAATAGTTTTTGTTCTTCTCATTTCTCATTGATATATATAAGTGATTACAATGCAAAAGAGTTAAGTGCCTACAATAAATTATAAACAACTTCTAAGACAATGACATCTTCCTAGATAGTCTTTGCATGATCAACCAATAAAGAGATAATAAGGCTGTAACATCTACCAACAAGACTTCATAAATAACTTTAACTGAATAATAATGAAGAATAAATGACAATTGGACAAACAAAATAAATAATACATGGCAGATGCCACATAAGCTATCACTATTCTCTTGCATCATGCAATCAACCCAAACTGATCAGGTTCATTATTCATGTCAAGACGAGTTGGCACTTTTTGCCATGAAACTCTTTAACCTATAAATATAAATGTCATTTTCATCTAACATAAATTTGAATTTTAAATATATAATTGAGTGATTAGAATAATTTTAATGGTTATTTTGATAAAATTTTCATTGAAATTCTAAAGTCCCTAACCCTTTTACCTAAAATAAAGAAAATAACTCTCATTCCATTTTATCTTTCTGAAATTATATATTTTAAAGTTTGATTGGAAATTCATTGCATTAAAATAAGAACTTTTAGATTGTATGTTATTAGTACTTAAATACATGTTATCACGTATTTGTGTAGAATTTTTTGTTTATAATTACTATAGTTTAGGTGCTTGCAAATATAAAAATATGTTAATAATTTTGTGTCAAATTCTTTTAGTTAGTTGAAATGGGTTGTATTTATGCCAACTTAATACAAAATGTTTAGGAAATAGGTTGAATGGGTAGTATCTTTGTCAATCCAGCACAAACTATTTACTAAGCGTGTTACATAGATTGTGTCATGTCAACCTGTTAATAAATGGGTAATGTTAGAATTTAGCAATTTTGACATGATTATTAAATGGGTTGTGTTAAGATTGACCCATGTAATATAATTCAACTACTTCGACACGATCCACCAAAACAAATTGCCACCCCTAGGTTATAATATTTATACCCTAGGTTAGACACCCTAGCCTTGCTTAGACTCATCAGTTGTTTCTACCTCAAACAACCCCCAAGAGGAGACTACCCAAACACTTGAGAGAAGAGGCTAGAGATTCCCAAGCTAAGGACACTAAAATTTCTTTTTGTTATTAATTGATATATTGTTTTGGAATAGTAGTTTCCTAGGAATAATTTTTTATTATTATTATAAATCTTTGGCGATTTTTTCCCGTGAAAGACGGTTAGTAGATCTAGACAGAGGTCATGATTTTTGAATTTTTCTTTGTGAATTGGGGACTGAATGCAAGAAATTTGATAGTTCTTATGATTAAAAATCGATATTTTATGGTTGAGGGAATTCAGGAATGGTCGTATATCACTGAGAAGATAGTATGAAATTGTTAAAAATAAATATCTTATTTATGAAAGTTATTGTTTTTCTTGCAATAATTTAGTATTTTTTGCACATGAGGTTTTGGATTTTTGTTTTCATTATTATATAAAATATTTTTTTGGCAATTGAATTATTGAGAGTTCTTTCAGTATAGTTAGTACTATATAAGAAGACATTGCATGCATGTAAGTTGAAAACTTTATAAGTGTATGATTGTTGTCCGTGCCTAACTCATTCATTAGGTTAGGAGTACTGTGACAACTAATTTGCTAGCTCACCAAAAGAGGTGTTAATAAAATAATAGTTCATCAATCTGTGAGTTATATGTCACTTACTTTAATTAGTGAAAAACATCTTGAATCTTGAATTTAGTTTATGTTCTTATTTTCTTATTATATTTTAACTCATTACATTTTTTTAATGCTCTATGAATGGCAGTTGTACTGAATTTGAATTTATCCAAGGAATTGTTGAAGAAGTATCAAATTCAAAATTTAATCGAATGCCATTATTTGTTGCTAAATATCCTGTTGGAATAAGTTCTCGAGTTGAGGCCATAAAAATACTTTTAGATATTGAATCAAATGATGTTCGCATGGTAGGAATCTATGGCCTTGGTGGAGTTGGTAAAACAACAATTGCAAAAGCTATTTATAATAGGTTTTTTAATCTTTTCGATGGAAGTAGCTTTCTAGAGAATATCAGCGGGAATTCAAAGACAGATGAAGGTATAATCCAACTGCAAGAGACACTTCTTTTTGAAATCTTAGGGGATAGGAATTTGAAAGTGAGTAGCATATCGAAAGGAATCAACATGATAAATGAAAGTCTTTGTTACAAAAGGGTTCTTATAATTCTTGATGGCGTGGATGAATTACATCAGATAGAAAGTTTGCTTGGAAAATGTGATTGGTTTGCTTCGGGAAGTAGAATTATTATAACAACAAGAGATAAGCACTTGGTAGCTCCTCTTGGAAATGGTCTTTCAACCTATGAGGTTAAGGGATTAAATGAACAAGAAGCTATTGAACTTTTTAGTCAACATGCTTTCAGGAGAAACAAACCCAAGGAAGATTATTTGGAACTTGCAAACCAAGTAATACGCTATGCGCAAGGTCTTCCATTAGCTCTAACAATAATGGGTGCTGATTTTTATGGAAGAACAAAAGCTGAATGGAAAAGTGCATTACGTAAGTATGAAAAATTTCCTAATAGAGGTATTCAGAAAATACTGAAAATAAGTTATGAAGAATTAGACGAAACTGAACGGGATATTTTTCTTGATATTGCATGTTTCTTCAATGGACATTACATGGATTATGTTGTGGATATACTAGAAACTTGTGATTTATACCCGATATCTGGTATTCCAAAAATTATTGACAAGTGTCTTGTGACTATTGATCAATATAATAAATTGTCGATGCATGACTTGCTACAACAAATGGGTAGGGAAATTGTTCGACAAGAATCACCACATAAGCCCAAAGAACGTAGCAGGATATGGTGTTATGAGGATGCTCTTGACATACTAGCCAAAAATATGGTATAATTTGTTTTAATTCACTTTCTCCCTTTTCTTCATATAGTAGATGTAGTCACTTTCTTCTCTATTTTTCTTTTCCTCATAAATTGCCTTTTTTTATAGAAAAAATTATTTTGTAATATGATTCACTTACCTTTTGTCCAACTAGGGGTCAGATAAAATTCAAGGTATAATGTTGTGCTCACCTAAACCAATGACAGTGCAATTAAAGGGGCAATTTCTTAAGATGAAAAATCTCAGATTTCTTATAATTCATAATCTACACAGTTTTGGATGCCTTGAATATCTTCCCAATGAATTAAGGTTTCTTGATTGGCCTGGATATCCATTTTCTTCGTTGCCATCCAACTTTTGTCCTAAAAAACTGGTTGCGCTCAACATGTCTTGTAGCCGATTGGAGAATCAATTCACACAGGTATGTTCTTTAATATTTATAAATTGTTACATCCTTAAACTATATTAATTTTTTTTTTCTTCTACAGATTTTTTCATCCGAAACCTTGAAATATGTGAATTTCAGTTGGTGTGAATACATTAGGAAATTACCTGACTTATCCCAAGCCCCAAACATTAAAGAATTGGATCTTAAGTATTGTACAAATTTAGTTGAGGTTCATGACTCCATCGGGCGTCTTCAAAAGCTTGAAGTATGGGAACTTAGCAATTGCACTAAACTTCAAATTCTTCCAAGCTACCTAATGATGAAATCTCTCGCATCTTTAACACTTACAGGTTGCTCAAGCCTCAAGAAATTCCCTGATATTTCTCAAGAAATGGAATGTTTAGGCAAGTTAGCACTGCACTCAACTGGTATTTGTGAGTTGCCTTCATCATTTGGGAATCTCATTGGGCTTAAGACTTTACTCCTCGGAAACCATTCACTATATCTTCCAAGTAGCATTTATAAATTGCAACATATTGAGAGGCTCTCTCTTTATGGTGATGTCATATTTCCAAAGGAACTGGAGAATGATAGGCGACCACCATGCGATTCTTTTAAAGGCCTTTCCCAATATGTTTTTCCGAGCTTGAATTATTTATCTCTTAGTTTCTTTAAGATTCGCGCAGAAATAGATTTTATATTGACTTCTTTTTGCCCCCTCTCATTGGAAAGTTTATACATCACTGATAGCAATGTTGTTACCCTCCCAAAATTCTTTGGCATATTTGAGAGATTACATACGCTTTTTGTCGAAAGGTGCAATGAGCTTCTGGAAATTCCAAGTCTTCCACAAAGTATAATAAAAGTCCTTACATCAAACTGCCACTCGTTGGATTCACAATTATCAAGCAAATTATTCCTTCAGGTTTCTCTCTCTCCCTCTCTCTCAAAGTTATCAAGAAACAATTTATATTTCCTTCACAAATACATGAGTAGATTTGCTAACTTGTCATTTGTTGAATTTGCTAATATGATGCAGTTTGGAGAAATTTTAGGGCTTCCACCAAATATATCATGTTTAGGTGTCAAAAGCGACATATCAATGGATCCACAGTTATCGAGTAGAATATCCCAAGAAGTTAGTGAATATGCAATTATACTACCTGGACATGAGATTCCAAATTGGTTCAACCATCAAAGTGTTGGAAGATCCATATCATTCTGGATGGGTCCAAAATTTCCAACATTTGGCCTATGTGTTGCTTTTGGAATGGAGGATGATTATAGCGATTATTGTTATCATGTCGACATTTCTATCAATGGTAATAGACGAACATTCAGAAGAGGAATCTTATTCAAAAATAGGTTTGACCATCTTTGGTTTTACTGCAGACCTCCAAGCTCATTGCAAAAGCAATTTCAGGACTTGAACCTAGGCTGTCGGAATCATGTTGAGCTTTTTTGTGAAATCTTTTTTCCACCTTTTGCACCAAAAAAATCTACTCCTTTCATTAAAGGAATGGGAGTCCATGTAGAATGTATTTGTTCTCATTCTCCTCCTCAGAATTCTGGTATCTTCCGTGACAACTATGAAGAAGTCCAACCAAGACGCGGTCAAATTTCAAAGAGAATTGTGCACAAGAGGCTCAAACCGTCTCTTCTCCGAGGTCCAGGTTTCATCCTACGCAGACAATTGTGCCATACCTTGTGCCCAACTCGGAGTACTTCTCATCAACAATTACTAAAAGCACAAAAAATCAGCATCAACAATAGCCGCAAGAGAAAGAAGCCCTTGGTAGAAAGGAGCTGCATATGATTGTGTGGAGCTAAAACCCGTTGCCAGTGTCCGAAGGAGGTGGGCTCCACATATTTGGTGGGATTGACATCAGTGTGTTCAAGGAATTTGGATAGTCCAATCAGGAATATGAGAACGTCTTGATAAAAGATTTGAAGGAAGCAACATGTCAAGGTACTGTTATGACATTTTCGAAATAATTTTCTTTTGCATCATTTTTGTTTGATTTCTTTTGCATTGTTTAATGTAAAGGTATCCTTTAGTTCCATTGTTCCATTTGCAAATTTCAATGTCTTTTTCATTTTACTATCTCTCTCTTAAACTCTAACACTATGTTTGGAAAAGAGTGAAAGAGAGGGAAAAGAAGAGAAATGAAAGGAAGTCATGTTATTTCTCTTGTTTGGATTCTAAGAGAGAAAAGAAAACAGTGGAAACACAATCTACTGGGCCCATTTTTAGCTATCCGCCCAATTTGGGCGGATTTGAAGGGAACAAGAGCAATAAACAATCACTTTTGACTTTTCATGTTAGGGAAATTACCCTTTTGTCCAAAATTTCAAATTTATTACTCTTAATCTCATGTGGGTATAGAAATAAAAAATCATAATTTTTCTTCTCATTTCTTTTCGCTCTACAAACCAAACAAAGGAAAGCATAATAATTCTTCTCTTTTCTTTTCTCTTTCTCTTCTTGTTTCCAAACATTCATTAGAGAAAGTGCTTTCCTTTTTTTTTCTTCTCCCTCGTATCATTTCTTTTCCCTCGGTTGCAACCAAACAAAGTGTAAATCTAGAAAGATATTACAGCAAAGGAAAAGCAGAATTAATGAAAGGAAGTCATCATTTGATTTGTTTTAAAATATTTTTTTTTAAAAAAATTATAGATATGATTAAATGATTATATTCACTATTTCTCTAACAACTTAAATTTTTGGAATATTGATAATTTATTATAGTGTTAGAGCAAGAGATCACTCAATACTAATGGCTGAAGCTTTTCCTAATTCTTTTTACCTCGCGAGCTTAAACTTTTCCTATTTGAAGGTAAGGTACCAAACCCTTATGAAATACTAATGGCTTGTAACATTTTGATTGACAAGTACAACAGAGCCTACATCAAGAGGGAAGAAGGAATCACTCAGTGACTTATTTCCAATCTAAAATTACGAAGAAGACAGCAAGACTGGCAGATTCTTCTACTCATTGAAAGGCATAACAGAAAAATGCTGGAACGAGGATGAATAGCCAACTTAACAAAAGACAGGGAGGGAAAATAGTTGTTTAAAGGGTGTCATTCCAGTAAAGACTTGAACCCAAAGCACTCAATAACGCTAGCAACCAGGAAGCTATTCACTAAGCAAAAGCTCGAGGTTTCACTAGTATGATAATCTTGACCAAGGACAAATAGATAAGTAAAATAATAGCAGGAAAGCAACAGCTAACTGGAAAGATTCAATACTGTTGGAAGACATGAACCAATGGAAGACTGAAGGCTAATCCACAACATGTTTTTTGGTTAATGACTCGATCCTAGCAACATTTAAAAGCTGTGCTGATCAGGCTCTATGTATTTTGTAAACTATTTGGAGCCTTAGTATGGTCCAGATTTCCTTATTTGATGTTAAAATAAAAAATAAATAAAAAAATCAAGAAAACTCCAAGGTACACACTAATTTCTACACCTTAGTGTAAGCTTATGATTGGTGCACCCAAATCCAACTTTCTCATGAGTGAGGTTACCCGTGAGTTGGCTTTTAAAACTTTTTGAGTTTGGACAGAGGCACTTGCGAGTTGTGAGTGGTCACGTCCACGCGTTGCCCTGATCAGCCCTTAAGTGGATTTCATGGGTCTCATTTTTTCAAAGTTCTTCTATCTGTCTTGCGCGACTCTCTCTCCCCCAAACCCTGAACCCAATCAAAATCAATTGGATTTCATTCCTTTTATATCTGTAAGAAAAACTCTTACATATTCCGTTGATTTTGAAATTTGGGTATTTGCATTCTATTTTGGGATTTTCACAATAGTGGTTGAAATACTTCATTTTTTTCAGACTTTTTGATTGAGTTACGTTGCATTTGATGCCTTGTGTTTGATGTTAGCCCTTTGTGACATATATCTTTTGTATTTAGGCATGTTTTTGTGGTCATCCCTCACTCTTTGAGTGTTCTAATTAAGGGTGCATGCTAAGTGTTTAGTGTAATATCTCAATAACATCTTCATCGTCATTTGAACTCTAATGAGTCTCAAACTTTGACATTGACTTATGAACGAATCTAGGACTTTATTCATGCATCATGACATCTATTTGCACTTAATTTTAGTTTATGCCTTTTTGGCTCATTTAGACTATGTATGCACTTAGTATGGGTGCGTTTTCTTATCTATATCGCGTGAATGCTTGTGATTGTGGTTCATACCCTTCAGTCCATTCACGACATTCATTCATACACTCATTTTTGGTTGAGCTTCATTTCTCTCACATCTTGTACCCCATATGCATTATAATCCTTGTTTTTAGCTTCATTGTTCATCTTCCTTCTTAATTCCTTTTTCATCCGTGACAAAAAGAGGGAGAAATTTTGGACTCTTGTGCTTGTACACATTCTAAGGGGGAGAAGTCATCTTTTTAGGGGAGTTACGATCACTTTATGGGGGAGACATTGTTTGTTATTTTACAATATGGTTGTTTTCTTTTCAGTGCTTCTTTTTGTTGTATTTGTGGCTACTTTGTTTGAACTAGATACTTTTATGGTACTTTGCGTTATCTTTTATTCATCTATGCTTTATTGTTTTCATTGCATTGTGGTTTTATGTTGGACATGCATACATTTCTATGTTATTGGGCTTTAATGATTGCATGTTTGGATGATAATTTGCATTGTTAAGTGATCATTGTAGTCATTTTTACATGACTGTCATCTATTTGATCAAGTTGCACTCATATATTTCATATTAGGTTTGATTAATAGTTTTTTACTTGTCCTATATCACTTGGATTGAAATTAAGGGTCTAATGTATTTTGTGCAAATGTTCAAGAAACAAGTAAATGTTCCAAGTTCATCACAATTTTTAGATTTAGGTGTGAGTGAGTTTTTCCAATGTTCTCAAATTCACTTTTAAGTCTAGAATCTGTCATAAGGTGTTTTTTCACGGAATAGCCAAATTAGAGATTGTTCAGTTGTGAATTCCGATAGGTGTTTTATTGGCTTTATTCCGTGCCAAATTTGTTGTAATTTTATTTGTATTTCTATCTATTTTTGTGAGTTTTAATGTACTTGGGTTGGGTTTAAAGTTGATGAAGAATTGCAAGATCATTGGAACTCAGGACTGACTTGTGAGTGGTTCGTGATTGGTAACACCCGTGAGTTTTCATGTGAGGAATTTTGAAAGTTGGTTAGAGCCCTCATGTGAGGAGAACTCACGAGTGGGCCTACCAACGTGTGACTCACAAGTGCCCCTAGATAGCTCATATTCTAGAACTTCAGTTGTGACTTTTTTTTTCCTCCTCTATATATATACATCTCTTTCCCCCAAATTTGAACCTAGAGATAGTGTTTTGAGAGATAAAAATACCCACCTTGAGAGGGTGGTACCCATTCCTTTGAGAGAGAAATTCCTTTGTAGCCTCTTCTTCTTCCTTTTCCCAATTTACATATCCAAGAGAGGAGATTCTATCCTTCACTGTCTTCACCACATAGAGTGTTGATTGTTGCTTGGACATTTGGGAAGCATTGGAGCTTGACCACATTTTCAGCCAGCGAGGCTTGTGGTGCAATCGGGTGGTGTTGCGGGATCCAAAAAGTTAGTTGAAGACAAGTGTCAATGCCTTGCAGTAGTCAACCACCCCATGCGGTGATGCATTTGCACCCCTAGGAGGCTGATGAGCTTAGGTGCTGTGAAAGAAAGGGTAAAAACCTCTGGTGTGTGATTGAATTAAGTCAATTTTAACCTATTATTACTAAAGGTAGTGAAGTCGCCACCAATCATTGGGTTTTTTCTAAGGTGTGATTGATCACCAGACTCTATTTGATTTTATTACCAGTCTAGGCTAAAAAAAATAGTTGTTTCCCTAATCTAATACGGATGGTAAAAAATATTGATTCTTGAGTTCGGAAGTCTGGTTACGTGTGGGGAAGGTGTTAGGCACCCCACAACGCTTGTTTGGAGACAGTTCTTTGTTTTGGTAAAATCTTAATTTTCAGACATTGGTAGTTAAAAACAAGCTTTTGGTATTAGCTCTTAGGGCTTTAAAAGAATTGGGCTTTAAGGTTTGATTTTGGAAAGGGGTGTGGCCTTTATCAATGTCTTGCTAGCACATTTGGAATTGTTGCCAAATTTTCACGATGAAAATCCAGTAGCATTTCGCCTTATTTTGTGGTGGAAATCTGACAACATTTCGCCTCCAGTGCGTCATAGCACACAAAACACAATTCTCATCAAGCCTTCACTGTGAGAATATTGCAAAAGGATGCCCCATTTTCACGGCAAAAATCTAGCAGAGTTTCGCGTTTAGTGCGCTATGGCGTACCATCAAGGTTTCATATCTATGTATACGGCATGTGTCAGTATGTTCATACTAAGGCAAGTCGGAGCTCACCAAAGTATTGAACACATTGAAGCCTGTCGCATACATGGGGAAACCAATGTCACCAGCAAATATAGATCAAAGCAATCACACCACAACAATCATGCACACAATGTAGCATGAATATGCATCTACGACAATCGCCTTGAATGCATACCCAAACTCCAAGGTCAAGAGCACCCATGATCATGAGGAGAGTACCCTCCTAACCATGTGAGTCCATCATACAAAGTACATGACCATCTTTAAACAAGCATATATATATATATATATATATATATATATATATCAAGCATGCAGAATGCAAGCACACAAAGAAAGAAAATAAACCAATCATTGTTAACTTCCCAAGGGTATGGCCCAACAAGGTACAAGAAAAGTAAATCAGACATTGCTATACCCAAGGAACACGGCCCAAGCAAGGTACATAAATGATAAAACAAACATTGCCTACATCCAAAGGTTTTGGCCCAACAAGGTATAGGAAAAGTAAATCAGATATTGAAATACCCTAAGTGTGTACATGCAACAAACAAAGAAAATACAAACCCAGCAAACAAGGAAAGAAAGCACTCAAAGGGGCAAACAAGCATATTATCAAACAAACAAGCAAGAGAGGGTGTCCTAGAAGGACAAATGTAGGTTTGGATTTGATGTCCATAGTTCCATTATTTTGGAGTACGGACGATACCTATGCCATCAAGCAAAGCTCCTAAAAAGGGCTCAGGATCTCGTGTACAAAGATGGGTGTGAACTCGCATAAGATTATAGGTAGGAACTAAGCTTGATGACACAAACAAGCACACGAAGACACATGCATGAACAAGTAAATAAATATGCAAAGATGCAAACAAAACAAGGAAAGCCAAACAAGATGGTACAAACCAAGCAAAGCAAGCATAAAGGGAGTAGAGCATGTTATCACATAAAGGGGAGAGCTAAACATGTTAAAAAGCACAAACAAGGCTAACACGAGAAACCCTAGCATGTAAAGCTAAACGAAATGAGAGAAAGGCAAGCCACAAGCAAGCAAACATCACGAAGATGCACTCTCACACATGGTTACGTCCAAACAAGCCACAAAAGGAGAAAGGATGCAACCAAACAAACAAAGAGGCACCAAAGGTGCAAGCACACAAACCACAAAGGGAATACAAGCAAGAACATGGCAAAGACCTAGATCTAAGCATACAAACATGGATCTAAAGGATAAAGCATGAAAATGAGCAAACAAAGCACAAACATGCAAAAAGGAACTAATACAAACCCTTTATTGAAACTTAGGTGTATAGATGTAGGCCTAGACCACTAGATCTAGATCTACACCCTCCCGAAAAGCCAAACACAAGAAAAAGGCACCAACAAGATGCACAAAAGCTAAAAAGAAGCACTAGGCATAGCATCCAAACAAAGCTTTAAGAACATAAACATGGCAAGAAGCACAAACAATAAAAATTAGACATATCCTAACCCAAGAAGGCTAGGCCAACAACATCAAAGTAATAAAACATGTTGAGAAAGCAAGTAGACATGCTAGGAAAACAAAAAAAAAAGCTAGGAAGCAAGATAAAGCAATAAACATGCTAGGTTCATCTCTTCTGAAGAAGTTGCTATGTATGTGCACCTTTGAGTTTTGTGACCAAACATCTTCTTGATCTTCATCGTGGATGAACTGAAGAACCTTGCAACCAACAACTCTTTCTAGTTGGTAATTGAAGTCACGTACTGGGATCCGCGCAATTGGTTAGTCACGTACTTGGGAGCCATGCATAAAAAGGGGGAACTGTCACTACAGAACAAGTCCAATTGGGTATTGGGGTAAGGGTTCAACTGTAGGTTTGTAAGGTACTTGGGATTCTTTTACTTGTAACCGTTTGTTGTGATAATAGTGAAGTTTCGGGAGTGGTGACCTGAAAATCACCCGGTGAGGTTTTTTGCCATCAGGTTTTTCCCCATTCGTAAACAAATCACCGTGTCATTTATTTTCTGCTGCTTAATTAGGTTATTGGTGATTTGTTTGTGCTACCACGCGTTTGCATGTTAAATTGATTAATTAATGACTTGGCTAATTAATTAATTGGTTTAATCACGAGGGGTCAATACGTTTGTGGCCTATCATTCTCATTCTTTTTCATATCTAAAAAAAATAGATTTGAAATTTTCTTATTAAAAACTCATTCTTTTTCCATTCTTTTTCATATCTAAAATCATATTTGAAATTTTCTTATTAAAAAGTCATTCTTTTTCACATATAAAATTAGATTTGAAATTTTCTCATTAAAAAAATTCATTCTTTTTTCACATCTAAAAAATAGATTTGAATTCTTCTCACCATAAATTTCTTTATTAAAATCCAGATTTCCACTTTGTCATCAAAACTCATTTTTACAAAATTGATATCAAATCTACATATTTTTTTTCAAATCATTGTTTTCCACATTAAACATTAGATTTGATTCTTTACATAAGAGTAGAATGTAGATCTAAGGTCTCTAAATAACATTTAGCCTTCGATCTAAGAAAACTAACATAACATGTTGCATTACATAATCTGTTGCATATCATTGGTCATGGGTACTTAAATGATCATTAGAGTCTAGAAGACCAGATTTTGTCCGAACAGGATGGGTTTCTAACACCTTCCCATCCTATAACCTAGCCCCTAAATCTAGATCTTAGGTTCATGGAGTAGTCTTTATTGATAGTAGATTGTAACTAGGACAAAGAGTTTTGTAATTTTTTTTACTTGAATTGTAATTAGGACCAAAGTCATGTATAGTTTATTTCTATCAATTGTAATTGTTCAAATCAATAAAAACTCTTATTCATGTACTCTGTATTTTTTACTTTTTTTGTTATTTTTTTGTGATATAAAAAAAATAAGTGGTGACTCCACAATAATCAAAACCCCAAGAAAGAGGTGCCAATGCTTTCTCTTTTGTTGAGAGCCAAGTCCGGTCTCTCACAATGATTATTATAAAATAATAACGAACACGTATATCGTGAGGAACATCCGCTAGTTCATTCATAATTGTAGAGTTAATGACTCCATTAAATTTCCTATTTCTCAAATAGGAAATTCCATAAATGGAGTTAAGAACTCATGAAACCGATCCTATTTGTTTTACCAAATAAAAATTCAATTTTTGAGAAAAAGGAGAGAGAGGGTTAGAGATACATCATGGTTGTGGTAGATGACTTCACTAGATACACTTGGGTCATTCTCCTACGACCCAAGTCTGATGCTCCTGAGCACATTGAGGCGTTGTGCACAAGACTGCAGAATGAGAAGAGCCTAAAGATTGACCGAATTTGAAGCGATCATGGTAAAGAATTTGAAAACTCATGTATGGAGTCCTTTTGCATAAGACCAGGTATATCTTAAGAATTCTCTGCTCCTATTACGCCTTAGCAGAATGGTGTGGTAGAAAGGAAGAATAGGGTTATTCAAGAGATGGCCAGAGCCATGTTGCATAACAAAGATGTGGCTAGAAACTTGTGGGGAGAAGCCGTAAACACTGCATGTCATACAGTTAATAGGGTGTATTTCAGACTCGGTACCAAAAAGACTCCCTATGAGTTATGGAAAGGAAGGAAGCCAAATGTGAAGTATTTCAGAATCTTCAGAAGTACTTGTTTCATTTTTAAGGATAGAGAGAATGTGGGAAAGTTTGACTCTCGGAGCAATGAAGATATATTTCTGGGTTACTCTTCTACAAGCAAGGCTTATCAGGTATACAACAAAAGAACTAAGAAGGTAATGGAGACAGTAAATGTTGTCATTGGTGAGTCTTCAGATTCCAGTCTTGAGAAAAGCATTGAGGAACTCCCCAAAGAAATTCTTCCTTATGAGCCTAAGGAAGTTCAAGACATTATTGAACAAGAACCTGCATCTCCAAGTACTCCCGGTACTCCTAGTGTTGTGGAAGACTCTGCAGACATACCCATTTCACCAGATTCTGAATCTCATTAAAAGAAAGGACCTTCCTCTAGGATTAAATTGAATCATCCTCCAGAAGTTATTGTGGGAAACATGAATGAACTCACATTAAGGAAACGTACAGTTGATAAATGTGTTGCTAACTTTGTGTCTTATTCTTGTTATTTGTCACAGGTTGAACCCACAAAAGTTGAGGAAGCTCTTGAGGATGAAAGTTGGGTCGAAGCAATGCATGATGAACTACTTCAGTTTTAGAGGAATGAGGTTTGGACTTTAGTACCTAGACTGGAGGGTGAGCACATCATCGGTACAAAGTGGATATTCTGCAATAAGACTGATGAAGAAGGCAATGTGATTTGCAACAAGGCTCGGCTTGTAGCTCAAGGATACTCACAAATGGAAGGGGTAGACTATGATGAAACATTTGCCACAGTTGCTCGAATGGAGTCAATCAGAATTCTCCTTGCCCTAGCATGTCAGCTGTAGTTCAAACTTTATCAGATGGATGTGAAGACTGCTATCTTGAATGGGTTACTTAAAGAGGATGTCTATATGGCTCAACCAAAAGGATTCATTGATCCACACTTTCCAGATCATGTGCTGTACCTAAAAAAGGCACTTTATGGGTTGAAGCAAGCCCCTAAAGGTTGGTATGATAGACTCACACAATATCTGGTGTCACATGGGTTCACAAGAGGAAAGGCTGATCAAACTCTCTTCATCAAAAGGGAAGATGGTGAGTTGATAGTTCCTTAAGTCTATGTTGATGATATCATCTTCAGGTCGACTAAGGATGAACTTGCACATGGCTTTTCAAAACTCATGCAAGCCGAGTTCGAGATGAGCATGATTGGAGAGCTGACTCACTTCCTTGGATTGCAGATTCGCCAACAAGATTTAGGTATATTCCTATCTCAATCTAAATATGCCAAGAATCTTGTGAAAAAGTTTGGTTTGGAATTTGCTAGTTTTGTTAGAACTCCTATGAGCCCAAATGTTAAACTCACTATAGACTTGTTAGGCAAAAGTGTTGATCCTTCTCTCTATAGAAGCATGATAGGTAGTCTTCTTTACCTTACTGCTAGTAGACCTGACATTAGTTACAGTGTTGGTGTGTGTGCCAGATATCAGGCTAACCCCAAAGAATCTCATATGACTGCTTTAAAAAGAATTATAAAGTATGTCAAAACCACTGTTGAGTTCAGTGTGTGGTATAGCAAGGACACAAATGGTATCTTAGCTGGATACTCTGATGCTGATTGGGCTGGCAATGCTGATGATAGAAAAAATACTTCGGGGGGTTGTTTTTATGTGGGAAACAATCTTGTCTCATGGATGAGCAAAAAGCAGAACTCCATCTCTTTATCCACTGCAGAAGTTGAGTACGTCGCTGCCGGTAGCTGTTGCACCCAACTCCTCTAGATGCAAAAACTCCTTCATGATTATGGTATTTGTCAAGAGCATCTCACTATTTACTGTGACAATACCAGTGCCATCAATATCTCTAAGAACCCGGTTCAACATTCTCAAACCAAACATATAGAGATTCGACATCACTTTATTAGGGAGCTTGTCGAAAATGGTACTCTCACTCTTAAGTTTATCCACACTGATGATCAAAAGGCTGACTTGTTCACCAAACCTCTTGACAGCAAACGTTTTAAATTCCTTCGTCAAAACATTGGTATCATCTCCATGGATTGATCTCCTTCTCTTGTTCTTCTTTCTCATGCATTTGCATCTAGTTTTATGCTTTGCTTTATTTAACATGTTTTTGTGTGTTTGCTTTCAGTTTTGTTTATTTTGTTTTTAATATAAAAATATTGAAAAATCAGAAAAATACAAAAACAGTGTGTGTTTTGTGTACTTTGGTACTTGTATACCTTGGATGGCCATTGAAACAAAGTTTCTAAACTTTGTATCTTCTGTAGCTTAGATGAGCATTCTTATGCACAACTAAGCAAGTGAGCTTTGTGGCTCTTGTTTGTGTTGAGAAAGATTAAGTTATCTCTTGAACTTAATACTCATATCACTCTTTTTGACGGGTAGGGCTAGAAAATCCTAAGAAAAAGGCATAAATAACCATCTCACCACTGTTACCCGCCAATCATAATATGACACCTGTATGCTTTGGCATAGCAAAAGTGCAGTGTCAAAGACACCCGTATGCTTCGGCGTAGCAAAAGTGCAGTGTCAAATGCTTAACATCTTGGGTATTTCTTTTCTCTCTTTTATATGCCCATGCATGATATGCTAAAATAAAAGAAAATATGTAAAGAAAATAAAAAGCAAAAAGATCAAAAATGCTTTAAATATGGTTGCAAGCGTGTATTTTAGGAGATGTGGGAGTTATAGGATGTACCTCAAAGGTGATAGTTCCCATCAAATAGTTATGATTGTGTGTGAGTTAAAGCTATTTTCTCATATCTCAGATCGTCATAACATGTATACACACATGCAATCTTGCGATGTTTTTCACATACAACACGCAATATTCTTTACTACTATTGATACATGTGCAGGTACAATGTGATTTGGCCATCACGAAGATGTTACATGTGCTAATGTATGCTCACTAAACTGTCTTAACTTGTTTTTGAAATATAAAATTGGTTAGACTTGTTTAGTGTGTGTGTGTGTTTTTGAGGATCCATGTACTTAAAATTCTTGTTAAGAGATGATTTTAAGAGCTTAATATGTTGATTGGATCATTGGTTGAGTTGCCTGTTGGATTGCATTCATGTCTGTGTTTTTCTCTTCTTGAAAAACTGTTTTGAAAAGCTGGCTCGACACCTCCTCAATACCTAGCTATCTGTCGAGCTTCTCAAGCCTTTTTCTTATCGCAATCTCGACACCTCCTCGACACCTGGTGGATCGATCGAGAAAGTTCCTGCCTCCTCGATACCTTCTCAACACCTGGTGGATCGATCGAGCTTCTGTTCTTTGAAAGTGATTCTTGATCCTCGATACCTCTCGACGCCTGCATCTGTCGACGTTCATTTTCTCTACACCTACCTCGATAGCTGTCTCAACACCTCTCGACACCTTAGCTATCTCAACACCTCTTGACACCTTAGCTGTTGAGATTTACTGAGGTTCCTATATAAGCTCCTTCTGCGATCTGGTTCTCACTTTTCTCAATCTCTCTCGAGTCAGAGTCTATCTTTTCACTCCCAAACACTCTTTTCTCACTCAAAACCTTCAATCTACGTGATTTTCGGCCTATCCTTGCTTCAAATCACTTGGTATGCTCTTTTATCTCTTCATTCTTCATGCATTTCATGTTTTAAAACCTAGGTTTTGGGATTTTTGAAAACTTTTGGGGTTTTTCAAAATTGTTGAGTGTCTCTTGAAATTTTGGTTTGGGTTTTCATTTAAATGTGTTTAAAAACTCATACATTGCATCACATTTGCATTATAATGATATTCTCATGCATTTAGATGTGTGAAATATGCTTGTGTGCTGGTAGGATTGGATTGGGCTGAGCCCATGATGAATTTTCTTTTGCATGTCACATGTTCATGCATTCCCCATGCATATGTACTATCTTTTCAATATATTTGATATATTTGAATTGCTTGGGACTTTTCTGAGTGTTTCTCTCTCACCCTATCTTTCTTTGTTTACGTTAGTCGTGTCTATGGCACCTAAACGTAAGTCTGCTCCGTCCCAGAACCCTCTGTGTTCTAGGACATCTTCATCTTCTAATCCTACTCCTTCTAACATTCGGTTCCTTGATGAGGATGCTCGTAAGGCTTTCTCGGAGAACTTCTCTAGACGAGGTGTTCATTCGGAACGCCAAGTCATTTTGGTGGACTTCACCGACACTGACCTTCCCTCTGTCATCCACAGTTGGGGATGGGAGTCACTGTGTGACGTCCCGGTCACTTGTCCTTTTGTACTGATTCAAGAGTTTTACTCCAACATACACAGGATTGATCGATCAGTACCTCTCTTTTTCACTTGCGTTCGAGGTATGCGCATTTCTGTCACACCACAGCTTGTTGCGAATGTGCTTCGTGTTCCTAGGATAGAGCATCCTGACTATTTTAGTTATGAGCGTCTGTGGACTGTGCCCAAAGATGAGCTCATGACTACTTTTTGTGAGCGCCCTACTGACTGGGGTGAGCGTCAGTATACACCATGTAAGGTTTTTGCTAAAGGCCCTCGTTTCATAAACATGGTGATGGCTTTTGTACTCCATCCTCTCTCTCACTACAACTCCATCACAAAGCCTTCGTGCTCAATTTTTGTTATCTCTTCTTGAGTATCTTACCATAGATTTCCCCTCTCATTTCATTCTCTCTATTATAGATGTTCATTTGGATTTGGCGTCCCGTGATAAGCTCATCTTTCCTTCCGCTATCACGAGGATCTTACGTCATTTTTCTGCCCCTTTTCTTATGTCCGACCACTTCGTACACATTTGTGCCATAGACGCCGCTACCGTAAAATGTAGTGCAGCACAGTTTAGGTCACGACAGCTGGATTCCACTCCTTCCTCCAGTTCGGCTCCATCTCGTTCAGCTCCATCCACATCCGCTCCTTCCACCTCCATGGGCGATGTATCTCTTGGAGACATCATGGCGCAGCTGCAGCGCATGGATGCTCGCCTTGATACACTCTCTACTGAGTTGTATCAGGTGAACATTCGTGTCAGTCGTATTGCATGATGACAGGCGACTATGGGTGGTTTTGCTCCTGAGGCTACTCCTTCACCACCTCCTCCAGTGGCTTCTGATTCTGATGCTGTGGATGATGATGATGATGGTGATGGTGATGACGATGACGCTTCGGATGATGATGAAGATGCTAGCTCTACCGATGAGATGTCTACTTGACACTCTTACCCTTTGTCACTTGTGACAAAAAGAAGGAGTAGTTTTGGATATTGAGAGTAGTCATACTTAGGGGGAGAGTGTTGATTTGAGAGATGTAGTGAGGATTTGATGTATTTTTTTCTTTTCTACCTTATTAGATACATTGTTCTTGTACATTACGTCTTGTGACCAGTTTTTACATGCATTGTACTTATATTCTTTATATATGGATGTATGTTTCTTTCACCTACCTCTTCATGTGTTGTTTCTTTTCTATTTTTATACACATGCTTCTTATTATTGTATGCAATCTATTATTTCTGTTTTACACAAAGATGCCTTGATGTGTTTTGTTTAAAGTGTTTCAGAAATACAGGTTGTCAAAGTCTACTTGCCATAAACTCTCTTCTTGTAAAGTTTTTCAAGAGTTTGTGTTAGAATAGATTTTATTGTATTCAACAAGTGAATATGAGTTGAGTGATTTATGACTTCTCTCATATGTTCATTTGTTTATTGTGGTTTTGTCACGGATTGCCAAAGGGGGATATTGTTAGGACATATGTGGTTTCACTTGTAAAAGAACATATGTCATTCTTTTATGTAATTGGCTAATCCTTTGACAAAATGCACTCAACTTGTAATTGGGTAGTTCTAGATGTGTTTAATACTTCAAGAAACAAGGTTTCAAGATCAAGTGTTGAAGTCATCAAGTCTGTCCAAGAAACAAGCTGAAGAAGTGCAAATTCATTAGAATTCGACACCTGCTCGATAGTTGCTCGACACTTTGCTATTTGTCGAGATTTATAAAATCAGATTTTCTGATCTGATTTCTTGGGATCCATGAATATGTTTTTGGACCTTCTTTTCTTCTAACCCTAAACATATAAAAGGATTGTTTTAAGGGTCGTCAAAGTGTACACAAGTTGCATAAGCATTGAGCAAATTCTGTTTAAGCGAATTGTGACTGGAGACAAAGTTTTGTCCTAGCTCATCTCTTCTGAAGAAGTTGTTGTGTATGTGCACCTTTGGGTTTTGTGACCAAGCATCTTCTTGATCTTCATCATAGATGAACTGAAGAACTTTGCAGCCAACAACTCTTTCTAGTTGGTGATTGAAGTCGCGTACTTGGATCCGCACAATTGGTTAGTCATGTACTTGGGAGCCGTGCATAAAAAGGGGGAACTGTCACTACAGAACAAGTCTAATTGGGTATTGGGGTAAGGGTTAAACTGTAGGTTGGTAATGTACTTAGGATTCATTTACTTGTAACCACTTGTTGTGATAATAGTAGAGTTTCGGGAGTGGTGACCTGAAAATCACCCAATGAGATTTTTTGCAGTCAGGTTTTTCCCCATTTGTAAATAAATCACCGTGTCATTTATTTTCCGCTGCTTAATTAGGTTATTGGTGATTTGTTTGTGCTACCACGCGTTTGCATGTTTGTAATTTTTTTTACTTGGATTGTAATTAGGACCAAAGTCATGTATAGTTTATTTCTATCAATTGTAATTGTTCAAATCAATAAAAATTCGTTATTCATGTACTCTGTATTTTTTAGTTTTTTTGTTATTTTTTTTGTGATATATAAAAAAATAAGTGGTGACTCCACAATAATTAAAACCAGAGGTGCCAATGCTTTCTCTTTTGTTGAAAGCCAAGTTCGGTCTCTCACAATGATTATTATAAAATAACTAATAACGAACACGTACATCATGAGGGACATCCGCTAGTTAATTCATAATGGTAGAGTTAATGACTCCATTAAATTTCCTATTTCTCAAATAGGAAATTCCATAAATGGAGTTAAGAACTCATGAAACCGATCCTATTTGTTTTACCAAATAAAAATTCAATTTTTGAGAAAAAGGAGAGAAAGGGTTAGAGAAAAAGAGGACCGGTAAAATCCCACATATAAACCTATTGCTGAAACTTCTTCAAGCCTCCGTGACCTCTTCTTTTCACTTGCTTTCTTTTCATTTTTACTTGCTTGCTTCCGCTCTCAATTTTTCTGTCCGTGCGTGTGTTTTTTTTGTGCTCGCTAGAGCGTTTTTATTTGTTTTGATCACTTCAATTTATAAAGAAATAAAGGAAGCAGTTACTTCCTTAAATTTTCACAACTTGCAATTTAGTGGGGCAAAACAGAATTGCAGAAAACTTGTTGCAGGAGACGTGGAGAAGTTACTGATTCATTACTTCCTTCATGTCCTGACATGTTTGTTCCTTTTAATTTTAATTTTCTCTTTCTTCTGACGTGACGTGTTGCAACTTGCACACATTGCTTACGGTTCTTCTCCTTCTTCTTCTTTTTTTGGTGGAATTATTTAAGTGAGTGGTGCCAATGACAGGAGGCTATTTTACTCAACCCCAAGTCCCAATTTAACATCTTGTCTCTTTTTTTTTTAACGGGCAATGACAATTAGGCCTGTCCATGGGTCGGTCCGGGTCGGGTTTGTGCCCAACCCGGAACCGACTCGACTAGATTGGGTGGTCAAAATTTCAACCTACTGTCGACCTGAGTGGTTGATTGGATCGGGCAGGTCGGAGCTTCCACGGATGTTAGGTGGATTGGTCAGGGTTGATTATTTGGAAAACGGCAAGAATCTGGCCAAGAAAAGATGAAAAACGGTAGAAATCTGGCGAGAAAATTTTGAAAAACCGCAGAAATCTGGCCAGATCTTGCCAGATCTAGTGAGATCTCGGTCATTTTTGGCAATATCTTGGCTAGATCTAGCGAAATCTTGCCGGATCTAACCTAGATCTTCCCAAAAAAAATCCCAAAACACACCGGATCAATACCTTCTCACCGGAAAAATAGATGGGTCGGTCGGATCTGGTTTCTCGGATTTGAGATGAGGAGAACCAATATCCGACCCGCTGATCTCGGATTTTGGAGAATGAAATCCATCGCCGACCATCGGAGCAGTCAGTTCAGTAGTCGGCGGGTTGGGTTTGGTCAGCGGCAGTGGGTTGGTCAGTTCCGGCGGGTCCTTGGACGACCCTAAGTGACATTGTGGCAGTGAACTTGGCTGCCATAAATTTGGTAAGATTACCCCACCACTTTTGCACGTGAGTGTGGGTTTATTTATATTAAGGACATATTTTATGTAATTGCTAATCATTTGACAAAATGAACTTTACTTGTAATTGGGTAGATCTAGGATGAGTTTAGTACTTCAAGAAACAAGGTTCAATTCAAGTATTAAAGCCATAAAGATTGGACCAAGAAACAAGTAAAGAAAAGCTGTTCATTAAAGCTTGACAAAGACCTCAACAAAAACAGTATCTATCGAGATTTAAGAATGAAGCTCGACAGAAGCTCGATAGAAGCTAAATCTGTCGAGATCTAAAAAATCAGAATTTCTAGATCTGATTTTTGGCCCTAGCTGACATGTATGTGTAAGGTTTCTTTTTTCACAACCTTAGACATAAATAATGCTTATTTTAAAGGCCGTTATACAATAGAGAACACATGCAAAAGGTGACCTAGTGCATTATTCTCTCTACAAGAAGTTACTACGTCTTTTGCACCTTAGGGTTTTGTGACCAAGTACTTCTTGATCTTCATTGTTGATGAAGTGAGAACTTTATAGCCAACAACATCTTCAAGTTGCTGGAGTTAGTCATGTATTGGGATTCATGCAAAAGGGTGGCGTTCATATACTGAAGAGTTTAGAGGTTCTGAAGTGGTAGAAGGTTTCTACTGTAAGTTCATCTACGGGAATTGTAGAGTCTAGGGACAAAGGTTTTGTACTAGATCTGAAACTTCTCTTTACTATAGTGAATTTCTTTTCGGGAAGGTTTCCTCCCAGGTTTATTACTGTGAAACTAGTTTGTTTCATTAATTTTCCTAGGTCATCATATCTTGTTTTATTTACTATTCCGCTGTGCATGATATTGATGTTTGTCTGTTTTAACAAGGTTTATTCATAATAAATCTAATTAACAACTTGGGTCAAAACTTATTAATTCTATCAACCGGGGTCTAAAATACCCAACAATTTTTTTTTTTTTTTAATATCATCATTATAATTTTTTTTGTACTATTTGTTTTTATAATTGACTTTGTTAATTTTGGAGAGGGTGTTTCTTTTTGGTCCCATAAACTTGTCCAAAACTTATATTCTTTGATAAATCTTGCTTGGACATTTTTTTTTTATGTAGCCACATTTTTTTTTTTAATTTCATATTGAAGATACTATTTATTACCACTATAAACAGAATGCAGAGAACATTATCCATGCTCTACGGTCTTGTCATTGTCTAGCTAAAAGTTGGGATGGGGATCCATTTTAGAGCTTGGATTGAGACTAAACTTTTAGTTCTAGGGGTAATTATAGGAAACTTATTTGTGGTTTGACTCGAATTCACTTTGCCTATCCAGTGGTTTGAAAAGTGTTACTTTGCCCACCTGAGATTCACTCCATTTGTTTCCCGTTACACACCTCTATTAAAAATAGGGATAAATTTGTATTTTTTCTTCCATTTTATGTCACCCTCCTCCCAAAAAAAAAAAAAAAACAAGATAAAACAAGATCAAAAAGTGATATGAGAAATATAGAAAAGAGAACAAAGCAGCTATTCTTAGCAAGAACAATGTGAGCTCTTGTGGGTGGGATTTGGTTTGGGAAAGCGTATACTTGAAAGTGAGAAAAGATGGAGGTGTGTTGACATCCCATTTTGCAACCCGCATTTAACCTCATTTGGAGGGTAAAAGGGTAATTTCTCCTTGGGAATATGCATCTTGATTCTAGTCATTAGATCCTTAATCTCATTTCATCAAAATTATCTTGATATTGTAATGATCAAATCAACTGGTCATAAGCCCTAATCGGACCACCAGATTGAAAGTTATCATCAAATCAAGTTTTAATGGCTGAGATGCACTATCACAAATTGAGTCTGACTATATGTGATTATGAACAATTGATTTCAATTGGTTATAGGAGTGATCAATTTGAGATCAATGATGTGTCATAATTTGATTGGTTAGGACTACATTTTATGGTGAGGTTGCATACACCTAATTAATTAGATAGTTAAACATTAATTATTCAATGAGTAATTTGTGTAATTATCTTTTAATTAGAATAAATTTGGAACCAATTAATTCTGAAATGGGAGTGATTGGAGCCATTTAATGTTAATTGGGAGTTAATTTGGGACCTATTAATGTTAATTGTGCTGAAACTATTTTATAACAAATGACCTCTGCTCATCATTTCATCAATATCTCTCAGAATATTTTGAATCTGTGAATGAGGTTAATTTTCCCAGAAACTAGACATCCGGGGCTTCAATTTGAGCATAAGAACGAGACAATTCTGATCAGAATTGGGTCAGATATGATTTTTCAAAATTGGCTCTACAATGTGTTACAGCAGCTACGGGAAAACCGAATTTTGGCTTGCTCCCCACTCCCACCAATCTCTCCATTTAATGCACCAGATTTTCCCTAAGGCTAAAATGAGGTCAAGGTTCATAATCCTTGTCAACCCTCATTAAATAGCCTTCCATTCATATTCCCTCCACTACTACTATATAAACCCTCCCCCTCCTTCATTCCAGAGGACACAAAAAAACTCCCTCTCTTCTTCTCTCTTGAGTTCTAGTGAAGTTGAGTAGTCTTGTCATATCTTGGTCTTCCTGAGACTTAAGGTATTGAGTGAGACTCACTCTCCCTTTCCTAGTTCTTCTTTTCCTCCACCCTTAGGATCTCCCTCAAAAGTCTCCTCCTCCACCATATGGATTTTGCATGAAGGTATAATCTCTTTCCCTAATTGTTTTTGTGTTACCATGATAAGGGTTTAAGATTAAAGCATGATAGTAATCATTTAAATTCCCTTGAATATGTTTGAATGTTCTTAATTGTTCTTATATGTTATTCACATATTCTTGGTTGTTCATCACATGTTCATGCATATCACTAGTTTTAATCTTAAATCTACATAAAAAAAAATGAAAAACATGTTTGTTTCATAATTCTTTCAAATCCTTGAATCTAGGTTATCACCATCCACACACATTCACTAGAATTTTATTTTTCAATCCAAATGAAGTGCTTAATAAATTGAATTAGGGTTTATCACATGCACACACTTCAAATTCTACATGCAAATTGATTGATAACATATTGGATGATATGACATGATTGTTGGCCACCATAGTCTAGAAGACCGGTTTCACCGGGCAAGGTGGGTGCCTAACACCTTCCCACCTTGTAACATAGCCTCCGAACTTAGATCAAGGGTTAGTAGATCAAATGCTTGTCCTTGTAATTTTCAATTTCTAGATTGTAACTAGGAAATAAAGCCATGTACTTTATCTTAGATTGTATCTAGGACCAAAGCCATGTAATTTCCTATGTTCAATGTAAATTCAATTTCAAATTAATAAAATGATGAATTTTTCAATTATGGTTTTCTTATTTATTCCAACAATTAAATAAGTGGCGACTCCATTGTAAAACCCTTAATCTAAAGGGGAAAATATAATTAGTCGAACCTTCATTTTGAGAGGCAATAACATGACTCCACCCATTCACGTGGGTTTGGCCCAACACTCATAAAAAACGGGCTGGGGGCGCGGTCTCTCACAGTGGCGACTCTACTGGGGATATTGAGGGCTAAGTTTCAATTAGGTTATGGTGGCCAACCATGTCATTGTTTGTTTATTGCTTTTTGTATATAATATATCTAATATGTCATTATATTTGCATGTTATGCATCATTTGCTTGAATGAAATTTATTTTATTTATGTGCTAACCCGGAAGCCCGGTAGTAATAGCCGTGGATTGTGGTCTTCCTGAGACTCACATACCCAGCGGTGAACTTACTACCCACCGCGACAAGGATCATCATGGTTATGCCATGGTGGTTCATAGGGACAAACTGTACCGTTCGAACCAACGCGGCGCTCCTGGCATCACAAGTTGGGAGGTACGACGTCCTAGCTTGTGGGAACCTTTAACCTACCTTCTGCCCATGTTGTAATGACCCATAGAACCTACCTTTAGGTCGGTCCATGTAAATTGCATTGCATTATGCATTTGTTTGGCCGTTGTTTGAACCATGATGACTCAAGCCCGACGCTTGAGCCCATCATGATTATTTGAACCTTGTATGATGTGAATGAACTCAAGCCCAAAAGCCTATGATTGAACACTACTTAGTATGGAAGCCCAAAATTGTTTCTTGAATGAGTCTAAGCCCAACACTTTAGCCCATCAAAGGTGTATAGACATGATCAACATCAAAGGCCAAAAGCTCGCAAGATGCATGCCTTCCAAGTGCAAGCCCAAGCCATTTCATCATAATCAAGGTTCAAGCACACCAAGCCTCAAGCATCCTAAATGGACCAAGAAGAAGCAAGTGGCCCAACTTTGCCTCACTCCACATTTGGTTTGCAACATCATGGTTAAGCTTAAAGTTTGTTTGTTTATTCCATGTTTCTATGTTTCTTTGAATTCTAAAGATCCATGTAGCATTTGATGTACTTTGTTCATGTATATATTTTAAAAAATTTCAAAAAAAAAAAAAAATTCAAGATTTCAAAATCTTTCCCAAAAAAAAAAAAAAATTCAAATGAAAAAAGTCTTTGGATTAGGGGCATTGAGCCCTTAAGTCATTTAAAAAAAAAATTTCTTTGAATTAGGGGCATTGGACTTCCTAGTGATTTTTTCAAAAAGACCCATTTTTTTCTTTCAAAGATTTCAAGATTCTTTAAAGTCCTCTTTTCAAAAAGGTACATGAGGATCCCTTGGACAAAACTTTTTCTAAATTAAGATGTTTAAAGGCTTGAACAATCAACTTGTACTGAGAAAGGATTGATTTCATTTGATCTATGTAAACACTTTTGCTAAATTACTTTGAATAAAAGAAGAAATGATCTTAAAAGGCAATAAAAAAGAATCCATCCGTCAAAAAATCCCAAGAATCCATGCACTCGAACCAATTTCAAAGATCTTTTGTTTCACAACATTAGAGAATTCATACTTTTTCTTTCAAGATGAATTTATTAAAAGAGCTTAAGTCGCTGTGCTTACAAGCAAGCATTACTAGGGATAGGAGGCCATCTTTGGTTAAACAAGATTATTCCCTAATACCTAGAATGATCATTATCCATTGCTAGCCCATTTGAGCCTTTAAACACTTAGCCTCTTTTTCGCATGAACCCACTAAAATCTAAACCTAGGGTGGGAAAAATCAAAGTATGCATGCTTTAATCTCATGTTGAGGAGGAGTCAACCTTGTAACTTTGAAGCTAATTGATAAATCTCTCCTAGAAGACATGAAAGAAAAGTGGAGAATTCATTAGGCTAAAGACAAGAGATCATCAAAGAAAAATGAGCTTTCACTCAATCAAGGAAAGAGAAATGAAATTCCATCAATGTGAGGAAAAAAAAAAAGTGTGCATCAAGTTTGAAGAGCCTAAAATTTATCACGCCAAAAGGAATACATGATTCATCTAAAAGAGATTTCATCAAAAAAGGAAAGATTCATCAAGCACAGAAAGGTGCAAGTGCATCGAGGTAAGAAAGGAGTCTAGAAAGTGCATCAAAATGATCAAAAATCATTAATCTGAGAAAAACAAGGAGGGGAAAATGTCCCCAAAAGTTCATTTAATCAAGAGATGAAAGACAAAAAAAAAAAAAAAAAAAAAAAAAGCCCGCTAGGCTGAAAACCCAAAAGGGCGGTCTAGGCAAAAGTTAGGGCCAAAGAAATGAAGAAGAAGAAGAAAAGAAAAAATTGGAAAATCCTACCAAGTTGGAAACTTGAAGATGCAACCTAAAAAGAGAAGAATTTTACAAGATGAAAGCCTAGAGGTATGATTCAAGAGGAATGAGCATAAAAACGATTGTTGATACAAGTGACCAATGAAGACTAGCGAGAAGATGACAAAGAAGAAATGGTAAAATTCCTCCAATACTTGATTTTTGAGTAATGCATACTTGGACGAAACATCATAGGGAATTTTGAAACTTTTATATCTTTCATTTCATAACCCAAACCCGGCCTACATTACAACCCATGAGTAAAGACCTCCTTGAAGTGTTGCTAGTTGTAGGCACATCTTAAGCTCTAATATTATTTTCTCTTGAATTAAAAAGGAAAAATGTTTAAAATTGTCAAACCCCACAGGATGATATGTCCGAGGACAAAATTTCTCAAATTCTCAAATCCTCAAAATGACTCAAAAGAACTTCCAAACCTGCAGCACTCTCCTTGTTTGCACCCAACAATGTGATTCATAAACATTATCACATTTCATTTATTGATTGCCTTTGGAAACTTAATCTGACGATGTTCAAAAGGATGAAGCAAATTTGATTACATAAGTTTAATGATCTTGATCTTTCCCAATCAAAGAGATTTGTTTGATTCTTAGACACTTTGATTTGCTAAAATGGTTGTTCAAAGGATCGCATCTTATTCCAAAAAAAAAAAAAAAAAAAAAAATTCTTTTCCAAAATCCAGTTCTCTTGAACTACGTCTTGACCTGATCCTCTATGAGAGAGGTACGTAGGCAGCCTTGCAAAGGCCCGGTCCCATTCACCTAAACAACCTTGGAGAACAAAATCAAAACAATGTGACAAAATTGTTTGGGTGCATGTTAGGTTAAGCCCATTTGTTTGCATTAAGCATGTTTAAACTTAGAGCATTGGCCTATTTATATTGTGTGCAAGTTTTCACAATAATTGGTTTCTAACAAGCTAGAGAAAGAAAGTATTTTTGCAGGAACTAAGGATGGCAGACCATGATCTTCTTTCATGTACCCCAATGGTCATAACATCAAATAAATTCAGCTTCAATCTAAGCATGGAATATGCCCCAAACTAAGGGCATTGGGTAAGTACTTCCAATTCCTTTCAATGAATAAATCCATTGCTAAATTGAAACTATTTTTTTGCAGGAATTAAGGAAGGACATAGATATCCGCATCAACTTCCAGCCAAAGTTATTCTCATTCAATGGATAGGTTTTTCAAAAAAAAAAAAAAAAAATCATCATCATGAATAAATCTTCATCACTTTTTCTCCATCTTCATCTTCATCTTTTTCAATGAACAAATCTTCATATTTTGAAAAAAAAAAAAATGAAAGTACAAAAGACAAAATTTTCAAAAAAAAAAAAAAAATCAATTCTTTCTGAATCTTTCAAAAAAGCCTTGGGACTAGGGGCTCATGCTTCCTAGGTTGCTTAGAAAAAAAAAGAAAAGAAGATAAATTTTTTTTTCAAAAAGCCTTGGGACTATGGGCATCGGGTTCCTAGGTTGTTTTCAAAAAAAAAAAATCATCAATCAAAATTTTCAATTCCTTCAAAAAATTCAAGATTTCCAAAATTTTTTTTAAAAAAATCTTCATTAAATTCTTTTTCAAGAACAGAAAGCTATGATCCTCTTTCATATTCTCCAGTGGTGCAACATCAGGTCAACTGTCTACCCTCAGCATTCATCAAAGCATGGAATATGTCCTAAACTAGGGGCATTCGCCAGGTATGCCGAATTCTTTTCAATGAATAACTCTGTTACTAATTGAAAATATTTATTTTGCAGGTACTAGGGTAAAAGGCCCATACACATCGGCATGAGCCAAAAGATCCAAAAATCCTAGGTCTCTGAAAACATGAGCCAGGATCCAAAACCTTTGGTCCTCTGAAAACATGAGCCAAGATCCAAAAATCCTAGGTCTCTGAAAACATGAACCAGGATCCAGAACCTTTGGTCCTCTGAAAACATGAGCCAAAGCCTCCAAAAACCCTTGGTCCTCTGAAAACATGAGCCAAGATCCAAAAATCCTAGGTCTCTGAAAACATGAGCCAGGATCCAGAACCTTTGGTCCTCTAAAAACATGAGCCAAAGCACTTGGTCCTCTGAAAACATGAGCCAAGATCCAAAAATCCTAGGTCTCTGAAAACATGAACCAGGATCCAGAACCTTTGGTCCTCTGAAAACATGAGCCAAAGCCTCCAAAAACCCTTGGTCCTCTTAAAACATGAGCCAAGATCCAAAAATCCTAGGTCTCTGAAAACATGAGCCAGGATCCAAAACCTTTGGTCCTCTGAAAACATGAGCCAAAGCCTCCAAAAACCCTTGGTCCTCTGAAAACATGAGCCAAGATCCAAAAATCCTAGGTCTCTGAAAACATGAGCCAGGATCCAGAACCTTTGGTCCTCTGAAAACATGAGCCAAAGCACTTGGTCCTCTGAAAACATGAGCCAAGTTCCAAAAATCCTAGGTCTCTGAAAACATGAACCAGGATCCAGAACCTTTGGTCCTCTGAAAACATGAGCCAAAGCCTCCAAAAACCCTTGGTCCTCTGAAAACATGAGCCAAGATCCAAAAATCCTAGGTTTCTAAAAACATGAGCCAGGATCCAAAACCTTTGGTCCTCTGAAAACATGAGCCAAAACCTCCAAAAACCCTTGGTCCTCTGAAAACATGAGCCAAGATCCAAAAATCCTAGGTCTCTGAAAACATGAGTCAGGATCCAGAACCTTTGGTCCTCTGAAAACATGAGCCAAAGCCCCAAAAACCCTTGGTCCTCTGAAAGCATGAGCCAAGATCTAAAAATCCTAGGTCTCTGAAAACATGAGCCAGGATCCAGAACCTTTGGTCCTCTAAAAACATGAGCCAAAGCATCCAAAAACCCTTGGTCCTCTGAAAACATGAGCCAAGATCCAAAAATCCTAAGTCTCTGAAAACATGAGCCAGGATCCAGAACCTTTGGTCCTCTGAAAACATGAGCCAAAGCCTCCAAAAACCCTTGGTCCTCTGAAAACATGAGCCAAAGCCTCCAAAAACCCTTGGTCCTCTAAAAACATGAGCCAAGATCCAAAAATCCTAGGTCTCTGAAAACATGAACCAGGATCCAGAACCTTTGGTCCTCTGACAACATGAGCCAAAGCCCAAAAAAAAAAAAATCCCCTTGGTCTTCTGAAAACACGAGCCAAGATCCAAAAATCCTAGGTCCTCTGAAAACATGAGCCAGGATCCTTGGTCCTCCATTTTTTGACCTCAGGTAAGCATGTCTTGCACTTATTCAAAAAAAAAAAAAAATTTGCATGCATGAACTACGTTCGGACCTGATCCTCCCACCAAGAGGTATGTAGGCAATCTCCCTCGAGATTCGGTCCACATTTTGATCTACAACATGACATTCTGCATTTTTATCTACATGCATCATACATTTACCACGATTAAATACTGATTGCAAAGTTAGGTGTCTCTTTCATACATTGACATTCGCTTTTCAAGCTCTACCAATGAGGGGCATTCTGTTGACATCCCATTTTGCAACCCGCATTTAACCTCATTTGGAGGGTAAAAGGGTAATTTCTCCTTGGGAATATGCATCTTGATTCTAGTCATTAGATCCTTAATCTCATTTCATCAAAATTATCTTGATGTTGTAATGATCAAATCAACTGGTCATAAGCCATAATCGGACCACCAGATTGAAAGTTATCATCAAATCAAGTTTTAATGGCTGAGATGCACTATCACAAATTGAGTCCGACTATATGTGATTATGAACAATTGATTTCAATTGGTTATAGGAGTGATCAATTTGAGATCAATGATGTGTCATAATTTGATTGGTTAGGACTACATTTTATGGTGAGGTTGCATACACCTAATTAATTAGATAGTTAAACATTAATTATTCAATGAGTAATTTGTGTAATTATCTTTTAATTAGAGTAAATTTGGAACCAATTAATTCTGAAATGGGAGTGATTGGAGCCATTTAATGTTAATTGGGAGCTAATTTGGGACCTATTAATGTTAATTGTGTTGAAACCATTTTATAACAAATGACCTCTGCTCATCATTTCATCAATATCTCTCAGAATATTTTGAATCTGTGAATGAGGTTAATTTTCCCTGAAACTAGACATCCGGGGCTTCAATTTGAGCATAACAACGAGACAATTCTGATCAGAATTGGGTCAGATATGATTTTTCGAAATTGGCTCTACAAGCTGTTACAGCAGCTACAGGAAAACCGAATTTTGGCTTGCTCCCCACTCCCACCAATCTCTCCATTTAATGCACCAGATTTTTCCCAAGGCTAAAATGAGGTCTAGGTTCATAATCCTTGTCAACCCTCATTAAATAGCCTTCCATTCATATTCTCTCCACTACTACTATATAAACCCTCCCCCTCCTTCATTCCAGAGGACACAAAAAAACTCCCTCTCTTCTTCTCTCTTGAGTTCTAGTGAAGTTGAGTAGTCTTGTCATATCTTGGTCTTCTTGAGACTCAAGGTATTGAGTGAGACTCACTCTCCCTCTCCTAGTTCTTCTTTTCCTCCACCCTTAGGATCTCCCTCAAAAGTCTTCTCCTCCACCATATGGATTTTGCATGAAGGTATAATCTCTTTCCCTAATTGTTTTTGTGTTACCATGATAAGGGTTTAAGATTAAAGCATGATAGTAATCATTTAAATTCCCTTGAATATGTTTGAATGTTCTTAATTGTTCTTATATGTTATTCACATATTCTTGGTTGTTCATCACATGTTCATGCATATCACTAGTTTTAATCTTAAATTTACATCAAAAAAATGAAAAACATGTTTGTTTCATAATTCTTTCAAATCCTTAAATCTAGGTTATCACCATCCACACACATTCACTAGAATTTTATTTTTCAATCCAAATGAAGTGCTTAATAAATTGAATTAGGGTTTATCACATGCACACACTTCAAATTCTACATGCAAATTAATTGATAACATATTGGATGATGTGACATGATTGTTGGCCACCATAGTCTAGAAGACCGGTTTCACCGGGCAAGGTGGGTGCCTAACACCTTCCCACCTTATAACATAGCCTCCGAACTTAGATTAAGGGTTAGTAGATCAAATGCTTGTCCTTGTAATTTTCAATTTCTAGATTGTAACTAGGAAATAAAGCCATGTACTTTATCTTAGATTGTATCTAGGACCAAAGCCATGTAATTTCTTATGTTCAATGTAAATTCAATTTCAAATTAATAAAATGATAAATTTTTCAATTATGGTTTTCTTATTTATTCCAACAATTAAATAAGTGGCGACTCCATTGTAAAACCCTTAATCTAAAGGGGAAAATATAACTAGTCGAACTTTCATTTTGAGAGGCAATAACATGACTCCACCCATTCACGTGGGTTTGGCCCAACACTCATAAAAAACGGGCCGGGGGCGCGGTCTCTCACAAGGTGTTGCAGAACAATTGGGACTATTTGCATTCATTCTTAGTTTTCTTCTTTCTTCAATAGTTGAATACTCAGAGAAACTCGGTCTTGCCATTTCAAAAATAAAAACTCAGTCTTGCTTTGGAGTACAATGCAATCAAAAACCGGAAAAAAAATAATAATAATTAATAAACCCATACTCTTTCTCTTCGACCTCAAACCAACAACCAAATATTCAAACATCTTAAGCTTTAAACCCATCACAAGAATCAGCATAAAAAATCCAGCAATCAATCCCCATACAACTTGATTTTATATAAACACCAACACCAACACATCCACACCATCAAAATACAAACCTACAGATCTATCAAAATACAACCCCAAAACCCAAGTCAAAATACAAACATTAACACACCCACACATCAAAAACCATGGACCCATCAGTAAACATACCCCAAATCCCATTTTTCAAACCCCAACAACCAAAAGAAACCCAATCCCTAAATCAAATAAACAAAGAAGATGAAAAATAAAGCAAAAATTAGAAAAAGAAAACAGAGAGAGAAAGAGAAAGAGAAACGGCAGCCACCTTCAATGGTGGCACCATTAGTGGTGGATGTCCTAGTGCTCAGCCATAACACACCTCAGACTCAACCTCAAAGACATTGTCCTCTGATTTCTCAAAAAAATAAAAAAGACATTGTCCTCCTCCTCCTCATTAATATATGTACAAAACTAAATGAAATTTATATGAAATAGACAAATATATAAAACCAAAACCCATTTAGATTTTTTCCTTCATCATTCGACCCCTTCATATCTAACTTGTAAGTGATTGGGTTTAAACATTTCTCTTACAAAAGTAATGTTAGAGTCACTGACAAATCAGGACTAAAAGCGTGAAGAGTGGTTCTTGTTTTATATATATATATATAGAGAGAGAGAGAGAGAGGGAGAGAGAGAGAGAGAGTGTGTGTGTGTGTGTATAGAACTTGTAGGTTTGAAAATGGTGATATTAGAACAGAGGAAGTGCTTTATTTTGTGTATATTTAGCTTTATGTTTTTGATTCAAATGGCAAGGGTAGATACAAGCTTGAAGTTCTAAGACATTGCATAATTTTTTTTTTTCTCAATAGCACCTTTTAATCTTGTTTTATCTTGTCAATTTATGTTTTTTATGATTAGGGAGGAGAGAGACATAAAGTGGGAGGAAATATACATATTTACCCCTATTTGTAACAGAGAAGGGTAACGGTAGACAAATGGAACAAATCTCAAGTGGTCAAATCTCCATTACCTCCTCACAGTGGTGTTCACTATGTTCCCTTGATTAGAAACACTGAAAGAAAAAACAGAAGCCTAACTCAGAGAGTAGGCACACCTTCTACTAGTCGCTTAGGGTTTCACATGTTCCCTTGAGTTCTAACCTTTTATTTTCATTTCCTTGTTCCAATCCTGTTTTTTCCTTTTGTTTTCTTGCTTTGTTTATGTTTTTATATGTTTTGGCAGCCTAGGGTTTAGTAGCTTTCTATTTTAAAGCATGTTAAATTGTTAGATTTCTAGTTTTAAGTTCTGCTCTATTTTTTGCGTTTTTGTGTTTCTGGGTTAGGGTTTAAGGCATGTTTGGGTGTGCATCCTTTCTGTATACGTAGACAGACTCGAAGTATGCATACGCATGCAACTAGCTTGCGTACGCAGGCCTATGTATGCGCATGCATACTTGTGCCCAGAAACCCTAACTAAGTTTTTTCTTCTATTTCTTCTTTTTCTTTTATGTCATATGCTTCTGTTTTTACTCCTTTTTATGTTTTTGAGTCTTTGTTTCTCTGTTTGATTGTTGTTTGCCTTTAACATGCTAGACTAGGGTTTCTTTTTATTTCTTGCTCTAATGCCATTGTTAGGACATATATGTTTTAACTTGTTTAAGAACAAATGTCACTTAGTTATGTAAATTGGTTAATCCTTTGACAAAACGCACTCTGCTTGTAATTGGGTAGTTCTAGGTGTTTGTAATACTTCAAGAAACAATGTTTCAAGGTCAAGTGTTGAAGTCATCAAGTCTGTCCAAGAGAAAGCAAGCTGAAGTGCAAAGTTTTTAAAGCTCGACAGCTACCTCGACACCTGCTATCTGTCGAGATTTAAAAAGTCAGATTTCCAATCTGATTTTCTTGGGATCCGTGAATATGTTTTTGGGCCTTCTTTTCTTCTAACCCTAAACATATAAAGGATTAATTTAAGAGCCGTTTTGGGTGACACAAGTTGCATTATCATTGAGCAATCTCTGTTTAAGCAAATTGTGATCAACAGACGAAGTTCTTGACCTAGTTCATCTTCCATCAAGAAGTTGCTGTGTATTTGCACCATAGGGTTTTGTAACCAAGCATCTTCCTGCTATTCATCAAGTGGATGAACTGAAGAACTTTGCAGCCAACCATTCTTCCTCAGTTGGTGTTCTGAAGTCGCGTACTTGGATCCGCACATTGGTTAGTCACGTACTTGGGAGCCGTGCATCAAAGGTGGAGACTGTCACTACAGATCAAGTCCAATTGGGTATTGGGGTAAGGGTTCAACTGTAGGTTGGTAAGGTACTTGGGATTCCTTTACTTGTAACCGCTTGATTTGATAATAGTGGAGTTTCGGGAGTGGTGACCTGAAAATCACCCGGTGAGGTTTTTGCCATTAGGGTTTTCCCCATTCGTAAACAAATCACCGTGTCATTTATTTTCCCCTGCATATTTAGTTGATTGGTGATTTGTTTGTGCTTCCATAAAATTGCATGATTAATTGATTAATTAATTACTTGGCTAAATTAATTAATTAGGGTTAATCATAAGGGGTCATTCAGATTGTGACCTATCAGCCATGAACATGCATTCACATGTCCATCCATTGATGCATAGGTGCTGAGATGCAGTAAGGTAAGTGAGGTAAGTCATGCATTCACATGAACATACATTTGTTTGAGATATGATCTTGATCATGTCTTGATGTATTTGTAAATGTCTTGTCTTGGATATGATGACATGTTCTTGGATCTTAATATGCCTATGTTTCTTTCTTGGATGTGATGTATGTTTGTTTGTTTTCTACCATGTCTATGTTTTGTCTTGACCATGATGTGATGCCATATAAGATGAAATATCTTGATAGGTGTAAGGCCAAGATTTAGACCCTCAGCCTACTAGAGATGGATGATGGCCCAACAAGCCCAAAACAATATATTTGTAAGAGAGTGGATTTTATAGGTAAGACTTAGCAAACTGTGTATGGGCCACAAGAGAGTGAAATCGAACTAGAAAGATAAGAAAATACAGTTTGAAGGGAAAAATACTCCTCGATCAAGTCCGAGGATGAAATGTTCTTATATTCTCTTAAGTTTCTTTAAGCACAAGATGCTCTCTTCCTCTCCTTTTTCTCTTCCAATGATTACATATCTATTTCTCACAAGGGTCTTTTCTTTATATAGTCTAATTCATTTTCAATCCCAGCCTTCCATCTATTAATTGTATAAGTGATCTTCTGAATGCTTGTCCCATCAGAGCCTTCCTAGAACCTTTGTGTGTAGCTGTAAGGCTCAATATCACTATTCAGGCATCATTTCCACATAAATGCAGCCAGTTGGTTAGGTGCAGAACATTTAATGTGGTGGTAGTAGCATTCTTTACAGACATTTCCCAGTTCATTGTGGACTCTTTTATCCAAAGCTTATCCTCCCAAGCATGGTTGCCTTTTGCCATGTATTCGCTAGGTGGTCGAGCTCTAAACCCCCGCTCCACTTTCCGAGGAAGTTTGGCTTTTCGAGAAACATTACCTGTTCATTGTTATAATCCCTTGTCCTCGACCCACTAACCCATTTGCCCTTATTAAGGCTTGGCATCCTCGGGTTCCTTGGCCCATAACCTAATACCCCTACTCGGTGCTCTTATCCCCACAATATCCCCTTGAAACTCCTGTTTTTCTCTCTTCTGAGAAAAATGGGGTTTTGATTTTATGTTATTGAGTTTCCCACATTCATGAAACCTCCCCACGTGTGAACATCTTTTCACCTGCAATGAGCACATTCCTGATGCTTCGGCATCTGAGTCACCTCATTAATTACCTCGCATGGCACCTTATCCCCCATGTTCTACGATGTGTTGAAAATCCTATGGTAGAGGTTTTTCATAGGGACTCAAGCGAGAACTTTCCCGCTTATTCTCTCTTCCTATATAAAACATTCGAAGAACCCGAATCCTTCATTTTTTGAATCTTCAAACTCTCAAGAAATGGTTCGAGGTGTTCCTTTCCTATACTTTTAAGTACCCTTTAGCCCACATACTGATTATTAGGAACCTTTCTTCCTCGGCCCCCTATTTTTCGCTTCATTCTTTTAACACCCTTTTCTCACTTCCTAGATGGGTAGGTTCGCTAGTTTGGTAGATACCCCTGAGGGCATAGAAAACTTTAAGGCCCGATATAATATACCACCTAGGGTCTCTATTTGGCATTGCCTTCAAGGAGAATGGCATGCTCTAAGGTCAGAGGGAGAAGTGGTGATCCCTATGATTGCCTTCATAGAAAGAGGGATGAGGATCCCTATAGGTAGAGTGACTAGGGATTTCTTGATTGCCCATAGACTTTGCCCGACCTAGTGTTCCCCAAACGTATTTAGGATACTAGGTAGTGTGGACGCCCTCAATGAAAAGATGGACGTAAATCTTACCCATCATGATGTTAACTGGGTATATAATTGCCAACTCCTTAGAATACCAGATACTATCTTAAAACTAGGGTCCCTGAAGTTAGACTCATCTCGTGTCTCCCCAAATCTAACAAGGGCATGGACCAAAATATTCTAATTATAACTCAAAAAAATTTTCCTAGATGCTTACCAAACCCCTTTCTCTAATTATGCTTTCATTTCCTGAATTTTTTTTTAACAGATAAAAATTTCACAGCCCTTAATCTCAATCTTGTTAACGAGCCTGACCTCACTAGGATACTCAAGTATGAGATTTTCCTTCATTCGGACGGACAGCTATGGGCCACCCATGTCATCCTTGGGTACATGCCGATCTCAACAAGTTTCCAGTTTCCTAAGTACGTCATAAAGGCAGAAGACCCTCGGCTGCATCAAATCAACATCACAGTATCCGACTTCCTTGACGGTCCTCCCCTTGCTGGCACTCAACCAATTGAATTGCCCATTCAACCAGCTTCCGGGGAAGAAGCAACCTCTAACTCCCTTCCCTACCTATACTTCCCCTTCTGAACGGGCAGATAAGAAGAGGAAGAAAGACAAAAAGGGTAAGGAGGTGGCCGAAGAGGGCGAAGTGGTGCCTATCAAAGAGCTTGAACCCCAAAAAGGGGAAAAAATTACCAAAAGGGCGTAAAGGAAAACCTCGGCCAAAGGTGTGGTTGCGGAGAGGGTGTTTAAGCGTTACCCTAGGGTTCTGATCTGGAAGCCCCCACTCGAATTAGACGGAGCGCCACTCCTTCTAGACTCCTCTAACAAGGACTTTCAAAAAGAAAAAGCTGGCTACGTGGCTAACGCACTAGAACAACCCTTGCTCCTGCCTCAAGACATGGCCGACCTAAGGACTCTAAAAATGCACGAGGTGTTTTTAACTTTGAAGAGAGACCTGGCCAAGGTAATCCTTTGAACCCCTTACTTGTATTGAATATACACATTTCTCTTCCACTTGAAGGATTCATCTTGGTGTTTTCTTTCAGGCAATCCAGACAACAAACGTTGTCGAGGAATGGGTAGATGATGCCCATAAACAGTGGAAGGATGAGGAGGCATGGCGGATAGCTGCTATCCAAACTCTTGCCATGGCTGAAAAAAGGATTAAAGACCTGAACACCAAGTTGTCTGAGGCAAGCAGAAAGAGGAAGAGTGCTAAAGCTGCACTTGCTGGTGCTGAGAAGGAGGCTTAGGACTAACGTCAGCAATTGCGTAAAACCGAGGATCAGCTTGCCATTGCTAAGGAGCAAATAGTGGCTCAGAAAAAATAATTGGAGAAGGCTGAGGAGGTTGCAACTCAAGTCAAGCAAAATGGTTATGACATCGGGGTAAAAGAGACTGAAGAAACCCTAAGAGCCCAAGTCACTAGAGTTTGCTGAGGTTACTACCTCTAGGTTTGGACCGAGGCATTAAGCTTGTCTGGGATAGGCGTTTCTTCATAGTTAAGGAAAACAAAAAACATCTTCTACCCCCCAGCCCTGTATATAGCAGTTCCATCTAGCTCCCGGGCAGACACTGCTTTTAAAGTGCCTGAGTCTGGCTAGCCTCTCCATGCTGGTACCCTTCTAGCCACTTCAAAGACCTCTAAAGCCTAATGGGGCAGGCCCAAAGGGTAAGGAGAAGGAGACAACCAAAGAGAAAGTGCATGAGCAAGCTAAACCTCTACCTAAACCCAAATAAACTTCCAAGGAAAAAGAGGCAGCTCAGAGCAAAGTGCCTGAACCTTCTGTCCAACAAGCAGCTAAAACCAACCCCCCTCCATCCATTACCAGATAAGGCATTACCCTTATAATATGTACCATTTATTTATTGAACATGTATTTCTTTTGCCTTACCAAGGCACCACTTAATGAAAAGTGTCAGTTTTCTTTATATTCTCATTGCTTATGTACGACTTGTAATACTATCTGTCTACTATTAAATATGGCCAAATTGTTTAACTATAAACCAAAATTGTGGGCTTTACCAATTAAAAATAAGCACAACATTGCTTCCAACATTGACATATACCTACGCAATTAATAATCTAACAACTTAATGCACAGATAGAATTAGTGTACCTTAGGTGTACAGTTCAAGAGGCCATGTATGATCAAGGCTCCATTTATCATTTCAAACAAATAAGAGGCATTAGTTTGCCCAAAGCATATGGTCCAAGAAACCAGACATGGCCAGGGCTTTCTTCAACACTTACGCATATAAGAAGAATTAATTTACCCAAGGTATGTGGTCCGAGGAACCAAGCATGACCAAAGTTCTGTTTAACACTTATGATAGGCCACAAATTGAATTGACCCTTTGTGATTAAACCAATTAATTAATTAGCCAAGTTATTAATTAATCAATTTAACATGCAAACGCGTGGTAGCACAAACAAATCACCTATTAACTAAATATGCAGCGGAAATTGAATGACACGGTGATTTGTTTACGAATAGAGAAAAACTGACGGTAAAAAACCCACCAGGTGATTTTCTGGTCACCACTCCCGAAACTCCACTATTACCACAACAAGCGGTTACAAGTAAAGGAATCTCAAGTACCTTACCAACCTACAGTTGAAACCTTACCCCAATACCTAATTGGACTTGTTCTGTAGTGACAGTTCCCACCTTTGATGCATGGCTCCCAAGTACGTGACTAACCAATGCGCGGATCCCAGTATGTGACTTCAACACCAACTGAAAGAGATGTTGGCTGCAAAGTTCTTCAGTTCATCCTACACGATGAAGATTAAGAAGATGCTTGGTCACAAAACCCAAAGGTGCACATACACAGCAACTTCTTCAAGAAGAGATGAACTAGGGTAAGAATTTCGTCTCTATTCACAATTTGCTTCAATAGAGTTTTGCTCAATGCTTATGCAACTTGTGAATTGTTTGACGGCCTTTAAAATAATCCTTTTATATGTCTAGGGTTAGGAGAAAAGAAGGCCCAAAGACACATTCACGGATCCCAAGAAATTAGATCAGAATTCTGAATTTCTTAAATCTCGACAGATAGGAGGTGTCAAGAAGGTGTCGAGCTTACGGGCTTGAGATAGTTTTCTTAAGCTCGATAGATACAGCTGTTGAGCCAACTATCAAGCTTTAATAAATTTGCACTATCAGCTTTTTTTCTTGGACAAACTTGATGACTTCAACATTTGATCTTGAAACCTTATTTCTTGAAGTATTAAAAACATCTAGAACTACCTAATTACAAGTGCGTTTTGTTAAAGGATTAGCCAATTACATAAAAGAATGACATATGTTTTTTAACAAGTGAAACCACATATGTCCTAACAACTTAGATAAATAAAAAGTATTAATTTACCCAAGGTATGTGGTCTGAGGAACCAGACATGGCCGAGGTTCTGTTTAATACTTAGATAAACAAGAAGCATTAATTTACCCAATGTATGTGGTCTGAGGAACTAGGCATGACCGAGGTTCTGTTTAACACTTAGCTAAATAAGAAGCATTAATTCACCCAAGGTATATGGTCTAAGGAACCAGGCATGACTGAGGTTCTGTTTAATACTTAGATAAATAAGAAACATTAATTCACCCAAGGTATGTGGTTCGAGGAACCAGACATGACCGAGCTTCTATTTAACACTTAGCAAAATAAGAAGCATTAATTCACCCAAGTTATGTGGTCCGAGGAACCAGGCATGACGGAGGTTCTATTTAACACTTAGATAAATAAGATTAAAGCACGTAATGGTATAAACAAAAGATGACAAGATTGCCTTTTATTAATAGTAGTATTTTCTCAGATTATTTACATTCATGGAAGTGGTACAACATTTTCATCTGAATCTTCCAAAAAATAAGCTTCTATCCCAGCTACCAAAGTGATGCAATACGGGCCTTCCTAATTAGGTCCTAGTTTTCCCCAAAGATGGGTTCTTTGCAGTCTTCACTACTTTTCTTAACACCAAATCACCTAGTGCCAGTGGTCTAGCTTTCACACCTGTATCATACCCCTGCTTAAGCTTCTGCAAATAATGTGCTAGCTGTACCATTGCTGCTTCTCTTTGTTCATCAATCAAATCCAAACTCCTTTCTAATAATTGATCTTTATTATCTGGGGTAAACTAGCTTGTCCTTAACGTCGAAAGCCCAGTCTCCAAAGGGATTACAGCCTCAGACCCATATGTCATATAAAAAGGCGTTTCCCCAGTTGACTGACAAGGAGTTGTCCGATATGTCTAAAGAACGTGTGATAACTCTTCAACCCATCTACCCTTCACTTCATCTAACCTCTTCTTAAGCCCACTGACTATGACTTTGTTGACTGCTTCAACCTGTCCATTCCCTTACGGATAGGCCGGAGTTGAATATATGTTCCTAATGCCCAACTCACAGCAATATATCCTAAAGGCCTTGCTATCAAACTGAGGCCCATTGTCCGATATGAGGGTATGAGGAATCCCAAATCGGGTTACAATATTCTTCCAAACAAACTTCTTTGCATTAATATCCCTAATGATGGACAATGGTTCAGCCTCAACCCACTTTGTGAAGTAATTAGTTCCAACCAGAAGCCATCTTCGGTTTCCCACAGCTCTGGGGAATGGCCCTACAATATCCAGGCCCTACTAAGCAAATGGCCATGCACTAGACAAAGGATTGAGTATGCCCCTAGGCTGATGAATGTTCAAAGCAAATCTCTGGCATTAATCACACTTTTTAACATACTAGGCCACCAGTAACCTTGAGTGAGAGCTCTGTGGGACAATGATCTGCCCCTTGTATGACTTTCACATATCCCTTCATGCAATTCCTCCAAAAATGGCTCCACTGCCTCGGGATGGACACAAAGCAAGTATGGTCTTGAAAAAGAGTGTTCATACAACTTTTTTTCTTTGGATAACCAGAAATAAGGAGCTTTCCTCCGTATCTTTTCTACTTCCCCACTCTCGAGAGGTGACATGCCTTCCTTTAAAAATAGAACTATGGAATCCATCCAGTAGGGGTGTGCATGGGTCGGGTTGGGTCAGATTGAGGAGATTTTTTGACCCAACCCACCATGGTGGGTCAAAAAAAAATTCAACCCAACCCAACCCAACCCATCACATAAGTCCAACCCAACCCACATGGGTCGAGTTAGGTCGGGTTGAACCCATGGGTTTGACAAAATTTTATTATTATTATTATTAAATCACAAAGAAAAAAAATATTAATATTAATATATTAATAAAACCCAAAGATTAGTATCAATGTAACTCCTTAAAGGTAAACAACACTAATGACTAAACAACAATAGTAATTTACTAGAATTTGTGTAAACTAATTGGATTTTATATAGGATAGGAAGAGCTAGTTATTTTAAAAAATTTATTAATTATATAATATATTTTATATATATATTAAATTAGTATTAGTAGGAGGAATCGAGGAAGTGCTGCTCTATAGCTGGTTTTTTTAAAAAAATTATTAAATATATAATATATATTTAAATATATATATATATATATATATATATAAGTGCCCTACAACTAGTTTTAAAAAAAAATTATTAAATATATAATATATTTTAAATATATATTAAATATGGGTGGGTCAGGTTGGGTTTGGTGGGTTTGTAATTTTATGACCCAAACCCAACCCGACCCGCTATCAAAAAATTTTTTTTTAACCCAACCCGGTGGGTCGGATCGGTGGGTTTTCTGCACACCCCTACTATCCAGGTAGGCCTAACCCTGATCTGGAATACCTAGACCTTCATCACCTCTTTCTCGGTAGGCCCATTCAGATCTTCAACAAGGATGACACAAGGAAGGTCTTGTCTAGAAGAAGTTGCCAAAGTCGCCAAAGAGTCTGCATGCGTGTTTCTACTCATCGAGACCTGTTGTAGAGAGAAAAACTCAAAGGCTAATTGTAACCTCCGAGCTTTATTTAGGCAGCCCTGCATTCTCAAATCCTTGGCTTCCAACTCTCCCCTTATTTGCCCGATGACTAGCCTTGAGTCTGAGAAATTCTCAACAGCCTTTCCTCCCATTTTCTTGACCATAGCTACCCCAACCAACAAGGTTTTATACTCTGCCTCATTATTTGTAGCCGAGAAGCCCAACCTTAAGGATTTCTCAATGGTGATTCCATCTGGAGACAATATCACCACTCCAACCCCAGATCCCTTTTGATTTGCTTCACCATCAACATATAGCTTCCAGGGTGAAGGCCTATGAAAAGAAACTGTTGAAACTTGTTTTCTCCCACACCTGTGCTCCTTGACCTCACTAAAACCAAGCTGACTGCATGAAAGGCCACGACAATGTAGGCGAAAAGGACTTCTTCCTTTTTAGGTCTAGACATAATGGGTGGCCGAGAAAGGTAATCCTTCAACTGTTGGAAGGTAAGGGCATGCTTTTCATTCCATTCGAACCCTTTCTACTTGTGCAAGAGTTGGAAATATGGTCTACATCTGTCTGCTGATCAAGAGATAAACCTATTCAAGGCTGCAGTTATTCCAATAAACTTCTGCACCTCTTTAGGGTTCTGAGGAGGTTGTAAATAATTGATCGCTTTAATTTGATCAGGATTAATTTCAATTCCATGATGGGTGACCATGTAGCCCAAAAACTTTTCGGAACTAACACTAAAAGAACATTTGATGCGTTGAGACGCAATTTATGTCTCCTCAGCACCTCAAATATACTTCCGAGATCACTAAATGCTCAGCCACTACCTTGCTCTTCATGATCATATCGTCAACGTAAACTTCGATATTTTTGCCAAGTTGGGATTCAAACATTCTAGTCATCATCCACTGGTAGGTAGACTCAGCATTCTTCAATCCAAAAGGCATTACTCGGTAATGGTAATTCCTAGTGGGTGTTACGAAAGCTGTCTTCTCATTGTTAGCCAGGGCTAATGATATCTGATGATACCCCTAGAAGGCATCCAAAAAACTCATCTAAGGATGACCGACTGTAGCATCCACCAATTGGTCTATCCGAGGAATTGGGAAAGGATCCTTGGCGCAAGCTTCATTCAAGTCAGTAAAATCTATGCACACTCTCTACTTCCCTGATTTCTTCTTCACCACAACTGTATTGGCTAACCATTTTGGGTAAAACACCTCCTTCATTGCCTCTGCACACTTAAGCTTCATCACTTCTTCCTTGACAGCCTTGACATGTTCTTTAGAAGAGTGCCAAGGTGGTTGCTTCTTCGGGACAATGGTCGGGTTGACTTTTAGGTGATGACAAACGAAATTCGGATCCACTCCGGGTGCTTCATAGACACTCCAAGCAAATACATCCACATTGCTTCTAAGGAAAGTTAGTAATTCCTCTTTCTCCTGAGGAGGCAATTGGACTCTAACCTGGATGTACCTCTCTACATCAGCATTGATGATAGCCTTTTCTAAGTCTTCACACCTTGTCCCTTCATCTGCAACATTCGAGGATACTTCGACCTCCATTAATTACTACAAAGCCTTCCCGGGGATGTCCCAGGGTTCTCCCTCAGACTGATGTCTTATAGCAGCTACCAAGCATTGCCTTACCATGGCTTGGCTTCCGATCAACTCTTCAACATGGTCCCCAAAGGGATACTTTACTTTTAAATTCAAAGTCGAGGAAACAGCTCCCATAGTATGAAGCCACGGTCTTGCTAAGATGGTAGTATATGGTGAATAAGCATCCACCACAATGAAGTTCACATCCATCACCTCTGACCCTGCTTGAACGGGCAGCCTGATCAGTCCCTTTGGGATAACGGTATTCCTGTCAAACCCCACTAGAGGGGAGTCATAGCTAACTAGATCCTCGGGTTTCAGATTAAGTCCATTGTACAGGTCGGGATACATAATCTCTGCACCACTACCCTGATCAACCAAGACCCTCCTTACATCATACCCTCCTACACAAAGAGTGGCCACTAAGGCGTCATCATGTGGCTAAACTATTCCCACCTTATCATCATCAGTAAAACTCAAAGCTGGTCGGGCTTGGGTTCTCCCTCGTTTAAACTCAGGGAGCGCATCCTCAGCACATGGTCAGGCTATGGACATTACACTAGGTGAACATGCTCCGATTCGACCTAGGACTGCTAGAATAACACTGATGGTTCCCAAGGGCAGCCTCGAGGAAGATTCCCTTCTATACACTATCCCAGTCTGATTCCCCTGTCCAGGAGGCTAGTGCAAAAATTGTCCCAATTTCCCGATCTTGACTAGCTGCTCAAGATAGTCACGCAAAGTCTTGCAATCCTCTGTAGTGTGTCCTCGGTCCTGGTGATATTGATAATAAAGACCTTGATTCCGCCTCATGCGGTCACCTCCCATTTTGTTTGGCCACTTGAAGTATGGCTCAACCTTTATCTTCTTAAGAATTTGATGCATAGGCTCTTTGAATATTGTGTTTAACCACTTGGGCAGTAGGGAGCCCAGTATGTCCAGAAAAACCTCTCCGAGGTCGGTTATTATTGTACCTCTCAGACCTAAAGTCTCTTCGGTCAAGAGGAGCCACTTTTACCTTTCCCCTCCCTTGTTACTGATCATCCTCGACTTGTTTGTGTTTATCAATCCAATCCATGAGCTGGTACATGCTTTGCGCTAGTTTCTTTGTTAAGGACTTCCTCAATTTGTGCTCAGCAGGAAGGCCGGCCTTAAATGTCCTTATTACCACGTCTTTAAAATCTCCACTTATCCCATTAAACATCTCCTAGTACCTATCCGAGTAAGTTTTTAGTGTCTCACCCTTTCGCATCACCATGGACAGTAGGGAATCTAGGGGACGAGGATCCCTACTACATGTAACAAACCGAGCCCAAAAGCCTTGGTGAGCTCTTGAAAAGAGCCAATGGACCTTTCATCCAGCCCGTCAAACCATCTCAATATGACAGGCCCCAAGCTAGAGGGGAATAATTTACACATCAATGCTTCATTCCTTGAATGAACAGCCATCCTCTGATTGAAATGACTGACGTGCTCAACTGGATCAGTCCTCCCATTGTAAATGGTAAATGTGGGCTGCGCAAACCGATAAGGAAATTTTGCCCTATCAATCCTCCGCGTAAACGATGATTTTGAAATCTGGTGCAAAGCCTTACTCACTGCGTCGTTTCCCAAGCTTCTACGGGTTAGACTTTTACTCCTCTACGGGTCAGACTTTTTATAAATGTGATCCCCACACCAAGATAGGGAGCTCTATAGTGGCGTTTTTAAGTCCTATAGCGGTGTTTTCATGCAAATTTTTTTTTATAAGTTTGATCCCCATACCAGGTTCAGGGAGTCCTATAGTGGCATTTTTAAGCCCTATAGTGACGTTTTAAAACCCTATAGCGGCATTTTCATGCAAATTTTTTTTTTTAAGTGTGATACCAAGTTCAGGGAGCCCTATAGTGGCGTTTTTAAGCCTATAGTGACGTTTTAAGGCCCTATAGTGGCGTTTTCCTGCAAATTTTTTTTAACAAGTGTGATCGCCCCATACCAGTTTAGGGAGCCCTATAGTGGCGTTTTTAAGCCCTATAGTGGCGTTTTTAAGCCTTATAGTGGTGTTTTGGAACTCGAGTTCCTTAAACTCGAGTTCTATGCATTTTTCTTTTTTTTAAGTTTGATTGGGCATAACTCAATTTTATACGAATCGAGTATTTTATTAAAACTCGATTTTAAGGTAATCGTGTATCGAAATAGAGGCACGCACCTATCTAGTTTGCAAACAATAGCATATTGCCAAAAAAAAAAGGGGGGTAAAATGCCATATTCTCCCAGGCTCTATACCCCTTCCGCTTTCCGAGGAAGTTTGGCTCCTCAGGAAACATTACCTGTTGGTTGTTATCATCCCTTGTCCTCGGCCCACTAACGCACTTGCCCTTATTAAGGCTTGGCTGTCCTTGGGTTCCTTGGCATCCTCAAGCATGGCCCATGACCCAATACCCGTACTCGGCGCTCTTATCCCCACAATAGGAATATGCCAGGGTTGTGATGGTCTGATATGCTTGATAGATGTATGTTAGGGTTTTGGGATAAAATTGCCATATTGATTGCTAGATGAATGTTAGTGTGTGTGTGTGTGAGTCTAGAATAACAATTTTGAACATGCCTTTAATGAGATTAAGATGTAAGACACAATGAGTGGAAGCCAACCCACGGGTCGGCCAGTTTTGGGTGCCTAATACTATCCCAAAATTGTACCTAAACACTGAACCCATACTCTAGTAGTAAGATTAGTCCTTCCACGTAAGGGCACTATATTCATGATTCTTAGATCATAAAACTAGGCAGCGACTCCTTGTTTCTCTGCCCCGGTCCACTCGGCCGAGGTGTACTCCCTAAACCACGCGATGCACCCACAATTCAGGGGTAATTATGAACTCTTTTCAAGATGGGGAATTTTCACTTTCTTCTTTTGGTCATTCATTTGATTGTTGAAGCTAAATTTTTTGTAGAATCCTATAATTTTATTAGTTTATCTCAATGTATGCCGCTAAGACAATTTTGCAGCTCATAACCTTACTAGGCATGCTAATCATGTCACATATCTTTCGGTGTGGATGAAGGATGTTCCTTCGCACCTCAATGTTGTAATTCAAGCCAGTTTGTCTTTTCTCTAATGGATTGACAACCTTTCTCTCAATGGAAAAATAAAATGCCAAATAAATAGGTTAATACATTTTCTTCACAAAAAATATAAGTCAGATAAAATAATAAGGTTTTTATTAAAAGTTAAGAGCATTCACATCTAGGCAGGGGAAAAAAAACCTATTTTACATCTTAAAAGACTACTTTATCTATTTTACCAACCCATTTATCAATACACCCAACATCTCAGTTCTTATTTTTACACATAACCCAATAAAATAATATAAACTAGAAAAATAAATAGTATAAAAAACTACTCTAGTCTCTCTTCCCTCTTCCCTCTATGTCTTTCTCCACAGCAACCAAAAACACTAGCCACCACCAAATCACCCACTGCCACCACTGAACCACAAACCCACCATTGAACCAATACCATAACCGAACCAACACCCACAACCGAACCAACACCCACCACCAAAACAACACCCACCATTGAAGCAAAACCGACCACTAAAAAACTCCATCCACTCCAAAAAAAAGTCCAGAAGTCAAGGTCAATGTCAAAGTCCCCTTCTCAAAAAACTCCATCCTTTCCAAACAAAAACAAACCAAACTTCCCCCATTCTCTCTATAACCCCCAAAACCCACAAACATGTCTTCTACCCAATCTCTCCTTGTCATCCTCACTGTCATTTTCTCTTCTTCTCATCTCAACCTCAACCAACTCAACCGACTCGGATCGAGTCTCAAAGCTCCAATCCCTCTAATCCCAATCCAAATCCAACATAATCTACCTCGATGACCACTCCGTCTCTCGTTACCTCACCTCCACAAAACCCCTAGACCAAATTACCTTCTCATCTTCTTTGACGCCACTCAGCTCCATGACAAGTCAGGGCTCCAGCCCAAAACCCTTCACTTCGAATTCTCTCTCCTCACCCAATCCTTCATCTCCAACAACCCTAACCCTAATCTCTTCTTCTGTGGCATCAAGTTCAAAGAATCTCAGCAAAGCTTCTCTCTTTTCGGCTTCAATGCCCTCCCTCACATTCGCCTCGTCGCTCGTCACCAGTCCTCGAAGGAATCAGATCAGATGGACTAGGGCGATTTCTTGTAGTTCACTAAGTCAATGTCCGATTTTGTCCAATCCAAAATCAAACTCACCGCCAGTCTGATTCACCGACCTCCGTTCCTCTCCATAAAGCAATTGGCTTTCATCGTGACCCATCTACCACCTACCATCCACCACAAATCCATCGGAACAGATCACAGCCATCGGACGTAAATCCATTTCAAAATCGCAGACCCAAGTCCATTAGAACAAATTTGCCTAACCTAAATCCAAAATCGTCGATCCAAACAACAAACAACCACCACCACAACCGTCGATCTACACCATGGAAGATGCGGTGGTGAGGTCTGAAAGAGATGGCCTCCGTGGTGGCAAGGTCTATAAGAGAGAAAGGGACTAAGGAGAGATGTCCTTCGTGGTGGTGATGTCTAAAAGAGAGAGAGAGAGGGACTAGAGAGAGTGAGAGATGAGAAACGGAAGGAAGTGTGAGAGGTGAGAGAGTGTTTCAGAAAAGAAAAAAAGGGAAAAGAGATGTGACAAAAGAGAGAGGAGAGAGACAATATTTGAGAATAAATTTTTTTTACAACCTAGGTGCAGTAAGAGCATTCGCACCTGGTCTTCTAAATGGTATATGTTGGTATAATTTAGCATCAAAGCACCAAAAAGCACCATTACCCAGTCTTCCAATTCTAAAAAAATTTACAATCTTGCTACAGTGCCATCTTACATATATGACGGTACTGTAGCTCCCTTCTATAATTTTTAATATATTTTACTCCCTCCGCTACAGTATGGTATAAATTTGTACTTTCTCTCTCTTTCTTTCATTTCTCTCCGTCTTCCATCTCTTCTCTCTCCCTTGTTCTTGTTTTGCCCTCTCTACTCCTCAAACCAAAAACTACATTTTCTCAAACCCAAAACCCCGTGTGATGGTGGTAGCAGCAGAGGTAGGCGTGGCATAGAAGTTTCGTTGATGTGGGAGTGGTGGCAGCGTGGGTTGTGTGGTGGTGTGGGTCTAGGTCGGTGGTGTTGGGGTGGTCTGCCTCTCTTCTTTATCGCTATCTCTCTCTAGTTGCTGCTGTGGGTGGGTTTGTTGTCATAGGTCAGTTTTGGTGGTGGGTTGGTGGATTTTAGTATTAGGTTTGCTGTCATGGGTAATGGGTTTGCTGATCAGCATAGTGGAATGGTGAGGTGGAGATTGGTGATGGTGGGTTTTCAGATTGGCGAGATTGGTGGTGGTGGGTTTCTAGCTTTCAGCATTGTGGTTGTTGTCGGCGAGATCGATAGTTTCTTTGTGTTTTTCAGGGGCTTCTTTGTGTTTTTTTTTTCTCTATGTTGGCTGTTTCTTGTGGTTGTGGTTGTGGTTGGTGGTGGGTTTGGTGGTCTGAGTTTTGGGTTTGCTCGAATTGTTGGTGGGTTTGCTAGTCTGAGTGGTGGGTTTGCTTGGATGTGAGGGGCAGTGGTGTGGCTGGGTTTTTAAAAATAGTTTTTTATTGTGTATTTTAGACACAGAAATGAAGAGGAAAAAAGACAGAGAGAATTGATTGAGAAAAGAGAGAAAAAGAGGTGATGAAATTAATATTTTATTGAACAAATAATATAAATAAGAAACGAGATGTTGAGGGTATTGTAAAATGGTATTAAAAAAAAATAGCTTTTGAAATAGTAAAATAAGATAATTGATAGAAATTAGATGTGAATGCACTAAGTTCTTATTTATAAGAAGAACTCACTCTAACCAGGTTGTAAAAAATTTTGGGTTTACACACTCGGATAAAGCATGTTTTTGGGTGTGTGGAGGTGTAGAATAGCAACTAGGAGATCTTACACTCAATGCCAATGTTGTAAGAAGTCAACATGTCAGTAAATTGGGTAGTGTAAGGGAAATGTTTTCCCCGAGAAATTACATATTGTTGGAAATGTGGCTGGCTTGGGCCAGTGCTAGCCGAAATCATAGACCCACTACCCAGCCTTTTTTCTTCTTGTCAAATATGTCGGCTACTTTTTTTTTTTTTTTTTTTTTTTTTTTTTGGGGTGAAAATGTCGGCTACTTTTCTTGTAACTTCTTTGCGGCTTTCTACCGACAGTATTTCCCCCCTATTATTACTTGGGAAAAATATGTACACATCTGCATTTAACTATGCCCTAATTACTTTAGCATATAGCAAGGATCGAAGCCGCCCCTTATTGCTGTATATACTACCCTAACTTGCAATTGAGCGTGGTGAGAGATATTGTATATATATCAAACATATTATTTACAGGAACTCTAGATATATCATCTGATTAATAAATTGTGTGGTCCTTACCTATTTCTTTAAAAAAAAAAAATTGTGTGGTTGACCACTTGACCGAAATTTATATACTTTCTGTTCTTTAGTTTTTCTTTATTACTATCTCCTTTATTTTATATGAACACGTTTATCAGCAAGAAGCTAATAGACACCTCCCTTACACACTCGGCTATTCCTGAATTTCTGGCTTCTTTTCTTACTCTCATTGAAGGTTCTTTCTATCATATAATCAGGTATGTCTATTTATCTACTCATTTTGGTCCTTCCATTGAATATGTACTAGTGATTCTAAGGGAGTATTACAGATCCTGTTGCTATTTTGAAATGTGGATCTTTATTTGATTGAGTTTTTGCTCTAAATTTTTGTAGTTAATGTTAAATGGGCCTATTTCTTTCTCAATCCATGAAACTAACGTTATAACTTAGAACAGTTAAAATCCATAATGATATAGTGATTTTATTTGACAAAATGTTAAGTTTTTATAATTCGGGTTTCACGACCTGTTTATCAGAGGAATGGGGAAGAAGACGCGTCCTATTTTGCTAGTTTTTACTTTTCACGCGCTGAAGTTGCAAGAATTTGAAACTGCGAATGAATTGCAATTATTTAGAAGTATTACAGCATTGGCATCAATTGGTGCAAAATTTTCTGTTTATTTTAGTATAAAAACCTATCCTTTTATATTTTACACCACCACTTTTTGAAATACCCTATATATGATTGTCTATTTTACAATATATTTTATTAAAAAACTATTTGCATGTTTGGAGAGATTAGGTAGAGAGAAAAGAGAGTGAGGGGAAGAGATAGAGAAAGGGAGCAGATCTGAGAGGAGAGGGAAAAGAATATAGTATAAATTACAAATGAATTGTAACCATGTAAATATATACAGTTACTATAGTAAAACTGGATATTTACACAATTTTAGTTTAACTAATGTGAGTAATTTTTAGGATTAAATGTGTAAATTTGACAACTTTTTCTATTATACACATACTAGTACGAATGCTCTAATGGCCTGTTTGGAAGTTTAGAGAGGAATGATTCCCCTTCACCTTGTTTGGATATTTTTAAAATTTAGTAAGGAGAAGGGAGTAATTAGTCATTCCCCTTGTTTGGATGTTTTAAAAATTAGGATGGAGAGGAGAGAAAATGATTAAAATAGACAAATTTACTCCTATTTGAAAATAGACTTGCAACATTGGTCTATGATTAATTTAGAAAGGATAAATTAGGGAATTTACTTGGACAATAATTTATCTACTCTACTCTCTCTCCAAATCTCTCCAATTTGAGGGAATTAAAAATGAGGGGTTAGAGGGAGTTGAAACCCCTCCAAACCCTCCGAAACCCCTCCCCCTCATTCCTTAAAAAACTTCCAAATAAGGTAATTGAATTACTCTCCCTCCCTCTACTTTACTCCCCCTCCTTTTTTTAACATCCAAACAGGCCATAAGTGAGTACAATTATGCACCATTTTAAAATTAGTTCAAAATTAAAATTATGTGATAGAAGACACATATACCATGCTTCAAATGTGCTCCTGCTATAACAAAATTGAGAGTTTAAGTTCAAAAAGTATTCTAAACTAATTTATAATAAAACTAATGAACTTTTGATGAAAAACCACCCGTCTCACTTGACCAGTTTTACACCATTCCCTGAAGCGCATGGAAAATCATTTAATAATTATGGAGAAAATAATGGTCAAGGGTGTGGACATGGTATTGATGGTTGTTTTCGCGACTAATTTCCTATAAGCCCAATTCTGCCAAGCTTGACTTCCTTGTAGACTCAATTCATATATTATTATTTATTTTAATTTTTTAAGCATTACCCAAATCCATGTGATATAATGGGAAATTGAGTGAGTGTGGTTCAATGGGTATAAGTAGGCTTTCATTTGGACCTTTTGAATGAGCTCAATCCGTGCGTGCACCAAGAGGGCTGGAGACGTTGGGATCACCTAGGGCCCATGGAAAAGGTTTGGTATATACCCAAAACTTTCACCAAAATAGAGGCTTCTCTTTTTCTACTATATGTAGCTAAGTGATTTGATCAACCCATTCTTAGACCCTAGAGTACAGGTGGCAAAATTGGACATGACCCGTGAACCCGACACGACACAACACGAGATTAGTAGGTTATGGGTTGAGACTTAATGGTTTCATGTCATATTTGGGTTGACACGATTGACCCATTAAATAAATAAGTTGGGTTAGTGTCCATCACATGAAACTCGTTTGACATGTTTGACTCGTTTAATTAAATGACATTTTACCAATATACCCTTCAAACCCTAGGTATATAAACTTCTTAATTGTTGTGGTTTATTTTCTTTGACATATTATGATTGATTGTATGTGATATTGAGATATGTTTTAGTTTTGAATTATTATTTGTATTACAATTACTTATTAGTTCAAATTTTTATATAAAAATATTTATTTGTTTGGGTTTTCATAATTCATATCAATTTTTTTAATACTAAAATTATTATTATTCTTTTCATTTTGATAAAATCTAATAAACGAGTCAACATGATTGACCCGTTTAATAAATGGGTTGTGTTAGGGTTGAGGAATCTTGACCCATTTTATAAACATGTAGGGTTAGGGTTGATCCATATAGTCTAATACTCATGACTCGACACGACATGAACCCGCCACACGAACACGAATTGCCACCCCTACCCTAGAGCATGACTAGCCATCTTAGCTAGCTTGGGCTTCTAGCTGCCACAAAAAGCAGCTTCCCAAGAAGCTAAGGTGGTTGGGAAAAAAGCACCCAATCAAAATTAACAAGCTTTTTCCCCCATTTGTACTAAAAGCAAAGTCTTTGTTGTACATAAACAAAAGCCAATTGCACATTACACTTTGCTCAACACTAAAAGGGTTCAAATCCTCAACCATTAACTAAATACAAATCATGAGTTTCAGTGGAAACTTAACTAAAAAATTTATCCAAACAATATGAGTTTCAGTGGACCTCACAATTTTTGAGTTTTGGGTGATGAAAACTGAGTTATGATAAACAACAACTCAGCCTAGCAAACTAACAACTCTAGATTTTTTTTTTATTTTATTTTATTATTATTATTATTTTTTTTTTATGATAAACAACAACTCTAGTTTATACCGAAAGGTTTGGAACCCTTGCAACTATAATAGAAAGCTGTTTGCTTCTTGCCAAACCCTTTCACCTTTCACCTTACATACCGTTATGATTACATAATTTACAAATTAAGTTGAAACCAGTAAAGCAGCGTACAAGTTTTTTAAATGAAATCAAACTAGTTTTGCAATGCCAATGTTTTACAAACCATGATTGAGATTTTTCTTCACGAGCAAGTGTCAGAATGGAGTTTAAACTAGATCAACCTAAGCAGCTCAGCTCCTGTCTCACTTGAAAGGAAGAGGTTGTCAACGTACTGTAGAACAGCTTTAGCCGCAGTAACGTACTTCTGAATAGGCTCCTTCACTGACTCTTCTAATAAAAGTAAAGAAAATTGAGAAGAACAAAATCAAAACCATCTAATTAATTTTCAAAGATTTTGAATATGTTGTTATCATTAACAGTGATTATCAGATATCAAACTAAAGCATGATCAGAACTCAGATATCGAAAATAAACTATTATTATTGTGTGTCAATAGCGGTATAGGAATTTCCTTTACCTAGGCCCTTAACCTGGTTAAGGTTAGTACAAATATACAAATAAACACAAGAATTTCACAGCCGGTTTCGGCCAAACATGACGAAACACGCCCTTGACATAAGTTTAATGGGAATTGGTTATGGAAAATGTCAGGTTTAGAGTTACTAAAATTCATATTTGACAAAATTAGATTTCATAAAATATAAAGAATAATCGAAAGATTAAACTAAGAACTCTTGGAATAAAATAGTGATTTACAAAGTGAAATTTATTTTATGACTTTGTATCACTATAGATTTTTTTATGGAGGGGTCAAATGATAATATAATAGAATCTTGGGATCTAATTTAATTAATGAAATCTAGAGTACAATTATCTCTATTTATTAAGAGGATTCAGAAAGTTAGTTATGACTTCAAAAAATGTCAAAAATACTCCCAATTTAATTAGATAATTTTTATTCTTAAAAAAATAAAAAATAGGGTTAAAATTGTAATTTAACAAAATTAAAAAAAAAAATAATAATAGAGAAACTTTTTTCCTAAAAATTAGCACACTTTCTATCTAAAAACTAGCACACATACATTTGTTACATTTTTTTCCCTAAAAACTAGCACACACTAAACTCAGTAGTTTACTCCATTTTAGATCCTAAATTTTAGTTTTATAAAAATTCTTTCTAGTGTAATCTCACTGACAATAGATAAATTTAAATTGAAAAATTATATTAAACTCAAAAAAAAAAAAAAAAAAGAGCCTCATCACACGTGCAAAGCGCGTGTGATAAGACTAGTATTTTCATAATGGTGCTAAGTATAATGAATTATAACTGTGGATCTATCTTTTTTTTGATAAACTAGATAATCAAACTTTCATTAAACTGAAAAATTGTTCATACAGGATACATCATACAAAATTTGCTTCTCAATAGCAGGAGGGGTGTCTTCCACCCAAACATTATAATCAGAGACAAACTTGGCATATTTTGCCATGAGGTGTGCTGCAGAATTTTTGGCTCTGCAGATGTGGTTGACTTCCCATGAATCAAACCCACACAGACTCATTCTTGATCCTTCAATTACCATAAGGATGGAGCTCGGTGCCAAACCACTTTCAGTGAGGGAATTTACAACTACCTGAGCATCGCTCTCCACAATGATCTTTTGTAAACTCAGCTCCCTTGCTAGAGTGATACCCTCCTCGACAGCTTTTGCTTCCATTTCCAGTGCTTTCAAGGGTAGATCAAATCTTTTACTCATTGTGCCCATGAGTTGACCATCTTCATTTCTGATGACGACTCCCACACCATAGCATCCCATCTCCTGAAACACCGCCCCATCAATGTTGATCTTATAGAATCCCCTTTTGGGAGGAGTCCATATTTGCCCGATTGAAGGTGTAGGTCTGGTCTGGGCCTCTTTTGTTTGTCTAACCTCTGATGTGTAAGTAGCCACCTCTTGAGCTATCAGCTCCGAGCTTTGGCTTCCAAAAAAGAGCACTTTGCAAAATATTTAGCCTTGAAGACTCTATGGACTAGGGAGTACTGATTTTTCAGCACTTTTGTTACCCAATCACATTCCTCCATGGAGGCTCTACAGAACACTATGCTGTCATCCGCAAAAAGCAGGTGGGAAATTCGTGGAGCTCCTCTACTCACGGTAACCCCCTTCAAGTGGCCTTCCCTCTCTTCCTTCTTGAGCATGGCAGACAACCCCTCGGCATATAGCAAGAAGAGATAAGGGGAAATGGGGTCCCCCTGTCTTAGCCCTTTATTCAGGGTGATTTTTCCTTTTGCTTCACCATTGATTAAAATCGAATACTCCATAGTACCCATACACATCATAATGAGAGAGATCCACATTTCATCAAAGCCCATCTTCCTCATCATAGCCTCCAAATACGCCCATTCGACCCTATCATAGGCTTTGCTCATATCGAGTTTCACTGCCATAAGGGCTTCTTTCCCCTTCCTCATTTGGTCTATATTATGCATCATTTCAAACACCACCAACACATTGTCTAAGATAAGCCTACCCGGTACGAAAGCACTTTGGGACTCATCAATAACCTCTGCCAATATACTTTTGAGCCTATTAGCAAGTACTTTGGAAATTAACTTGTAAATAACATTGCATAGGCTAATGGGATGATACTCTGTAATTTTTTGGGGGGATTTCACCTTAGGGATGAGGCAGATATATGTTTCATTAATTCCATAGGGCATCACACCAGAATTGAGCGTATCTAGAACACATTTTAACACTTCAGGGCCTACAATATCCTAATATTGTTGGTAAAAGATAAGGGACATACCATCTGGCCCTGGGGCCTTTGAGGGGTGCAACTGTTTGAGAGCTTGCCTTACCTCCTTGGCTAGCCACAGACTTGCATCAAAATTAAATGGGTGATTAGACTTGAAGATCGTCTCAAAGTATTCTAAGATGGTGCTTTCAATATCTTTTTGATTATCCTGCCAAACTCCCTCTGCATTCAGTAAGCCACCTATTCTATTTCTCCGTCGTCTCTGGCTAGCCGTGGCATGGAAGAACTTGGTATTGCGATCCCCCCATTTAATCCATAATGCTCTGGACCTCTGATTCCACATAATCTCCTCTTTGATCAGTGTTTCGTTAATATCTTTTTTTAGCTCATGAATTTCCTCTGCCTTCTTATGCAAACTATTAAGAGCTTTGAGTTGTTGAAGTCTATCCTGTTTTTGTTTCAGGGATCGATTCACATTCCTGAAAACCTTCCAATTCCATCTCTGTAAACTCACTTGGCATCTCTTCAATATGTCCATGATGTTGCTCCCCGATCCTCCACGGTATGGGTCCCATGCCCCTTCCACCACATCCTTGCAACCATCCTCCCTCGCCCACATTGCCTCAAAGAAAAAACGTTTCCTTATCGGTTTTCTTGGTTGTCCATTCTTCATAATTAGTGTAAGTAAACAATGATCAGAGCTAGACATGGACCTGTGATACACTTTGGCATCCGGACCCGAAGGTATTTACCCCATTGGACACCCGTATTGGCAATGTCCACCTCCATCACAGATCCCAGTTTAGACCCAATCGCCCACACCGTTTCTTTGGTTTTGCACTTCAAGGGCAGGTTAAAAATCTGGACCCAAAACGGGGACCATTTCAGTTCCATCTCTCTCGGTGTTAACTCCCCTTCAAACTTTTGGATAAGCACGAGTTTTTTCTCGTAGCTCTATGGTGACATATCCATCACTCTCTTCTGGTCTCTTTCGTCCCTAAACTCTATAAGGAACAAGTCGCCTTCAAGCTCACTTAAGTTAACCCCTTTACTCGGCTTCCACTGCATTCTTAGATTTTTCCTTAGAGCTTCCACACTAATACTTCTATGGGAAAGTATTTTTAGGACTACATATAACCTTCCCCGTTCCCTGGCCGCTTTAGTACTGCTATTTCCTAAAGCAATGCCCTCATCCTCCTCCTCTGTGAAGGACAGCTTCCTCTAGAGTTCTTCCAGTTCTTTCGCCATAGCCCCCCGTTTCAGTCACCCCTTCCTTCACGCCCCCACGTTACCAATATCCCTACCTCCAACCCCTATGCTACTGAAGGAAAAAGGTAGGACCCTAGCACGACCTCACTTAGTGGAGGTCACACCACTTCTTGCAAGGAGCAAGAACCTCATTGCTTCTATGTGCCTTAAGAGTCTGAGAGCACCATATTTCCCCTTATTAAAGATTGGTTGATTTCACTTGGTGCCCTTTAGGTGTTTGATTGAATGGAAGAGGTTCACTTGAATTGGTGAGTGAAACTGTAGATCTATCAAGAGTTGATAGGAGCCCCAAAACTCATTGGAATTAGAACTTTATTTAATCTTTTGGTCTCATCTCTAACTATAAACAAAAGCTCAATTAGGCGGGCCCAAAAATTAACCCAAATATTAGTTAGTAACAATTATTTAATAAACGTTATTACAGCAGTTTTTCTAACGTATGTTAAAAATTTAGATGAGAATTGTTCTCTTCTATGCATTTTTTTTCACACAAGAAAAAAATTACAAAAGAAAAAGAAAATTCTTCAAGGTTGCCGTCCCAAAACAAGCCACCCAAAAAACTAAATTATTTCTCTCCCATTGAAACCTTTCAGCAGTCAACTTCTCTTTGGCAAACCCACCGGACCACCACCAACTTCTAGTGGCAGACCCACGGCCGGAAATACGCCAAGACCGTTGCCGTCTACTGCCAAAGATTACTTCGAAATTTTTAGGACAATCCCCATTACCGGAAAGACCTCAGATTTCTCAAGATTTGCTTCCTCAGATAATTTACTCCTTTTCTTTTCCCATTTCGTAAATTTTAATTGTGTTTTCTTCAACTTTAAAATCATTTTGTTGGGTTCACTTGGTTCGCCTTTGTAACTCACGTTGTCTTTACCTTCAATTGCTTTATTTTTGGGTTTGTACTAAATTAATACGAACAGACTAGAAACTAGAAAGAGTATGGGATGAAATTTATGGAAATTGGAAAAAAAAAGAAAAAACTAATGAATGAAAACGATAATGGCAAGAGACACAAAATAATGGGTTTGTATGCTGGGTGTGTTTTAAGGGTTTGTCCACCGTAAAATTATTGAAACCCAGTTTATTTATGAAATGTTTGCAGTCTTGGCAGCGCTGTGATGGTGTTGGTATATGGCCATGGCGGTGGCGGCTCTGCTATGGGAAGAGGCCAGCGGTCCGGTGGGTTTGACAAGAGAGGTTGGGTGCTGAGAGAATAATAAATTGGGTTTTTTTAGGTGGTTTGGATAATTTTTTCTTACACGTGTCTTGCATCCGGATAAAAACAGGAGGAAATGGGAGAAATTTGAACGGGAGGGGAGCCTTTTGACAATTGGAGCCCACTCTCAAGGGCTACTGTGGAAATGTGATGAAGATCTGAAGAAAGGTAGGCGTTTCAACCCATCAATCTAAGATTCAAAGTTCATGGGTTATCTTGTATTGTGGAAGTAGATCCTATTGTGTTCCTCTGTTTTCGTTTTGTATGTGATGCAAACCGGATGTCATCCAATAATTGGTAGTAGAGCCTACTTCTATTTCATACTTGAATAATATGTTATTTGAGTTTTAGATCTAAAGAAAAGTTGTTTCCGTGAAGCTTAATTTTCTGCATAAATATGATATTGAACATGATGTTTGATATGGATACATGTTGGGTTTTGTTAATCTTTTTGATAGATTGATAGTATAACATGTTTCTAGTTGTTTTACTTAAGATTCAAGTTGTTTTCTTGAAGTTTAATTTTTTGCAGAAACTTTTGTACATAATTATGATTTTGATCGTGTTATTTGATATAGATACATGTTGAGTTTTGACGATCTATTGATTGATTGATAGTGTAACATGTTTCTATATGTTTTGTATAAGAATCAAGCATAAAATATGTATGTTAGTTGTTGTTTCATAAGCTTGATGATGAACATGTTCTTGATGTTGTTGATTCAAATTTGATTTTGAAAAGCGTGCTTGATGATCTTTGATTTAGTAATTGATTGTTTTCAAAGGTCTTTTTGATGTAAGATCAATTATTGAATCATATTTTACAATGCCCATTTGAAATCTTGAAAGAAACCTTTTTCTTAAAGTGTTTAAGATCTTGATTTCTTACTTTTCTTGGTTGCCTTGATTTTATAATGTTCACGTTGCCATAATGTGACTTAGTCATGTCTCACCGATTCTAAACAATTAAACACAATTTGATGTGTAGGGTCAAATTTGTGTTAAGATCACAACGATTCTAAGACAATGCACTTGTTTAAAATTTCTAGTGGGAGAGGGATGGGGTTGAATCTCACTGCCTCCATTGTTGGTTCATAGTGATGTGGGGAAAACACATCATCTCGGCATCGAGCCTTATGTTTCATGTGAAGGGTGTTTATGTGATGGTACTACAAGATTGAACTTCCTGGTTTATAGTGGTGTGGAAAAACACCTCTTGACCTCAAACCTTGGGTTCCATGTGGAGGGTGTTTTTTATCAATGTACTACAAGATTAAAGCTTGTAGTGGTTGATGAAATGTGGCTACATAGAGTCATGGAGTACACTAGACTAAGTTTGATAGTATCCTCTATGTTGAGTTCTTGGTATTATTACTTAGAGGCTAAAGGAAGAGTGGCTACTTTTTTTTTTTTTGGGGTAAGAACATACCATGATAGCATTAATGATGAGAATAGTTCTTGCCTGATCATAGTGATTAGTATTCACTCTATGCTAAGGGATATTGACTGCGGGAATGGGTTGTTGCACCTAATATGATATAGTTTATAGGTTCCATATTATGTGGTCTAGATGCAAAATTATAATGTCCTTGTAATAATGTTCATAGTCTCAAACTAAAAATTGTCATAAATTTTAGTACTCTAGCTACTACTCTTATTTAAATTATATTGACTAGGAAATAATTTTGGACATTGTGCTCAAAAGGGTTGAAGGACACAAAGTTGCTTCTATTCAGCATTGTAATATATTTTTCCTATGTATGATGCATCTTTGGAGGATAGTTAATGATTTGATCGTAAATCCGATGAAATGCTAATATGTTTCATTAACTTTCTTTTCAATTGTGCTATAACATAATATGGAAGAGTAAGCACTAGCTTTATATTTTATTTTAAGTCTGAATGAGTTGTTTGGTTTGTAATATTGTGTTGTTGGGCAAGTCACGATATAAAGCCGATTGAATGCTAAGAAAGACTTAGGAATTCCAATTTTATGTCATTTTCTGAAAATGATCTAACCCTTGAATGAATTGGAGTACTAAGATGTAGATATTAATTGTTAATCTCATGTGGATATGATTCACTATTCCCTACTATAATTATTTGATCAATTCATATTTTTTCCAAAATAAATAAAATCATTTTTATATTGTTAAAATTGATGAGTGGATTCTATGCGATGGAAGACATCCTACAAGTTGAGACTAGGGTCAATATGGAGTAGGCTTCTACTTCTAAGGCTTAACCGAAAGGTAAGGGTGGTGAGAAGAAGGATAATACCAAACTGCTAGACAAAGGGCAGTACTTAGGTGTTATTTTTTAGGTTTTCTTAAAATTCTACCACGTGGTTTTTGTCTCATGGTATGGAAGTGTATGTTTTAGTTAAATAGCCACATGACTGAATTTTAATAGGGGAGCTTAAGGAATAGCACTTAAGATACTATACATAAGTTTTGTCCCTAGACAAATTAGTTGCCTTAGAAGTTGCCAAAAATGAAATTAGATTGAAAAGCAAGACCAAAAGGAAAATGTTTACATTGTGGTGAGGCTAAGCATAGTAATAAGAATTGTCCAAGATTGTGATCTAGAAGGAAACTTACATATTTTAGAGAAAGTTTTCATTCTCTAGTATTGTATGTTTTGGCACTTAAGTCTAGAAATTATTAATTCAAAAGGGATTCAAAAAATGGTGAAAGTTTGGAGAGTAATTTGAAGTAGGAATCTTTCAGAAATGGTAAAGTACATGAAGATTTATTCTACTTATTTCTTCTTGGAGATAAGCCCTAGTCACTACCATACACTTTCTAAAGTTGGTTCCAAAAGTTTGTTCCCAAGACACCTGTTGAGTGGTGGACTGAGGGAAAGCCCAGCACATGATACTTACACATTTCAGGATGTCAAGCATATATTTAGAAAGGTGGACCTAATATGTAAGCATCTAAATCATCTAAATCAAGCAAGCATCTAAATCATGGACTATTAGATTTGATCAAGCAATCAAATTGATTGATTTTGATTAGAGTATTGATAAGACTTTTGTGTGAAGAGCTATCAAGATGGAGTAATAAATTCATTAGTGTTGTATGTTGATGACATTATAATTATTGACTACAATGTAGAGATATTATCATCAATAGAATTTTCGTTGTCAAAATTAGTTTGATATGAAGCACTTGGGTAAGGCTAGTCACATTCTAAGGATCAAGCTCTAGCAAGATTCACAAATTAGGATGTCGGGACTATCCCAAACTACTTAAATATATTGGATTTTGACCAACTATAGCATGTGATACTTTAAGAGAAAATTGCTTCATTTAGAGTATGGAGTTCCTCTATGAAGGATTGATATCTTCAACATAAAAAGGAAGAGCATATGAAGATGATTCCTTATACTTCGTTAATATGAAGTCTCAAGTATGCTATCTTATGTACCAGGCTATATATCTATTATGTAGTGAGTATGGTAAGCAATAAAGCATATACTCTAGTATCTTAGGAAAACATGAGATTGTATGCTTGTCCGCCAAAGTGAGGAATTGATAGTCACTAGTTACAACTCCAATTTCTAGTCTGAGTGTAATTCATGAAATTTGACTTCAATGTATGTGTTCACCTTGAGTGGTGAAGTTACACATTAAGTGTAAGTATTATCTCGTTAGAGAGGTATGAATATGTAAGACGTAGTAGTAAGAAAGATATTTTTTATAGTAAATTCGATTGAAACCTTTTTCCAGACCTTGCCTTGGAAGGATTTTGAGTACCTCAAATGAAAAATGGGTGTCAAATATATGCAAAATTGTTTTTGAGTGAAAGTGCGAGATGGTTAGGAGTTGTGCATGAAAATCCAATTTTATATGACATAATACGATTAATTAAAATGTTTAATTACATGAGGTTATTTGTGCATGAACTAATTGGAAATTATATTATAGTCCATGAGATCATAGTTGTCAGTATCATATGATACGAGATACGTATCATATCGTTTGTATAGAGTTCCGTATCGTTAGATCGTGTTGTAAGTACTCATGAATCATATGATATAGTATATGTATCATATGAATCATATTATATTGTATTGTAAAATCATACGTATCGTACGATACATAGAAAAATGATTTAAAATGAGTTTTTTTTTTTGGGTTAAAATTTGTACTTTTATTTTAATCTAACAAGTTGTTAGACTTTGTTTGTAGCACAAAATTATTAGGTTACTTAATTTAACCTAATAAAATAACATGTCCATAGGGTTTTTTTTTTTTGTTTTTGTTTTTTTGTTTTTTTTTTCAAAATTTAAACTACAGACTTACACTCCACTTTTATATTGACAAGTTTCTTTTCTATATTATGAATAAGCTTAATTTTTTTTTTCATTATTGTTATAAGTCTAAGAAAGTAGTATGTCAAGGAGTAATATTTTTTTAAAAATTATTAAAATAAAAGAACGAAAAGAAATAGTAAATGTTGATGATGAGGAAAAAATTTTCAATGAAGAAATAAGTTTGCAAAATGATGAACATGATGATAGCATTGACTTATATGGAGTTGATTGGACAATATGATGAAAAGAAATTATTATTTTGGGTTATTTGTAATGTATTATCACTTTTGAGTTTAATCAATTTGAATGTGTATGTTATAAATACATGCTAGTTTGATTTATAAGTAAACTATATATTTGGTTCTTATCTTTTACATTATATTTCAATTTGGTCTATAACTTTTCAATTGTATCAATTTGGTCTCTAACCTTTTAATGTTATGTCAATTTAGTCCCTGTTGTTATACCCTTGATAGAAATTAGTGACATGGCTAGCGACCAAATCAAAAAATTAGTTTCCTTCAATGAGGCAATAAACTAATTTTTTATTTTGAATCTTTGCTACGTTAGCAAAATTGCTGATGTAGTTTGCTCTTGATTTATTTAGTTAGCTTGTTAAATATTATTACATAAGTGATGAATAAATTAGTCATTAATTAAATATATTCAAAATTTATAATAAATATACGCTTTTTATATGTATATTTATAATTTTTTATAAATTTTATTCAGTGTTTATGTATTTTAAAATACACGATACAGAAAAATAAAAAATCGATTCATGATACTATTCATGTTTTGACAACTATGAATGAGATACATAGTACGTGATTTGGTCATGGGGATATGATTTTCATGTAGAAGATCAAAATCATAAGCTTTTTGTAAACTCAGGACCCTTGATAAAATTAGGCATTTCATTTGCCATGATTATAATATATTAACTAAGATAATTTATCTTGGTCATGAAAGTAGAGACTTTTAGTAGATTTGTTGGTATGTTTTAAGTTTTTAAGGCACATAGAAAAGGACTAAGGTTAGATTGTTTTATTAACAATTGTCAATGAAATAATAAATCTCACGACATCTATTTTCATGGACTTTCAATTCTGGGAGGGCGGTGAACCTGATCATTAAATGTAAGTTGTTTTGATATATTAGGAGTGAGATCTCAAATTAACTGTCAACACTTTAACATGTAGGGCAATCTATATAGTGTTAAGAGAACACATATTCTCAAGACAGAATCATTAATCTTCATAAGAGACACGACACATCCCTTCAAAAAAATTTGATAGGAATTGATTATTCAAAGTGTTGGCCCAACCATTTTAGTAAAGAATTACTAAATTTTATAATTAATGAAATTAATTTTCATAAAATATAAGACTAACTGAAAGATTAAACTAGAGACTCATGGAATAAAATAATGATTTATGAAGTGACAATTATTTTATGACTTTGTATAACTATGGATGGTTTCATAGAGGGGTCAAATGATAATATAATAAAATCTTGTGATATAATTTAATTAATAAAGTTTATAGTGCAATTATATTTCTTTAGTAGTGTTAAATATAATTAATAATAACTTTAGATTTGTCAAAAGCTGACAAGAGCCCATAACACATTGAAACTAGAGTTTTATTACATCTTTTTGTCCCATCTCAAGTCATAAACTAAAGTCACAAACTAAAGCCTAATTGGACTGGCCCAAAAGCTAATTCAATTATTAGTTAGCAAGGGTTATTTAATAAACGGTTATTAAATAAAGAAAACTTACTATTGCAATAGCAATTTTTCTAACGTGCATTGAAAATTAAAATGAGATTTGTTCTCTTATATTCATTGTTTGTCACGTGAGATGTACAAAGGAAGAAGGGACATTCTTCTTCAAGATTTCTGAGAATTAGAGCCCACTCTCTAAGGCTACTGTGGAATTGAGGTGAAGATCTAAAGTAAGGTATGTGTTTCAAACCATCAATCTAGGATTCAAAGTTCATGTATTATCTTGTATTGTAGAAGTCGATCCTATTGTTTTTTGCTATTTTTGTTTTGTATGTGATGCAAACCGAATTTTATCCAACAATTGTGTGAAAAATATTAGCTAATTGAGCATCAGAGGCATTGGGGTGGAGCTGTAACTTACCTTAAAGGAGATGATAACGAATGAAATGATAATCAAACTGAATATGTTTGTTGTACTTGTGAAACACATTATTGTGAGCAGAGGGATGATAGAAAAGAGAAGGAAAAACATATCTTGTAAGAGCCAATGCAAACAAAGGAGCTTATAAGTAGTACTCAACCTCTACGTTGGATCGAGCTACCACAAACTACTTTCTGCTGTACCATGAAATGAGAGAGTTACCAAATAGAAAGCAAAAGCCTTCAGGAGGAACAATGAATAGTTAGGTTGTTTGCCTAATCAGCATTATCGTATGTATGCAATGTAAGGGATGATAATAATCAGAAGTAAAGTTCATCAACTATCGAATGAGAAGAACATAAGAAATCGCAAAATGTGTAATAACATATACAAAACTTTCAACTAAATGCCAGGATAGCAGGACGCCACAAAACAACTCTCTATCATCAATATTAGTCAAGTGTTAGGCATTATAGGTGTGTCACGTCTTATTTTGAATACGACTAGTTGAGAGAAGAGACGAGAGGCATATTTTGCCTCTGTTATATAATACTTATGAGTGGTGTCTATTGCACACACTCTAGTGTACACATAATACACACAAGTATTATATATATTTTTTACGAATGCAAATAATTGACTTGAGCCATTTTTAATATATATATTTTTTTAGTAAAAATAATAATAAAATTAAGACAATATTGATTTAATTGTTTGTTGTGAGTTTCAAGGAAATAATTGAGACATTTACATAGTTGCATGCAAATAAATTAAAAGATGAATTGTTGAGTATTCTGTAATGAGTAAAGATTTTTAGATATCAAATAACAAAGTATGTGCCAAGATAATCTGGTTATAGTAGAGTTATAAACATAGATTTAAAATTGTAGACATGTATGAGAAACATCCATAAGTGTAAAGATAGTGAAGTCAGTATCAAATTAGCATAAATTACGAATGCTTAGACCTATTTTTTAACAATTTATGTCCAAAATAAACGGTATTTCAAAATAAATTATGATATTTTCTAGAGTGTGTGTTGTTTAACAATGATATGATATTCATAAAAGAAAGTATGTATAAATAAATAAACAATCAAACTTTAATGCATATTCTCAAATTGAAATAGAGTACCAACCATAATTGATAATAGATTATAAAATTAATTTTCAATATTTTAAATTTCTTATATGTTTTTATTTTTTGTCAAATGAGTTATCCAATAACTCATTTGTAATTTTGTTTTATTTATCTTTGTGTTATTTTGTTTTAGTTAGCAATGTTGAGATTTGTATAATTTTAAAATTATTGAATAAGTATTAATAACTTTAACTGAGTTCATTCTTGATATAAGTGGTAAATTCAAAGTAATGTATTTTACATCAAGTAATTTGTTGCATAACTTTTCAAATGGCAAATACATGTTTTCTTTATAAAAAAAAAAAAAAAAATCATGTGAAAAGTATGGACTAACCCGACTCGGCCCACAACTCAATTGACCTGACCCGCCCCGCCCCGACCCGCCTATTTCTCATGTCTAAATAAGAGGTTTGGGGTTAAATCCCCGTCTACACCATAGGTTGAAACTCTCTAATATATATAGTAAGTTAAACGTTAGAGTTAATAAACTTTTAGTACAAGTAGAAAACTTATATTGCATATAAAGTAGGATTGGGCTTGAGCTTATGCTATTGATTAATTTGTGTCTACAATCAATGCTTGAGGCAAGTGTATCAACTCCTCATTTCAAGCATACGCTATCAAGATTATAAATGGAAGAAACTAGCAATGTAACATGGAATACTTACCATCTTCATTTAACAACTGCAATATGAGGTCGCTAGAAGGAAGTCTTTCCAATGCAGCAATCACGGCTTTCGCAGACAGACCAATAGACAAAATAAATCCGTCACTAGAAGTCCATCCATGGTATGGAGCAAAAACTTGCTCATAAGCTACAGCAAATGTCTCAGCGAGTGATTTTCTCCTGTCACGTTGGAAGTCATTATATATGTTTAAATAAAAACATATACGAAAGAATAGTATGCATACAAATCCAATCGATTTATTATATGATAAAAATGTATTTTACTTCGTTATATGCATAAAATGGATTTGATATCTTTTGTTCTTTTAGGAGAAGTCGCGTTCAACCTTGAATATCAATATCATTTTATCAATGGAATTACACTTTACCATATTAAACTATACTCCATATTATATTTTGCACCCTAAACTTTTCGAATATGCGTTTTACACTCTAAACTATGAACCCTTATTATATTTTGCACTCCGACATTAAGTTTGTTGTTAACTTGGATAGAAATTCAAAGTTTAGGGTGCAAAGTGTAATCGAAAGTATAGTTTAGGGTGGCAAAGTATAATTTATTTTTTGTTTTTAAAGTATTTAGAAGATGAACAATTAAGTCTTTTCACATGGTGTCATATTTTTGCATTCAAGTTAACAGAAACGTGATGTCAGGGTGTAAAGTGTAACAATGATCATAGTTTAGGGTATAAAACGTGCATTTGAAAAGTTTAGAGTACAAAGTGTAATCAAGAGTATAATTTAGGGTGGTAATATGTAATTTTTTCCATTTTATTATGTTGTATATAATTATATTCAACAAAGAGACAAGATACATAGAACATCCGTCTAATCCTTAGGAAATTTAAATCTAGAAAGTTACTACTTTAAAATTTAAGCATACAAAAGTTGAAATTCCTAGAGTTAACATTGTTCTTACAGATGTGTTTAAAAATTAAATTCATTCCATACTTTAAATAATTTACATTTCAAAAGCAATCTTTAATTAATCAATTTGCACCAGTCAAGCAATTTTGTAGGAGTCAATCATGGATAGGAGATTTGTGCAAAGAAGAAGTCTGCTAGAGAGAGTATCCAATTGGGATTAGAGACTAGCTATTATATAGGTCAATAGCTTATGCTATGGGTAGATACTTCAAGATAGGGTAAGATTCCTTATATTTGTAAGCTCATTCTTTTATAGTGGATTCTTAAGTAGTGTTGACCTATATAAAATCACCCATTAGGGTTTTCCTGGAAGGTTTTCCTCATTGTAACCATAGTGTCATGTTAAATTTATTTTCCGCTGCACTTAACTCTAAATTGGTGATTTGGTTGATTGAATCTTGCATGTAAGTAGACCAAATAATTAACTTATGTAATTGATTAATTTAACTCAGGTAAAATTTTAATCTAACAAATGGTATCAAAGGGGGCACACTTTTATTAGGTTTAATCTTTACTGTATGATCCATGACCCTTGTTCATCATGGGTCGTGGACAATCACTTGTGATTCCACCATATTTTGATGGAACTAATTATGCTTATTGGAAAGTTCACATGGAAGCCTTTTTGAAATCTTCGTAAGAAAAATTTTGGTTGTCTATAGATCTAGATCTAGGATGGAAAAATTCTAAGGAAGAATTGACAAAATGGGATGATGAGAAGAACAAAGTGGCCAACTGCAACAATAGAGCCCTAAATGCGATTTTCAGTGGCATTTCTCTTGAGGAATGTAAGAAAATCTCTACCTCAATTGTGGCCAAGAAAGTTTGGACCAATTTAGAGACCACTTATGAGGGAACCAAGGTCGTGAATGCCTCTAAACTATAGATGCTCACAACTAGTTTTGAGGGAATTAGGATGGGTGAGGATGAGAATTATGATGTGCTTTGCTATTTGAGAAGCCTGATGATCAGGATGATATTCAGGTTGCCTAAGAAATTCTTAGAACAAGAATTCTTTGAAATATGAAAAACTTTATAGTCTAGCCTTGAAGAAGATTAGTGAGGTTGATCTTAAGACGGAGAATTTGTCAACCAAGATAGATGAGGGTAATCAAGCCATAGGAACCTTTAGATTTGAGAACACCTTTGTGAAAAATGTGAAGACTCTAGACATTGAACTTAGTAAAGCCCATTCCCAATTAGAAAGAATGTCTAGTTCTAAGGTTGATGAGATGTTAAGCGTTCAGAAATACAATTCTGATAAAGCTAGTTTAGGATATGATGGGTCTAACTCTTCTATTCCTATTACATCTAAGCTAAATGGCGCTCGTGTTGGCTTTGTATCGCAATCTGAGAAGTCTAAACCTGAAGGTGAAAAACCTAAGGTCGATAAAGGCAAATTTGTTCTTGGAAGTCCTCATAAGAAAAATCCTTGTTCTACTCCTAAGAGAAACACTTAGTCGAAGAGATCTCACTTCTACCACCACTATGTTGCAGTTGGACACACCTGTCCAAATTGCTTCAAATGGCTTGCTAGCTAAAAGAAGAATGGTGTGCCGAATAACAGAGGTTAAAATAAGACACAAGACTTGGTGCATTTACTTGGTGAGCTGATTAAGGCTTAAATCCTTTTAACTTAGTTTTGAGGGAATTTGAATCCTCCTAGACCTTTTCTAACTCAATCTCAAAAGAAGAAGACCTCTTCCATTACACAGTCTACTTCTAAGATTGAGTTGCTGGAGAAGGTTGCTACTGCTTAACCCTTCGATGCTTGTCCGTAGTTCAATTCTTCCTATCTTTTCTTGGACCTCATCCTTGCATGTCTTCTTATTATGGGTTCTAGTGCATTCTTTCAAGAAATACATGTTTTTTATGTACATTTGGTTAGCCAATGAACATTGATTCATGTTTGTGTTGTTTCTTAATATGACCATAGACTAGGAGATTGACATGAATACTCTAAATCTGTGTCACTCATTTTAATGAGAAGGACTAAAAAATTCTAAGAGAAGGACTAGAAAATTCTAAAAGAAAGACATAAATAATCATCTCACTAGGAAAATTTGTAAATCTAAATAAACACTTGTGTGCAAATGATAAAAGTCAAGCTAAGTAAAAGGTGAAGCATTTCATAGCAAGAAAATGGTGTATATTGCAATAAAACATAATAATGGATTGTTTCTTTTCTATGTTCTTTATGCTCATGTAGTTAAATATGATTGTGTTTTGAGCTAGATAGCATTGAATGCTACATATGCACTAGTCAAAATTTCAAACGGTTAAGGAGATGAGAGAATTATAGGATGTACCTCGAAGGTGATAATCTCCATCAAACTGTTATAACTAAGATGTAAGTGTGTATGTCTCTCTCACGAGGTCACTTCACATCTTGTATGACATACACTCACTTGCAAATGTTTTCAAAAAATCCATGCATAGTCTTTTCTAATTTTGTTGCATGACTAAGTCGATGTAGTTGGCCATCTAAAGTGATGCATGTGCTTGTAAAGCATGCCAAACAATTTGGACTTGTTTTCACGATAAAATTGAATAGATGGTTTAGTTGTATAAGCTTGATTTGTGTTTGGAAGAAATTGCTTAGAGTCAATGTTGTTTCCATGATGTCTGAAATGAGTTGGAGTCTTTAATTGAGTTCATCATGCATATTTTGAACTCTATTTGTTGAGGTTAGTTTTGTGGTATTGAGTATAGAAGTGTTGCATGTGTTTCATATTGACTATTGCATAAAACTACATGCCTCGATACCTCCTCAATACCTCTGCAAGTTTTGTGGTATTGAGTATAGAAGTGTTGCATGTGTTTCATATTGACTATTGCATAAAAGTGCATGCCTTGATACCTCCTCAATACCTCTGCAACCTATCTAGCCCTCCTCGATACCTATTCAACTCCATATCCTCAATACCTCTGCAACCTATCTAGCCTTCCTCGATACCTATTCAACTCCATATTGATCCATTGAGCAGATTTAGGCCCCTTATTATTTCTATGATATCTTCTCAATACCTTCTTTGATCAATTGAGCTATCTCGATACTTGTTCAATTCATGAGCCATTATACCCCATCTACTGTGTCTTGAATACCTAGTCGATACTTGTCTCGATCTATTGAGAACTGTCTCTTAATACCTCTTCGCATTATCGAGCTGCGGGTATTATAAATACCTAAGGCAATTCACCATTCATTTTAAACTCTCTCTTTAGATTTTCTGTGACACCTCTTGACCCACCAATTCAAGCTTCTCTCTCTCTCTCTCTCTCACAAATTTGTGGTAATCCCTCTAATCCCTCTCTAATTATGCATTTATGTCATGCATTGCATTTTAGCTCTAGGGTTTGAAGTTTTGTGGATTTTTGAAATTGGGTGGTTTATGTTCAAATTTCTTTAGGGAGAAGAGAGAGGGGGGGGGGGGGGGGGGGGTGTCTCTTTTGGTTAGATTGTTCAGGCATTTTGAACACTGGTTTGTACGAGGTGCATTTCTAGGTTTGTGTGCATGATCATGTCTTGCATGTTGTAGTGTTGGATTGGATTATGATTTTTGAGTTTGGGACACATAATCTAACATGATCATGCATCATTCAAGCATTTAATCATTTCATGTTCTTATTATGTTTCTTTTCTTGGTTCTTTTTTCTCTTGAAAAGTATCTATTCCTGTAGGTCCCAAGAAAGACACTCCTCACCGTAATCCTATCTCTTGTTCCTCTAGTACCACCTCTTCTGAGCCTATAGAGTGTAGGTTCCCTAATTCTAACTACCACCAAGCCTTCAATAAGAAATGTTTTAAACGCCAGTCTCACAATGAGTGTCAGATACTCTTGGGTGATCTCACTTGCACCCTGTGTGTACCTGAGACTTTCCGCTCTTGTGGTTGAGAATCTCATAGTGGTGCCCCTATCATTTGCCCCACTTTTCTTGTTCATGAGTTTTACTCTAACATCTCCACAGTGGATACTTATGTTCCTATGTTTAACACTCGTGTTAGAGGCATTAGGATCTCTATGACACCAAACTTCTTCCATGAGTTGTTTCATGCTCCTAAGGTTGAGAACCTTGACTATCCTTCTTAATTAGACAACATTGGTTCATCTTGTGATGATCTTGGTACATAGTTTTGAGGTTGTATTACCTTTGTGGTATTCTAAATGACATAATTACACAAGATTTTTTTAGGAATCCCTGTTTTCTTAACATGATCATGACTTATGTTCTGACTCCGGTGACTTATTATAACACCATCATTGACACTCGTGCTCATTTTCTATTATTCTTTTTGGGTGGGGTGGGGGGGCGGAGGTGTCTATGGAGACCTAAAAAACCCAAAGACCTCTAAAGTGAGGTGAGGTGAGGGAGAACTACATCCTGACTAGGCCCCACATTGCCTAAGTAGAGGGAGGTCCTAAGCCTTATATGGAGGGCGTTGAACTCTAATTGGTAAAAGGCCTTTTAAAACTTTTAGAAAGAGGGTTTGTGTCACCCCCAAAGAGGATGATATCTTGCCAATGAAGAGTTGTGGCATGATAAGTTGGTATCAGAGTGGATCCCTATACAATGGAATGGTGATTAGGTCTCACACGGGGACACGTGGCACTTTAAGGGGGTAGATTATGGAGACCCAAAAGGCCAATAGACCTCTTAAGTGGGGTGTGGTGAGGGAAAACCAAATCTTAACTAAGTTCCACATTGGCTAAGTATGGGGAGGTCCTAAGACTTATATCGAAGGCCTTGGACTCTAATTGGTAAAAGGCCTTTTAAAACCTTAAGAGGGAGGCTTTATGTAACTCCCAAGAAAACAATATCTCGCCAATGAAAAGTTAGGGCATGACAAAATGATATAAGAGTGGACCTTACAAGAAGGAATGGTGGGCATGTCCCACACGGGGAAATGTGGCCCTTTGAGGGGGGTAGATTATGGAGACCTAAAAGGCTAAAAGACCTTTTAAGTGAAGCAAGTTTAGGGAGAATCAAATCTTGATTAAGTCTCACATGTCCTAAGTAGAGTAAGGTCTAAAGCCTTATATGAAGGGCCCTGAACTCTAATTGGTAAAAGGCCTTTTAAAACCTTGTGGGAAAGACTTATTGTCACTCCCAAAGAGGACAATATCTTGCTAATGAAGAATTGGGGCGTGACAAAATGGTATTAGTGCCAACCCTTACATGACAGGATGGTAAGTTGTGGGACATAAGGGGACATATGTCCTTTAAGGGGGGTAAATTGTGGAGACCCAAAAGAAAAAAAGAAAAAAAAGGAAATTTTTTTTTTAAAGTGTGGTAAAGTGAGGGATAACCAAATCTTGACTATGTCTCAAATGCCTAAGTAGGGGTAGATCAAAAACCTTATATGGAGATCCTTGAACTCTAATTAGTGAGAGGTCTTTTAAAACCTTAAGGGAGAGGCTTTGTATCACTCCCAAAGATGACAATATCTTGCTAGAGAAGAATTGAAGTATGATAAAATGGTATTAGAGCGGACCCTTATACAACGGAATGGTGGGTAGATCCTACCCGGGAACATGTGGCCCTTAAAAGTGGTAGATTGTGGAGACCCAAAATAGTAAAAGACCTTTTAAGTGGGGTGGGATGAGGGAGAAGTGAATCTTGACCAAGTCCCACATTGCCTAAATAAGGGGAGGTCCTAAGCCTTATATGGAGGGCCTTGCACACTAATTGGTAAGAGGCTTCTTAAAACTTTAAGGAAGATGCTGTATGTTACTCCTAAAGAAAATGATATCTTGCCAATGAAGAGTTGATGAGTGACAAAATGGTATTAGAGTGGACCCTACAAGGCAGAATGGTGGGTAGGTTCCACATAGGGACGTGTGGCCCTTAGAGGGGAAGATTGTGGAGACCCAAAACGCCAAAAGACCTTTAAATGGGGTGAGTTGAGGGAGAACTAAATCTTGACTATGTTTCACATGTTGGAAGTGGTAAACCAAAAGGTGCCTCTTGATGTTTCATAATAGTTTTTGTCTTTTGTTTTTCTATAACTGTTTGTGTCTATTGTCATTCCATAACGTTTGTGTCTTTGAGTCTTCAACATTCTAGAATTTTCTGTTATGAAACAAAGAGTCATGACAATAATGACAGCTCTTGTAACTTCACCCTATAAAAGGGGATAGATGTATGATGTGAAAGTGTGTGAGAGAAAAAGTTGTAGTGAGCTCTCAAGGAAGTAGCCTAATCTCTTTGTTTGTGAGTACTTTGTTAAGTTTTAAGTCAAGGCTTTATAAAGCCAACAAAGTGGTATCAGAGCTAAGTTCTTAGAGCCTAGAGTCTTTGTCTACACCATTAGTGAAGATGTCTTCTAATATGGTGCAACCACAAATTCCTAAATTGACGAAAGAAAATTATGAGAGCTGGCAGATTCAAATGAAAGCGTTGTTTGGATCACAAGAGCTATGGGAGCTCATCACTGATAGGTATGTAGAACCCACAAGTGAGCAAGAAGCCAACTACAACACAGAGCAAAAAAATTTGCTCAAAGATCAAAGGAACAAACTCTTTACAAGCACATGCATCATTGTTTGAGAGATTATGTGAAATAGAAAGTTGTGAAGCTCCAGTATTGCAATACAGAAGAGCAAGTAGCAGACATTTTTACCAAAGCCTTACCAGTTGATAGATTCAGAAGATTAAGGACAATGCTTGGTGTGAAGATGCTTTTGGTTTAAGGGGGAGTGTTGGAAGTGGTAAACCAAAATGTGCCTCTTGATATTTCATAACAGTTTGTGTTTTTTGTTTTTCCGTAACTATTTGTGTCTTTTGTTTTTTCATAACTGTGTGTCTATTGTCATTCCATAACATTTGTGTCTTTGAGTCTTCTACATTCTAGAATTTTTTGTTATGAAACAAAGAGTCATGACAATAATGACAGTTCTTGTAACTTCACCCTATAAAAGGGGATAGATTTATGATGTGAAAGTGTGTGAGAGAAAAAGTTGTAGTGAGCTCTCAAGGCAATAGACTAATCTTTTTGTTTGTGAGTTTGAAGTAATTTAATAAAATTTTCATTCCTCTCTTTCTTGTGAGTACTTTGTTAAATTTTAAGTCAAGGTTTTATAAATCCAACATCACATTGCCTAAGTAGGGGGAGGTCCTAAGCCTTATATGGAGGGCCTTAAAAGGCCTTTTAAAACCTTGAGGGAGAGGTTTTGTGTCACTCCTAAAGAGGACAATATCTTGCAAATGAAGAGTTGGGGCATGACAGGGTCATGCCATTGAATTTTTGTCACATGATCCTCTCATTCATCGAGAACTTCAAAGATCCAATTCATCGAGAAAATTTGATCTTTCCTTCTGACATCATTCATGTTCTTCTACACCACCATGTTGCATTTCCTCCCAATGCTTATTTCATTCCTCATGGTGCCCTTGGGAAGGATACTATCTCCAGGAGTTCTGCACAATTGTCTGCTTCTAGGACCAACCGCTAACGGTCCTTTGGTGCTCCCTTCACTTAGACGCTTGAATATTAGCAGGATGATGTCGTCCATACTGCTAAGGACGCCACCTATGTTGATCATCCATCTTCTTAAGCTCTTGCTACCGTTTCCGACGTTGAGGTGACACCAACTACTATTTTGGATGAGATACGTCTCATGCGAGGTGACATTTGTCAGGTCATGGATCTATAGACTGCACATGAGCAGAGGTTGGTTACATTCACGGAGGATATGTACCAACAGGACACTTGTGTTGTCGCATAGCCAACTGGTAGATTCGTTCTCGCGAGTACGTTTCTTCCTCTCCTGAGCCTATTGCAAATGAGGCTAATGATGATGAGGATGCTGGAGATGACTTCTCTGTTGATAATGAGCCTGTTGCTTCTGGTCCTGACGGTGATTGATTGTGTCTTTTGTCCATCGTGACAAAAAAAGGTAGTTAGGCTACTTATTAGGAGAGTTTAGAGAGTATGAGCATGAAGTGTTTATCTTTTTGTAGTGAAAGGGAGATGTACTTTTGGTTTTTATGACTGGTAACACCACAATGGTGTTTGATACATTTACCGTGATACACTTACGTTTTATTAATATATATTGATATTGTGTATTGGCTATCCACATGCTTAGTCTTAACTGATTACTATATCGTGCAGGTGTTGATTTACTTTGAGCATTATTTATTGTTTTTACTTTGTCTTATTTTCCACATGCTGCCTTGATGTGTATTGTTTAGTGCATTTCAATGAAAGACAAGATTGTAAGCCAGATCAGGACTAGATCTCCGTTCCTACAAAGTTCCTCCAGATTTCAAGTTTTTAGATTAGGCTATTTTTTATGTAACTTGAGTAGAATGTATTCTAGGACATTAATGTACTCTTGGGTTTTGTTACAAATTACTGAATGGGGAGATTTTTAGGGTCATATTTTTATGTGTTGGCATATCCGAGTCCCTGTTTATGTATTTGAGTCTCTGTTTAAGTGGGTCTATTTGTATTCAAATGGTATAAATGAAGACAAAAAACTAAAGAAACTACAAAAAAATCAGCTAATGTAACAGATCCTTCGATACCTAACTCAATACCTATTAATCTATCAAGTTACGGGATTTCAAAACAGTTTTATCTGTTCCAACCTATGATGACTGGACCCATCTTAGGATTTCTGCGCTAGGATTCTCAAATGTATATATAAAAGCAATATTTTCAGTTATGATCATAACTTCAAAGAGACATGCTACTGTGAAACCGCTACAACATCTGTGTGACTAGAGTTTTGTACCTAGCTACTACCAATTCCTTGAAGTGTGTTGTTGTGAAGGACTTTGCACTAATCTGCATCAATCAAGTATTGTGGTAGGAGTCAGTTATGGATAGGAGATTCGTGTAATAAAGAAGTCTACTAGCTAGAAAGAGGAGTCCACTTGGGATCAGATCTAAGCTATTATATAGATCAGTAGGTTTTATCGTGTGTTGATACTTTAGGATATGGTAAGATTTCTTGTACTTGTAATCTCAATCTTTTATAGTGGATTATTCAAGAGTGATAACCTACATAATCACTTGTTAGAGTTTTTCCTATCGTAACGACATTGATGTGTCAAATTTATCTTTCATTGCGCTTAACTCTAGATTAGTGATGTGGTTGTTTTAATTGAATCTTGCATGTAACTAGACTAATTAATCAACTTGGGTAATTGATTACCCAACAATGCAAACTTCTAGTTAAATTAAAAACAAAGTTTTTTTCCCATATAAAAATAAAATAAAATAAAAGAATGTGTTTTAAAAAAAAAAAAAAAAAATATATATATATATATATATATTTATATTTATTTATTTATATATTTGAAGGTCCATGGTTTGACGTACCAGCTATGCTCAAGAATTCGCTCCATCACTTCCCTCACCAAGTTGATTACTCGCTTTAATCTTACCAGGTTTCTGCAATGACTACTGTTATCCTTCGCAAAACCATTTTTAATTTCAGTCTCCACTAAAGTCTGTATTGTGTCGTATTTCTTTGAGGTTTCCACTAGATTATCCACCTTTGATTATAGGTAGACAGTGAGCAAACTTACAGTAGCGTGTAAAAGGAAAATAATGAAGATAAAAGGAATACAGACCAAGAAACATTGTTGAAGCAGATATTGTAAGTCATAATCAAATTATTCTATGGTTCACACCTTGGTTTGGAGCTCCAGGTCCGTAAACTTAATAGCGATGCCAAGGTAGGAAAGGGAAGTATAATGGAGACGGCAAAGCTGAGCCACATCACTGACCTTGATGTGTGGATTTTCCGAGTTTATAGTATCTGCAAGCGCCCGAATTGAATCTGCCGTCTTCCTCATGAAATTGTCTCGCGCCACCATTGCAAGAGAGCCTATATCACCGTTCACACAGAAGGTTTACCAACAATAACAGCGTGTAGAGAAGTATGAATAGCACAACGTCTTTTGGGGTCTCATATGCTTTAACGTTTAACTGCTCAAAAAAAATTTTAAGAACACTTACCAAACAAGCTGGGCTTTCACGCGTTTGAATTTTTCTTATCTTGGTCAAAAATATTTAAATACACCCCACCCCTTGGCCCTGGGGGACTACTCGAACCGAGTCCCCTTACCCCCAAGCTACCATTCCGCCTAACATGTGGTTGGTCTCGCATTTAAATTTATTGTTTGGTACTTGCGGTTAAAACAAGTGATGCTATGGTGAGATCAAAAAATAAAAAGTGATGCTATGGTATTAAGTATTAACGCTTTGTTTTGTTAAGCTCTTTTTTTTTTTTTTTTATATATATATATATTTTTTATAATATTTTTTGTCAAAGGGAAATCCAATGTCTTACCAATTGCAATTTACCACACTTTTTCCCCTTATAAAAAGTACTCAAAAAGTTTATTTTTGGTGTAGTTCACAGTTTTGGAAGTCCACATCTTTTAAATGATCATGATTTTGGTATTTGATGCCCATTTAACCAACCCTAAATACAGCATTATATCAAAATCTGACTACCTGCATTTCCTTTTTTTTTTCCCCCTCGAGGGCCATCAATTTTCTTGAATATTTCAGTTTTTATTGCGTTTATGAATTTTAAAATCCAATCAAGTAGTTATGTGCTGTGACTAGAGTTACTATAATTCTTTATGACATTCTCCCCAAAAAAAAAAAAAAAAAGTTTAAATTGAAATATATATATATACACACACACAGAGCAATGAATACCATAGCAGATCCTATATTTCATCAAATACAAAACTAACATATATTAGAGCATGTGACATTATTATCTCATTATTTTTAGAGTATAATGACTTGGTACTCTCTCATTTCATATAATAATAAGTCACATTAATTGAATTCATGGCGAAATCTACAATTTATGTGAGCGAAGAGAGTACCTAGTAATTTTGTCTATTTAAGAATAATTTTGCGTGTGAGAGGAGACAAGGGCACAATGAGTGGCAAACATTCATAAATCCAACAATAGCAAGAAAGCCTATATCACCGTTCACACAGAAGGTTTACCAACAAATGCAGCGTGTAGAGAAGTATGAATAACACGTCTTTGGGGTCTCATATAACGTTTGACTGATCAAAAAATATTTTAAGAACACTTACCAAACAAGCTTGGCTTTCACACGTTTGATTTGATTTTTTTTATTTATTTATCTCGGTAAAAAATATTTAAAAAGTACTCAAAAGTTTGTTTGTTTGTTTGTTTTTTTTTTTTTTTTAGCATTATAAGACCCGTGGTTTTTGTAGTGTGCATTTCCCATTTTTTTCCCCTCAAGGGGCATCAATTTTCTTGAATATTTCAGTTTTTATTGCATTTATGAATTTTAAAATCCAATCAAGTAGTTATTCACTATTTATGTAAGCGAAGGGAATATCATATCACTGTATTCTAAGAGTACCTAATAGTTTTGTCAATTTAAGAATGATTTTGTGAGTGAGAGGAGACAAGGGTACAATGAGTGGCAAACATTCATAAATCCAAATATTTAGAAATGAAAAAAAAAAAAAAAAAAAAAAAGCACTCATACACAATGGGTCGAATGACTCAATAAATTACATGCTTTTTCTCACTACAGTTTAAGTGATAGGTTAGGACTGGTTGATAATAAAAATGATGTCAGCAATGTTCCTTATGTAAAAATCATATTACATTAATAAAAAATTTCCATCTCAACAAGTTTATCCTATATTAAACAAGTCCATCAGGTTTAAAACTCGAGAAAGCAGCCTTTACCACAAAAATTAAATAAGTAAACAACAACTAATCAACCAACCAAAGGACAGGAGGAAGGTCCAATAATTTTGATCATAGGCAATTGTCTAAAGTCGAAGATTCTGATAATCTCCCCCAAAACACCCCCCCCCCCCCCCCCCAAAAATAATATCATACTTATATATCAATTTAAATTAAAATATATATCATACTTAATAATTTACTCCATTTTATTTGAAAAAGTGATACATATTGTTAGGTTCTAAGTACTTAGGAACTAATGTATTAGAACTCTAATTTGTATTGTTGGCAAACCATGATCAAAACAAGTTTTTAGTCTTGTTTAGACTTGCTCAAAGTGTATGCGTTTCATGCAAAGTTGGAATCGAGTTGCTGCAGAAGTTATAGTGTGACTCTGCCTGGCTCGATCGATCAAGAATTAGACTTGACTGATCGAAACTCGGGCAGAACATTTTTCTGCAGAATTTTTCAACTCAGCCCTAAGCCCATATGGCGTGTAGGGTTTTATGTTTTGCCCTAAGTATAAAAGAGAAAACCCTAGCCACGTTTTTAAGAGTTCCTTTTGCTATGTGTGCGAATCTTTTGTAAGATCTAGAGTTTTTTTTGCCTTCACACATACTTAGGATTATCAAGAAGGAGAATTCGATTCAAGAACTTGATGATCATTCAGTTGTTGCAATAAAGAGCTTAAAGATATACAAGCGGGAATACTTGTACTTGCTGGGAATCCACAAAAGAAGTAGTCTGTGGACTCAAAGCTATCATGGGGTTGTAGTAGTAAGTTTTCTACTCGAGGTAACAATAGGATGTTAGTGATCTAAGTCGCTATTGTGTAAACTTTAATTCTTTCATAGTGGATTCAGTTTTACCTTGAGGATTGCTAGGTTAAATTCTCCCCAGGTTTTTACCGATTTGGTTTCCTATGTTATCATATTTTTGTGTTTTTTATTTTTCATACTTTACAATAATATGATGTGTTTGTATTAACCTAGATCTGAAATTGGACTAAGTAATCAACTTGGCTAATTAACTAGGTTAATCTGTTATATTTGCTGGGGTCTAAAAACGTACAAGTGGTATTAGAGCAGGTTGCTCTTTTGTTGTAGATCTTTTGATCTCTGAGCTGATCCTTGACCCCTATTGTCATGGAACACGGACACTCTTTGGTCATTCCTCCTCACTTTGATGGGAATAATTATGCTTATTGGAAAGTAAAGATGAAAGCTTTCCTAAAATCTATTGATGAGAGAGTTTGAAACTCCGTTGAGTACGGATGGGAGAAGCCCACTACTCCTGTGAATGAGTGGCAAACTTCTCAGAAAGAAGCATCCGCTTTCAATAGCAAAGTTATGAATGCTATTTTCAATGCTATTTCTGTGAAGGAATTTAAGAGAATTTCTAATGTTGAGGTTGCTCATACTGCTTGGAATATCCTCCAGACTGTGCATGAAGGCACAAAGGCAGTTAAAATTAATAAGTTACAGCAATTAACTACTATATTTGAAAGCATTAGGATGTCTGATGATGAATCTTTTGATGAATTCTATGCTAAGCTTAATGATATTGTTAATTCTGCATATAATCTAGGTGAAATCTATGATTAACCTAAAATTGTTAGGAAGATTCTTAGATCTTTGACTAAGGACTTTAAACCCAAAGTGACTGCCATCATTGAAAATAAAGATTGCGGACTCCATCCCTGTTAATGAATTTATAGGATCTCTTCAGTCCTATGAGTTGGACCTACCTAAGACAAACAAATCCAAGTCAATGGCTCTTAAGTCTGTTGATGATGTTGATGTGAGTGGATTTGATGATGAGCTCTCTGTTACAGAGATTGCTTACCTTGTCAAGAACTTTAAGAATTTTCTTAGAAACAACAACAGAAGGGCAAGAGGTAAGAACACTGCTGAACCTAGAAATTTTAGGAAGAATGATCCCACTAAGGTTAGCAACACTGAGAAACCTAGAGAAAAAGTAAGTTAGTCTTCTAATAATTCTATGGGTCAACAATGTTTTGGGTGTCAAGGGTATGGTCACATGAAATCTGAATGTCCTACTTACTTGAAGTCTAAGGGTAAGGCTATGGCTGTAACCTTTAGTGATGATGAAGTTTTCGATGATGAGTCTGGTTGTGATGAGGATGGAAACTTCATTGCTTTCATTGCTACTACTATAGTTGATGAAAGTATTGCTGTTGAAGAGAACCTTTCTGATGGGGAACTCTCTAAGGATGTAGATCTTCAAGAAACTTATAATAAACTTTGCAAAGTTGCTGCAAAAGATGCTATGAATGTTGATCTTGGCTTGAAGAAAATTGCATCTCTTGAGCTTGATAAGAAAATTGCTTGTGAAACTGTTTGATGTTAATGAACTTTTGAATAATGTGAAAACTAAGAATATGCTTTTACTTGATAAAGTTAAGAATTTGGAACTTGAACTACCTATTACTAGAGAACAAACTATTAGGTTTGCAAGCTCCAAACTTGATCACATGCTGAGTGTTCAAAAGTCTCACTTTGAAAAAACTAGCTTAGGTTTTGTAGAAAGCATCTCTGTGCCTGAACTCCATTCCACAAACTTTGTTCCTTCTTCTTCCTCTGAACCCCCTGTGAGTGAGGTTGTGAGTAAGGCTATGAGTGAGACTGTTAAACCTGTAAAGGTCACACTTCTTAGGAAGATTTGGGTTGATCTAAAAGAGTCTAAACCTAAGGAGTCTACCCTTTCTAAGGACAAGTTGCATGGTAAGCCTGCTTGGGTTTGTCATTTTTGTGGAAAGTCTGGGCACATTCGTCCAAACTGTTTCAAGCTGCAAGCTGCTAAACGAGTAAATAAACCAAAAGTACCTGTGCATCGAGTACAAGATCTTATGGTATTTATTAGTGAATTGGTAAAGGCTCTTAACCTTTATTCCAGTCCTAGAGTTGGAAATTACTCTAATGTGAAGAAGAACTCCAATGCTCAAGGTGCATCTAAAAATTTTTGGACGCAAAAGGCTCAATCTAATTGAGTCTTTCTGACATGGTCCTTGTGCTTCATTGCTTTACCCTTTGTGATCATTGTTATATGTTGTTTTTGTTTTTGTTTTCTTTTTGTTTCTAGGACTTGCAATGCATTACATTCATGCATTTCATTCTAGGACTGTTTTTGTTCCTTTTTTCAAAAAAAAAAAAAAAAAAAATGGGAAAAGGAAAAAGGGAAGGAAATTGTGTTTTGCATTATTTTCTTGGATTTGAAATCAAGGTTAGTCAATTTATTTTTGCATAACATGCTTACGTACCTTGTTTAGCTTTGATGAGTTTATTTCTTGCACTTTACTAGTTGAAGCTTTGTAGTGCATGTTGTGTGGGAAAGATGTTTCTAATTTTTGATCACTTTGTCTTGATCTTGAAATCACTTGTCTTTAATTGTCGGACTTGATCTTTTTGAGAAAGACATAAATAACAATCTCACCACTGTTTATTAGCCAATCATGAACACCTTAGTGCATATCGTAAGATTTTGTGCTCGAGAAAGTGTAACACATGCACAAAAAGAACATAAGGTGTAGCCTCAATTTAAATGCTAAAATTGGTGTGTACATTATCCCGGCTTTTTAAATAAGTTTCTGCTCAATTAAAATTGGTTTGTACATTATGAGGCAAATCAAGAAACTTACATGATTGCACACACTACACAAGTTACTCTTTGCTAAACTTTGTATATGCAATTGTGTGTGATTTTGAATGCACAGATTTAACTATTATGTACCTCATTTTATCACTCGCGTTCGAGGTACGCGCATTGTAGTCACTTTGGATATTGTATCCGAGGTACTACACGTTCCTAGGGTAGTGCATCCTAACTACCCTAGCTATGATCATCTGAGGACTGTGTCCAAAGACGAACTCTCGTCTCTATTCTGTGAGACACCTTCATCTTGAGGTGACCGTCAAAAAGGTTTGAGGTTCCTTAACATGGTGATGACATTCGTTCTCCATCCATTGTCTCACTATAACTTTATCACAGAGTCTCGTGCTTGATTTTTGTTATCCCTTCTTGAGGGACTCTCTTTTGAATTTCCCTTCTCACTTTATTCTATCCCTCATAGATGTCTATAGGGATACGGCGACCCATGATAAGCTTATTTTTCCTTTGGTTGTCATGCAGATTCTTCACCATTTTTCTGTCTTTTATCCCGAGTCTCCTCATTTTTCGGTCATGTGTGCCATAGACGCAACTACCGTCAAACAGAGCAAGGCCCAGCTTTGATTGAAGTGGCCATAGATAGAGACAACAACTCCTCCAGCCTCTTCTGCTCCTTCCGCATCTGTACCTTCTTCATCGGTGGGTGGTGTGACCCTCGAGGTGGTCATGGCGCAGCTGCAGTGCATGGATGATCGCCTTGACACACTCAGTGATGAGTTATGTCAGGTGAACACCTATGTCGGCCGTATTGCTCGATGGTAGGCTCGCCTTGATGTCTTCATAAAGTCTCCCTTTCCTTCTCCAAAGGCATCTGAGGATAAGGACAATGATGGTGACTTCGACGATGATGATGATGATGAGGATGAGGATGCTAGCTTGCCCAGTGACGACGAGATGATTGCTTGATTTACTTACCCTTTGTCATTTGTGACAAAAAGTGGGAGTAGTTTTGGATATGAGAGTAGTCATATACATAGGGGGAGAGTTAGCATAGAAGATGTTTGTTAGGGGTGTGTCTTTTCTTTTTGAGGGATGTAGTGAGGTTATTATGTATTTTCTTTTTTTTCTTTTTCATTTACCTCGTGTATACCAGTCTTGTGACCATTTGACATACACTGTACTTATCTTTATATATATATATATATATATATATATGTTGATGTATGTTATTCACCTATCTTTACATGTGTTGTTTCTTTTCTCTCTTTATGCACATGATTCTTATTATTTGTATGCAATCTTTTATTTCTGTTTCACACTAAGATGCCTTAATGAGTTTTGTAAAAAGTGTTTCAGAAATACAGATTGTCAAAGTCTTCTTACCATGAACTCTCTTCTTGCAAAGTTTTTCAAGGGTTTGTGTTAGGATAGATTTTATTGTATTCAACAAGTGAGTATGATTTGAGTGATTTATGACTTCTCTCATATGTTCATTTGTTTGTTGTGGTTTTGTCACGGATTGCCAAAGGGGGAGATTGTTAGGACATATGTGAATCATGTAAGGAACATATGTCAATATAGAATTGGCTAATCATTTTACAAAATACACTTTATTTGTAATTGGGTAGATTTAGGATGTGTTTAATACTTCAAGGAACAAGGTTTCAAGTTCAAGTGTTAAATCCATGCAAGTTTGTCCAAGAATCAAGTGAAGAAGTGATGGATTTTATAGCTCGACAGCTAGTATCTATCGAGGTTTAAAAGGCTGTTTAAGCCCGATGCTCGACAGCTGCTCAATAGATAGGATATCTGTTGAGGTTTAAGGAAATTAGTTTTTCAGATCTAATTTCACTCAAATCCGTGTATAGATGTTTGGGCTTTCTTTTCTCATAACCCTAAACATATATAAGGATTGTTTTAAGGGCTGTCACAACTGATGCACCTCAATGCAATAGTTTTTCACAAGCATATTGTGAACTGGAGACATATGCCTTAGTTCATCTTTCTATTCAAGAAGCTGTTGTGTTTGTACACCATAGGGTTTCGTAACCAAGGAGTTTTGCGATCTTCATCGTGCGATGAACTGAAGAACTTTGTAGCCAACATCTATCTCAAGTTAGTGAGTAAGCTGCGTACTAGGATTCGCGCATCGAATTGGTTAGTCATGTACTAGGAGCCGTGCATTGAAAGGAGAGATTGTCACTACAAAACAAGTCCAATTGAGTATTGGGGTAAGGGTTCAACTATAGGTTGGTATAAGGTAATAGGATTCCTTTACTTGTAACCGCTACCAGTGATAATAGTGAATTCTCAGGAGTGGTGACCTTAAAATTACCTGGTGGGGTTTTTGCCGTATAGATTTTCCCCATTCGTAAGTAAATCACCATGTCAATTTATTTTTTGCTGCATATTAACTTAGTTGGTGATTTGTTTGTGCTACCGTACTTATTGCATGCTAATTGAATTAATTAATAATTTGGCTAATTAATTGGTTAATTCATCACAAGGGGTCAATATATTTTTGGCCTATCAAATTAAACTAAACTACATTAAATAAATAAACATGTTAAACTTTACATAAAACTAAAATAACAAACTAAGAACAACAATAACAGATTATAAACAACCTAAAATTAGATTAGAACATATAAAAAAGATGATAACATCAATCAAACATGATGAGAATACTTACGATAACATCAAACAAAGAACCATGTGAATCCTATGTAGCAAAGTGAGAAATCATGGAAAAGAGACTCACCTTACTTTAGAATTATAGATTTGGGATAGTTTAATTGATCCCTTAGTGCCTACAACAAAAATGTTAGATTGAGAGAACAAGAATAGCTAAAGAACACAACAATAGTTAGTAATCACAACTCAAGAACAAAAGATTTTGAAATGGTTTTAGAAAACAATTTGGAAAATAAACTTTCTACCTTAGAACTCACTAAAGAGAGGTTTTAATTTTGTAAAAAACGTGCTAAGGTGTTGCCCTAGGGTTTCAAAAAGAGAAAATAGGGTTTTAGAGAATTTCAAGGCCAAAAAATCACTCTCTCTAGCTAGGGTTTTAATTGGAGACATAAAATGAGTATTTATTAGTTAAATTTAGATTTTTCGGGGCTTCTTAATGGTCTTTGGACCCAAGGGTTTAGAGGCTGGCCTACATAAAAAAAAAAAAAATGTTGTTTTGGGCCCTTAAAAATGAAGTTCCATTGCCTAGAAAATTGGCTTGTGTACGCATCTTTTGAGGATGCGCAAGCACCCTTAATTCATGCATATGCATGTCGTAATTCTTGACACTTTTGATGTCCCAACTTAAAATGGTCAAATATAAATCCAAGTTAGGCAAAAATATGTGTTCAAATTGAAGTCCAGGATGTCTATTTTCCAATGAAACAAACCTCATTCAAAAATTCTTTGTGGATCAAAAGTTATAGTCAAAACAATGAGCAAAGGTAATTTCCCAAGATATAAGAGATTTTAGTTTTCCTCATTTGTGATTTATTAGAGTGGAAAAGTGAAGAGATAGAAAATAAAGTTTGTCTATATATACTCTCATACCCTTGTTACATTACTTTTTTTTTTTTTCTTAATACAGGATAAAAAAATTATTGTTGGAATAAATAAATAAAAACAATCCAAACATTAAAAATGAAGGAGAAAAAAAATGAAAAAAAAAAAAAATCACATATTTTGTTTAAGGGTCGGGGAAAGGAATATACGGGTATTTTTGCATTTATTGGGGGTAGAAAATTGAAGGAATGAAAAACTCTTTAGTTTGGTTAAAAAGAAAAATAAGAAGATGGAAAATATTGTTTGTATAAATTTACACTCATGACCCTGTACTAAAAACTAGAGTTGAGATAAAAAAATACACTCTAAAACTTAAACTTAAAAGAGGAAAAAAATTTTAGGGTGGGGTAAGGGTAGGGGGGGTGGGGTTAGGCTTGGGGGGAAGAAGAGAAAAAAGGAAGGTAGAGAAAGAAGAAGAAAAACCACCGTTTAAAACAGTGGGGGAAGAACCAGGGGTAGATGGGTAATTTCCATTAGCCCTCTCTCTTCTACCCCATTTTCTCCCTGATTTGGGGTTGAAATTTGGAAGGCTCAAGATGAAAATGATCGGGCCACACCAACCCCACTCCCCCACCCAACACCAAAAAAAAAAAACACTCTCCTACTCATCCTTTCTCATTTTTCCCCCTATTTTCTATCTCCCTAGCTTTTACCCCAACCAAATTAGGTCTTAGAGTATGTTTGGTTGGATGGATTTTAGGGAAGATGGTGGAAAATAATAATAATAATAAAAAGAGTAAATAGTAGAGAAAACATTTTTAGTGGGTGTTTAGTTGGAGAGCGGGGAGGAAAAAAAATTAGGGGGCCTGGGTGTTTTCTCTCCAGACCCACCAAAATGTTTTCTCCTCAAATTAGAGAGAAAACTAAAGAGAAAACACTATACCAACCAAAGACCAAATTTACCCCTCCCTTTTCATTGTGTCTATGCATTGAGTTACGTTCACGTTGTGTTGCTTTTTTTTTTTGTTTTTCAAAGTCTTGTCTTTTTATTCAAAGTTTCAGAAAGTTGCTTTTGCTTTTTTTGGCTTTTTTCCTTTATTCTTTAGTCAATCAATGGTGGTTTTATCAAATGGGGGCATTTACTCTTTTTTTTTAAGGAAATCACCTCTGATTGTTATATGTAAATAAAATAACAAGAAAAAAAAAATATAATATTAATAATATGTTAATTTTTATAAGATGTTATTCTTTTAATTTTAAATGGTAATAAGTATTTTTTTAACGATTGCAAGGAAATTATTTCTTATATTATGTGTAGGGGTATGAGAGTAATTTTATACAGACTTCATTTTCTATCTTCTTACTTTTCTTCTTAACCAAGCAAATGAATTTTACATCACCATTGACTAAAGAATAAAGGAAAAAGCCAAAAAAAGCAAGAGCAACTTTTTGAAACTTTGAATAAAAAGACGAGACTTTGAAAAAAAAAAAAAAAAAAAAAAAAACACAACAACAACAACAACGCAACATGGACATAACTCAATGAATAGACACATTGAAAAGGGAGAGGTAAATTTGGTCTCTGGTTGGTATGTCGTTTTCTCTTTAGTTTTCTCCCTAATTTGAAGAGAAAACATTTTGGTGGGCTCGGGGACAAAACACCCAGGACCCACCAATTTGTTTTCCTCCCCTCCCTCCAACTAAACACCCACCAAAAATGTTTTCTCTCCTATTTACTTTATTTTTTTTTTCATCTTCCCTAAAATCCACCCAACCAAACATACCCTAAGACCTAGTTTGGTTGGGGTAAAAGCTAGGGAGATAGAAAATAGGGGGGGGGGGGGGTGGAGGGAATGAGAAAGGATGAGTGGGAGAGTGTTTTTTTTTTTTATTGGGTGTTGGGGGAGGGGGGTGGGGTTGTGGGGCCCGACCATTTTCATCTTGGGCCCACCAAATTTCAACCCCAAATCTGGGAGAAAATGGGGTAGAAGAGAGAGGGCTATGGAAATTACCCATCTACTCGTGGTTCTTCCCCCTTTGTTTTAAACGTTGGTTTTTCTTCTTCTTTCTCCGCCCCCCTTTTTTCTCTTCTTCCCCCCAAGCCTAACCCCACCCCTACCCTTACCCCACCCTAAAATTTTTTTCCTCTTTTAAGTTTAAGTTTTGGAGTGTATTTTTTTTATCCCAACTCTAGTTTTTATTTTCCTTATAAAGTATATATTTTTAATATAGGGTCATGAGTATAAATTTATACATACAATATTTTCCATCTTCTCATTTTTCTTTTTAACCAAACTAAAGAGTTTTTCATCACTTCAATTTTTTGCCCCCAATGGATACAAAAATACTCCTATATTCCTTTCCCCAACCCTAAACAAAATATATGTGAATTTTGTTTTCATTTTTTTTCTCCATTTTTAATGTTTGGATTGTTTTTATTTATTTATTCCAACAATAATTTTTTTTTATCCTTTAAAAAAAAAAAAAAAAAAGGTAATGTAACAAGGGTATGAGAGTAAATATATACAAACTTTATTTTCTATCACTCAACTTTTCCACTCTAATAAATCACAAATGAGGAAAACTAAAATCTCTTATATCTAGAGAAATTATACTTTACCCCCTTAAACTATACTCACTTTTACACTTACCCCCCTAAACTATTACCAATGTAACACTTTGCACCCTACCATTTATTTAGCTATAGCTATTAACTTGGATGGAAATTACAGTCACTTGACTTTTGCATACATGGTCCCTCAATCCTTCTCAATCTATCGCTTCACACTCCCTCAATACCAGTCTATCGCTTCACCCCTAAATAACCCTTAAATTGAATTTACCCTATATTTACTGTTATCGAAGAGATTGATCCAACAGGCTATTGGAGAAAACGAAAAAATAAAAAACAAAAGAAAATAAAAGAAACTAAGAAGAACAACCCAACAAAAAATGCAAAAACAAAGCACCGAATCAAAACTCAATAAAGAAATAAAAAATCGGTAGGAAAGGAAGAACCGAAAGTAGCCAAGAGAGAATAAAATAAAATAATTAATCCTTGTCAGATCCACCAATTTTGTTTAACCTCCCCTTCGAAAATTCCTTTTTAAAATTCAATTTTATTGGTTGATTGGATATACCTTATAAGTAAACAATGGATACGACGTCTTCATTGAGTTCGAGTCAGACGGAATTCAATTACCTATTTAAGTTGTTTTCAACTTGGGGTAATTTGAGTCTTAAGTTTCTTGGGAGTGTGAAGCGAGAGACTGAAAGGGACTAAGGGAATCTCATACGAGGGACCTTATCTAAAAACGTGAGGGACTTGTGAGGCAGTGATGTTTGAAGAGATTAAAATGAGGGATAATTTGGTCTTTTCGTGTGGGGTTGTAGACATCTTATTTTGTAACCGTTAATAAATTTTGGTCTTCAGTCCTAATGATGAGCTTGACATATGTCAACCAAGAGTACTCTTTTTTTTTTTTTTTGGGTGGAGAATTTTAACCAAGGGTATTTAACGAGTTCAGAATAGTTTGAAAGTAGTTATAACTCAAAAGTGCTCAAATTGTATTGAAAACGATTCTATAAAATTGACCTTTGCACATTGTTTTGACTATAACTTTTGATCCACAAAGAATTTTTGAATGAGGTTTGTTTCATTGGAAAATAGACATCCTAAACTTCAATTTGAACACATATTTTTGCCTAACTTGGATTTATATTGGAAAATTTTTTACCATTTGAAGTCGGGACATCAAATCTGTCCGGGATTACGGCATCTGTACGCATGAATCAAGGGTGCGTCGCACCCTCAAAAGATGCGTACATAGGGCGATTTTTTGGGTAGTGGAACTTCATTTTTTAGGGCCCAAAACATCATATTTTTTTTATGTAGGCTGGCCTCTAAACCCTTGGGTCCAAAGACCATTAAAAAGCCTCAAAAACCCTAAATTTAACAAATAAATACTCATCTTATGTCTCCAATTAAAACCCTAGCTAGAGAGAGTGATTTTTGGGCCTCCAAGTTCTCTAAAACCCTATTTTCTCTTTTCAACACCCTTGGGCAACACCTTAGCACTTTTTTTACAAAATTAAAACCTCTCTTTAGTGAGTTCTAAGGCAAAAAGTTTATTTTCCAAATTGTTTTCTAAAACCTTTTCAAAATTTTTTGTTCTTGAGTTGTGATTACTAACTATTGTTTTGTTCTTTAGTTATTCTTGTTCTCTCAATCTAATATTTTTGTTGTAGGCACTAAGGGATTGATTAAACTGTCCCAAATCTATAATTCTAAAGTAAGGTGAGTCTCTTTTCCATGATTTCTCAATTTGCTACATAGGATTCACATAGTTCTTTGTTTGATGTTATCGTAAGTGTTCTCATCATGTTTGATTGATGTTATGATCTTTTTGATATGTTCTAATCTAATTTTAGGTTGTTTTTAATATGTTCTTGTTGTTCTTAGTTTGTTATTTATGTTTTATGTAAAGTTTAACATGTTTATTTATTTAATGTAGTTTAGTTTAATTGTTTGATTTTATTTCGTGATTATTTGTTTATAAAGATGTTGTTTTATTTTCTTTAAGTCAATTTAGTATTTAAAGTTCTAACATGCTTGTTTGATTTCTGTTTTAATATCTTTGAATGATTAAATCAATAAAAGTGTAATTTTTCATATCTGTGTTAAAGGATGTGAACGCATTATCAAGTATGTGTGCGCATAGTTGAACCATGCATACACATAGTTGAGTATGCGTACACACTCCGAACCCAAATTAGGGCAAAATCTTGTTTTTATTTGTTTTAATAATTTTTTACACGTAATTTGATTTTGTTTGACTCTGTTTTAGGTCAATTAATTGTGTTTAATTATTTTCCATGTTTGTTTGAATCTTTTTTCCATGTTTGGTTTATTTTATAATTTTTCCTAATGTGTGTGATTTAATTGTTATCTTTTCCTTTTTAGTATATGTTTGATTGTGTTTGATTTGTTTCCTTTTATATTGTGATGTGATGTTTAATATGTTGTGTGTGTTATTTCCTTAAATGCATGATGTATGTTTAGGTTAAGGGTTAGGGCTCTCTTAATAAACTTTTTAATTAAATATGGCCTAGCAACACATAATGGAGACTGGCCCATAAGCCGGGCGGTCTTGGGTGCCTAACGCCTTCCCAAGCCATACCCAAACTTTGGACCCATAATCTGGTATGCAGACCCATGCATGTAAGTGATTGGCCAAAAAGGCCCAATATGGTTCCTAGACCTAATCTAGGTGGCAATTCCATTTTTCTCCGCCACAGTCCACTTGACCGAGGCGTACTCTCTTGCGCCCATAATGACGACTCCATTGGGGATAGAGATGGAGTTTAACTTTGACATATTGTGAGGCCATAATTAAATAATGATTTTATTAATTAAACCCAATCCTGTTTTATTTTATTTTTTTCACACGCATGCACTTTGTACCCTTGTAACCATGGTTGGTGATGAGTGGGAAAGTGGAGGCTCCATTCAGGCCAAGACTTTCCAAAGTTCATCCCACTAAGTCACAATTTGTGTCATTACCTATGATGGGCTTTAAGTACTTTAATAGTTTGCCACCAATCCATTGCGGTCCATTGAGGCCCAAGGTTGGAATCATGGCCCACTTAGTTGTGAGTGACCTACTGATCTGTCCATTTAGCTTTAAAGAGCTTACCCACACATAGTTGTGTGTGCATGTGTGTTCGGCTAATAAAATGGGTCAATCTTTTTCTTCGTCTTTTTTGTTTACCAAAAAAAACCCCCCTTTTTTTTTTTCCATGTTTTCAAGTTTTTTTTTTTTGAAATAAAATTTTTGAAAAAAAATGTGTGAAGTTTTCACAATATATATATATATATATATATATATAAATTTTCAGAAAAAAAAAAAAGAGTTTTTAGTTAGGTTTTTTTTTTTTTTTTTTTTTTTTTTTTTTTTTTTTTTTTTTTATAAATTCCAATTTTTTTTTTTAAAAGAGTGAGTTTCTTTGTAAATATATATATTTCAAAATAAAAATTTTTCAAAAAATAAAATGTGAGTTTTTAGTGAGAGTTTTTTTATATAAATTCCTAAAAAAGTTTTTCAAAACAAGAAAGTGAGTTTTTTGTAAAGAAAAAAAAAAAAAAAAATCCAAATTGAGTTTTTAAAATAATATATTTCAAAGAAAAAATCTTAAGTTTTTCTTTAGTAATAAAATTTTTCAAAGGCTGGCCTATTCTAATAGCCCATTTTTGTTTGATGTTTTGGGTCTTTCCTTCATTGTGTCTTGGGCTTAGGCCCATCCGTGTCTCGTCCTGGGCCTTACGCCCATTCTTGTTTTGTCTAGGGGCATTAAGCCCATCCTTGTGTCGTCTCGGGCCTTAGGCCCACGTTTGCCTTATCTAGGGGCAATAAGCCTGTGGATGCAAGGTGAGTCAAGGGAGTTGCCACCTAGTTTTAGCAATGGTCTAGAAGCCATACATATAGCATCCTTTTGAGGAATGACCTTTTGATCTTACTACCAGAGATATGGGTTCAGAGTTAAGGTATGGTCTTGGGAAGGGTTTAGGCACCCAAAACCACCCAACCCTAAGGTTGGGTTTGTAACACCCCGACCCAATTTTATAGTTAAACTATGTGTTTAAATAGTTAATTAATATGTTAAGCCACTTACTAAAATTAATAGAAGAGTATTTAATAAAAATATTATTTTATAATATCTTTGAATAAGAATTGTAGAGATTATAAATAATTGAATGCTTAATTTTATTATGTATATATATACTAAGTATAAGTATGTACAAAACTATATTAAGTGGTTAGTACAAAACTATATTAAGTGGTTAAGTTATGATATATATATATATGGTTGTAGGTGTTTTTAGTGAAGCATGATGCATGGGATAGTATAGTAGAAATTCAACTCACATGCAACCAATGAGAATTGAAAACAAATAATGCTAAGCATCATGCATGTTGACAAATCAAAAGGCCAAGACTTGGCCGGCCATGCAATCACCAAGTGCCACCTTATTCATTCTTTGACTTTCTCAAGCAAATAAAACATCCAAGAAGTAATTCTCCTCTAATTCCCACGGGTACACACACACAAATCAGAAAAGTCACACACTTTGCCCATTTTCTCTTAAGGAAAGAGCTAGGAAGCTCCTTTGAGTCTTCCTCTCAAGTCCAAGGGTTCACACACCCAAAAGAAAGACAAAACTCCACCTCATTCTTCTTTCTACCCTCTCAAAGCAAATAGAACATATATGCTCTTTTAATGTGATGAATATAACTTTATAAAGGTAAGGATATATATATATATATGTGTGTGTGTGTATGTATATGCAAAGTGATATTGTTTTGTAGAAAAGTGTGTGTGAATGCAAGAAAGTTGGAAAAGTGGGTGGTGAGATTTTTCCTAAGCTCCACACGTATTCCACCCAAAGTTCCCATCTCTTATCTGATTTTGTTGCCCCAAAAGTCTTCTCCCATATCTAATCTTCTTGGCTGCACCAGACAAGAAGTCCAGCTCCTTTACTTCTTTCTCTATTCCTCTTTTCTTTGCTCATCTTTCTCTCTTCTTCCTTTGCTCTTACACGGCAGCCTTCCCTCTCTCACCAAAACAAAATATTCCTCTCTAAAGAAGAAATTAAAGAGTTAACACTAAAATTCAGCTTCAAATTGTTGGGGGTAAGAAATCAAAACTTCCTTTGTTTATTTCTACTTCTTTATTCTCTATCATGATTTTGGAGGCTGAACTATGATTCTGTTTTAGTGATTTATAAGTTTGATGATATTGTGATCAATTGAATGCTTATTAACATATTTTAATATGTATACTATAGATATAAAAATATCCAAATGAGATGAAGGCTAATTGCTATTTGTTGATGATTTTAGAAAGAACATGTGCTGAAGCTGTCACTGTGACAGATTTGATGTTTCCAACAAGACAATTATGTATTAAATTGTATATAGTGAATTTGGATGCTAGGGTTATTTTCTATGAAATCTAAGACACGTATGGTTGTTGTGGAAGTGGTTTCACAGCATTTGGATGAATAGAAAAATAATGATTTAATTTCTAATTTGCATGAGTTTCTGCCAGGACAGATTGGAACACGTTGGCTTGTATGATTTTTAATAAATCATGATTTTATGCTTTGACTACGAAATTTTTATGGTATATACGGGACATACAGGGGAATTTCTCTGTAAAATTTCATGAGGTTTGGATGTGAATTGGTAGTCCATTTGTATTTCATAAGTAAAGTATAAGCTGCTGGAATGAAATCAGTGAACAGTAAGGGACATGCCTAACTTTGTAGATTTAATTCTAAATTTAGGTTGAATGATTTGAGCTATAATTTATTATGCTCATCATTTGATATGTCGGGATCATAGAGTAATTTTTGTATAACTTATCTCAAGGTTTATTACTCAAAGGAGGTGTTCTAATCCATTCGATGGTTGTTTTTATGAAGCTGTCTTGTTCAATGTGTTGTATGTTGCCATGTGAATGTATACGGTTACATGATCATGCTTAAAATGATGTATATTTATGCATGCATTATTTCCCTAAGCTCTAAGTACCTTTTGAAAAGAAGTTGGCTCCTATGGAGATATGATATAAATATGAGAACGATGATTTTCTTTAGTTTGGTACATCACGGTGTTGATGAATGCATAATATGTTTGTGGGAACCTCTTTGAGGTGGGATTAGGATTCCTTGGGTCTAAGAGATAGACTTTGAGATGAATGTGTAAGTTTAAGATAAATAATAATAGATAGTAATAAACTTTGATTTTGGTTTAGGTGTTACCAGTCGCCAGGTCTAAGCTCCTTCGACTGTAGGCTCTCGGTTCCTCTGCTTTCAGGTAAGGGATAAGTTATATGGGTATTTGGTAAGTCATGAGGTTATTTTAAAGTATATTATGCATTAAAATGTTTTTGATTAGAGATATGGCATATAAGCATTATCAGACAAAGATATGTTCGTGGGCTTCCGAAATCTTATGTATATGATTTAAGCATATTAATGCTATTACTAATTCCACGAACATGATGATTAAAGAAAACAATAGAAATGCTATTATTGTAAAATGTAATGCAAACTATGAGTTTCAATATGATGAATAAGTATGAGATGTTTTCGGGTTATGTCCTCTGGTGATCTGAACTCTGCTAGTAGGGGTTAATTACTAGCTTTCCATGGAAAACGTTACCTGATTGGCCATTATAAGTGGGACTGGCTCTGCTGTACTCGCCCCTTGTTGGTTACGGCCAACTTGTGGGGGAAGCCAACCTACCCCCATGGTTGGAAGATATGTATTATGATGTGATCCGGGAAATACCTGGCATTGTGGGGAATGCTGGATGCCTAGCACTGTGGTGCTAGAAGCCTCCCAAATAAGTACAGACTTATCAGCTATGGACTAACCAATAAGTTATTTATGAACAGCTATGTTATGTTATTAATCATGAGAGAATTATTTTGTTTAAATGCATTGAGAAAAGTTAAAAGCTCTCATGAAAAGAAGAAGTTTCTGATGAAAAGAAAGCTGTTCATTAAAGATAAAAGTTTCTGAAGTTCTGCTATGCTATAAAGATAAAGTTTCTGATGAAAGTATAAGTTATCTTTAAAAGTTATCAGATACCCTGTTCTTTATGAAATGTAAAATTTTATGACTATGAAAGTTATAATATTTTCAGGAAAATGTTTATAAAGAAAGATTTTCTTATCGGGTCAAGATGTTTCTAGTTTAATACAAAGTTGCCAATTATCTGATTTAAGTTAAAATAACTATGTTGTAATGAGAATATACATATGGTGACTTTGTAGGAAATGAAATAAGCTTAATCCGAAAGGTTTTGGTAATATTAACCTAATAAGAAAAAGGAGAACAATTATTTTCTATGAAAAGCGTATAAGCTATTATTATGATTAGTATAAAATACTATGCATGAGAAAAATGTTCTCCTATCCGAATATTATTAAATGAAATGAATTGATTTACATGCATCCTTATTAAATTCTCATATATCTTACCTTTACTGAGCTGTGTAGCTCACCCCTTCCACTCTTTCAGTCAACAGGTTTTAATTTGGAGCAGAGGGAGCCTTAGTCGAGTTTTGGAAGGAGCTAATTTAGTTTTATATGTATAGATCCTAAATTAGCAATTTGATGTTTAGCTTTGTAGTATTGTGTATTTTAGGATCTAATGAAAGTTGTGTTCTTTAAAGTATTAAGAGATGTATTATGTGCAAATGTGGAAATTGAATGACTGGTGGATTATGTTATATTTTGAGTACAGTGTAAATGCTCTGAATATCAAGTGAAAAGTTAAAACCAAAAGAAAAGAAATGAGAATGAAAAGAAAGAGAGAAGCTTTTGGTAAAAGTTTTGTAAAAGTTAAGTTGGTTCTTGTTAATATCAGGTTTAGGCTTGGTATTAGCATGCCGGTCATGGTCACAAATCCGGATATCGGGTTTGGGGCGTGACAGGCTTCCCATCATTGTGTATTATGTCTTAACCCTATTAAAGACATACTCAATACTTATGTCTAACTTACACACACACTAACACACATCTAAACAAATAACACGGCATAAATCATCCCTAACCATACATCTATCATGGCAAGCAACCAAAGCCTAACATTCATCTAATCATGCATCTCATCAAATCATAGACCCTAACATTCATCTAGCATGGCATCTCCTAACATTCATCCAACATACATGTCAACCAACCTAGCATTCATCTAATCATGCCATAACATATCATCATCAAACAAGGCAGCAATGAATACAAGGCGGGAAAAGGGCATGGCAATCCGACATAGGTCATAACATATATTCCAATCTCTTAAATATGAAATTAAGCATCAAACAACATAAAAATGCATGTTCTTACTAATGCATGACTTACCTTTACTTACCTTGCAGAAACTCAATACCTATGGCATTATGTATGAGTTTATGAAACAATAAAACACAATATAAACCCTAATTCTAATATGTGATAGCAAACAAGCAAACAAACATGTGAAACAAGCCTACGTGCGCAAGTAAGATTATGCATACACAAGTTACTGCCCAAAAATGCTAAAAACATAGCAGATACTTAAAGCACTAAATCTAACATCTTAACATTGCACTCAATTGTATGTCTCATGTCACATTTCATCCTATTGTGCATCCAACATAATTTTCTCATCGTTCCCTTCATTTAATCATGAATTTAAAACCATCCTCTTTCTGTAGGTTTCAGTCCATATTCTGGTAGGGGTAGTACCAGTTGGGTCTTGGTGTGGTACTCTGTCCTGGTCGAGGAGACTCAGGACCATATCTGTGTCGTGGGTTGCTTGAGAGGTCTACTAATGTTGTTTTGGTGTAGACCTTGGTTAAAAGGTGATGGGACATGACCCACACCTTCCACATTGCTGGTTGGGAGATGACCATCACTACTCATGACATCCACTGCATGACAGACTTACAGTTTGATGGGGTCCCGATTAGTCTAGAGGATGAGTCGGGCATTCGGTTGGGCATAGACTTGCTGGGGAGGATGTATGCTATTGAGACAATTCGCTATACTGGTCTTAAGGCAGATTTCATGCATCGTCCACAAGGGACGGCTAGAGAGTGCCTTTAGATGGCTAGGGTCTTTCTACTGTACCTATTAGGGGGGTACCTGCTCGTAAATGGTGGACAGATGGTGGCTTTGAGGTGGTTGGCCTTTTTCAAGACTTTGAGAGGACTCGGGCTACCAATTAGGGCCAGTATGCTTGGCCTACTTCTACTCCTCCCTGGTTACTCTCAGTCGGGGGACATTGCACTAGCTAGTGGGGCCTTGGAAGCTCCTTGAGGTTAGTTCTTCTCTCTTTTCTCTTGAAGTTCATGCATTCTTATAGTCATACATCCACATGCCATATAGGTTAGGGCTATGTACCATATTCTTGTTAACGGCATCATCCATACCCATATCTTGCAAGCTGTTACCCTACCATATGTATCTTACAAACTGTACCATATTTGAACCTTGCAAAATATCATCTTGCAAACTGCTCTTTCTAAATCTTGTACACTATCATATTTTTAATGCTGGGCCGTGGAGTTTTGGTCTTATTGCCAGGGGGGCTGTGGTGGACTTGAGGTGGATCACCTTGCTTCGAGCTCACCTTGACAGGCTCTCTCCTGAGGATGTAAGTTAGGCACATGCTACTTTCACTATTTACATGCTCTTTAAGGTTCTCTTTCTAACCCCATGTGTTGTTACAAATCATGTGGAGCCCTTAGGTTGGAGCTGCCCCTGTAATGGACTTGGGCTTGGAGGCAACTGCTATTGTTGCTTCTAGTCTTTCTCAGCCCCTTGAGGGTGATCTACTAGGCAGAGAGTGTGTGCTGCCAGCTGGCGAGGGAGGATGCGCCTCGGGTTCCCATGGACCTTCCAGTGTTCATGCTTGCTTCTCATTCCATGATAGATGTGGAGTATGGCTTGTGGAGGCCGAGCATCCCCATCACCAATTGAGTCACGGATGAGCTAAATTATGACATGTTCAATGGAACTCGCCTCATGCCTTCCCTCACTGTTCTAGTATGTGTTCTTGCTCTTTCATTTCCTTTAATCAGTCATCATCTACATCCTTGAACATTAGTAACTCTTAAATGAAACACTTGTGTCAGTAGGGCCCTTCTGCCGGTGCTCTTATTGAGCCTTCCCGTTTGCCTTGGTTGGTCTATGCTTACGGCCTTAATGGCTTTGCTCGAGAGAGCCCTGTTGGGCACAATACAAATGTCACGAGCTACCCCTTCCCTAAAGGCACACGGGTGGTGAGTTCTCTTCCATTCTTGTTCTCTTTACTTTCTATTCTCACATCCCAACACTTGTTTAAACAACCTTTCCTTCAAAATTTAGCCTACTATCTAGGAGCATAAGGAGCTCGTTTTGCTTGCAGGAAACCTCAAGTTGGAGTTGACTAAGTACTCCCGGTAGTTGTACGGAGGCGGCGGGGATGATGATGATGATGATGGTGATGATGGTGCAGGAGATTCAGAGTCAACTCCGAGCCATTAGCCAAGGAAGAGGCATTTTCGATGATCCTGTAGATAGACAGACATAGACATAGACACAGCATAGCATACTTTTTCTTTTTGTTGCTTTTATTATTTTTCTTTTCTTTTTTAGCATACATGCTTGCACTTTTAGACTTTGTTTGAGACATTGGGTTGTATTTTAAGAACACCTTTTACATTTATGCTTTTATTTGGGATATGTACTTAAATTACAAACTTGTGAGAACTTTTATTTCAACCAATTGTTCTTGGAAACCCTGTGCTTGAATTGTGCCTTGAGTAGTCTTTTTAGTCCCTGCCTTGTACCTTCCCATATCACTAAGTTAAAGTGAATGATTTTTATTTCTTGATCCCAAATTTTTGCCAAGGTCTTTGACCTAATGGGATCCCTCTAACTTTTGCATGGATTGTCTTTCGGTTTTCAAAGCATTAAGGCTCCTTGTACCCGGCTTTAAAAAAAAAAATGAAGAAGGAAGATCTCTAAAAATTTATACTCCAAATGTTCTCTTTAAAAAAATAAAAAATAAAAGATAAAAAAGATAAAGGAAAAGAAAAGGCGAAGACCTCTAAAAATTTAATACTCCAATTTACCTTGATAAACTCCTTGCTGCGGTGGAAAAATTATATCTTGTACCCGGCATATATGCCGGGTACATGATATACTACCTCGCTGCGGTCGAGTCCACCAAGCATAAGTGAAAGATGCCAGGTGCAAGATATACTACCTCGCTGCGGTCAAGTCCACCAAGCATAAGTGGAAGCATGGTCATGATCTAATACAAAAAATATTGTATATCCCATTAGTCATTAATTCTAGCATTGTAATCAACACGCCACTTGGACATCTTGTGTTTAACTATGATCTATTATTATATATATTTTATACTTACAAGATTTATAGTTTCTCAACTTAATATATCACTTCTTTCTTTATTTATTAAATATTACTAACTTTGTTTTCTTTGCTAAATTTACTTTTGAATTAATAATAATTCATTTGCATAGGAATTTACTAAATTAATTAAAAGTGATTTTTTATTTAATTAAAATGATTTATTCTTGAAAGATAATTGTACAAGTTTATTTTCACGCTTATTTATGTTGTATTATTTTCTATTAACCTTATAATATCATGAAAATTTATTTGAAAGTTTGTTTTTCAATTTCTTTTAGATATTCTTAGTCAATCTTGCTAATATTTACAAATTTAATACAATTATTTTTATTTTAATTAATTACTAAATTATTTATGACATCATCATGGTTTAACCTTGATTAAACCTCAATCCAACGTTAAAAATCTTAAACCTCTACCTTTATTGGTTTTTTGAATGGTCCGGGTCTGAAAACCATGCCCAACATATGTATAATTTATCCCAAGAAAAAGCATAGTTGGTGAAGATACAAAATTTGATAAGAAAATTATATATATATATATGTGTGTGTGTGTGTGTGTGTGTGTGTGTGTGTGCGTGTGTGTAACTAACCTGTTAGGGTCATATTTTATTGTAATTGGCTAATCCTTTGATAAAATTCACTTTGCTTGTAATTGGGTAGATCTAAAATAGGTTTATTACTTTAAGAAACATGTTGTTCAAGTTAAGTATTAAAGACATGAAGATTAGTCCAAGAAACAAGTGAAGAAAAGCTATTCATTAAGTCTCGACAGATAGCTTGACAGACCTGCTATCGAAACTTAATGTGACGCTTGATAGATAGCTCGATAGCGGTTCGATCTATTGAGACTTACGATTTTCAGTTTTCCAGATCTAAAATTCTGTCTAGGCTTGTATAGTTATTTAAGGTCTATTTTTTCACAACCCTAGACATATATAAGGCTTAATTTAAGAGCCGTCACACACGGATACAGAGACCAAGAGACTTATTTTTTCTGTGTAAAGCTACTGCGTTTGTATGCTATAGAGTTTTGTAACCAGGTGCTTCTAGATCTTCATTGTTGATGAAGTGAAGAAATTTGTAGCCAACAACATCTGTTCAAGTTGCTGGAGTCAGTCATATATTGGGATCTGTGCAAAGGGTTAGTCACAAATTAGAGGTTTGTGCATCAAAGGAAAGAAGGCTACTACAAGATCAAGTCCAATTGGGTATTGGAAAGAAGGTTCAACTGTAGGCTGGTATTTTAGGATAAGCTAAGATAGTTAGTAAGATTCCTTATACTTGTAACCGCTTGATTGTTGATTAGTAGATTCTTGGGAGTGGTGACCTTAAATTCACCAGGTGGGGTTTTTGCCTTGCGAAATTTTCCCCATTTGTCAACAAATCACCGTATCAAATTTATTTTCCGCTGCATTTAGTATTTTTTGTGATTTGTTGGTGCCTTCATGATTTACATGCAAATTGAATCTAATTAATGAACTTGGGTAATTGAATTAATTAACCGGGGTCAAGCTATCTTAACCCAACATAACCTATTGTGACCACCCTAATAAAAATGTTGAACACCCTGACTTGAAAATTACAAAAAGTTGAGTTCAACAAAAATAAGAATAATGCTACATTCATAACATTTTTATAATAATTTTACAACAAATCTAATGTGGTAAGTTGTTACTAATAGTAATTTGGGCTCAATACTAATATTATTTTTTTACCCACCAATAACAACTTTTTGCATAAGATTTATTGTAAAAATATTGTGGACGTAGCATTACTCCAAAATTAATTCTGCCTCCCAAACGTAAACCTTATTCCCTTTTATAAAAAATAAAATAAAATAAAAAAACTGCAAATACAACAATAAATATTAGCCCAAATAACAACAAATATAAACCAAATAAAAACCAGATAAGACCAAACAACAACAAGTGATCTAATTATTCAACAAAAAGCCTACTATAAAACAAAAAGATAAGAACTGCCAAACATTCAAATTTGTAGTTGGTTCAACCTTTTCATTAAAAATAATCTCTAATTTCATTTTTTTTCCCAAACAATAGTACCAAGAAAAATATTGTGGTTGTTAGTTCTCTTTAATGGTGATAACAATTATATTCTTTTTGGCTTTGAAGTCACAACAATTTTACTCTCCTTAGTGACTTGACTTACAATTGTAGCAAATATTCAATTATATTCATTTCCATTCTTTTGTTGTTAGTTAAATTCATATTTGCTTTATCTTTCTCACTATCTAAACTGTTAAGTCAAGAAGCCCAAGTGCTGGTCCGCAATCTCATCTATAAAAAATAAATTTTAATGGGCCCAAATCAAAAGGCCAATGTTTCTTGGTTTTTTCCCCACACAATTGGCGCAATTTGTGGGAAACCACCTTGAATTCTTATGTACCATTTGGGGAGCTTGGAGAATGGCAGATCCAGAAAGAAGTGAAACAGTGGCCCAAAGTGATGTGCGGGAATCTGTTGGTTCAGGGCACAGGGAGAATCAGGTGAATACAAGACTGAGGAGAGCCCAATCACGAATTGTGTCTTAGAGCACTTTTAGGAGAAAACCTGTGCATTCTGTTCAAAGGAGCTAGGATCACTCGGTTTCCTCAAGACCCACCCCAAAGGACCAGGAGATGGTCGAACTTTAAAGTCAAGTTCGCCAACTACATTAGCAGCTTCGCCAAATGGTGAATTTAAGAGACCATAGAAGCCCTAGGCCCAGTCCTAGCTCCAGCTTAGTAGAATAGCGTATTCATAAGAGGAGAAGAACTAGAAGTTCTCAAAGCAATGATTACAGGGAACTCTTCCTCTCTGTAAGAAGGGAGAGGCATCCTTACCAAAGAAACAGGACCCTGCTTAAAAATATGGGGAGGTTGATGCTATGAATAAAGCCTTACACCAAATATCTCGTTCACCTTTCTTTGATTATTTAGAGGATGCAGATCTCCCTCACTGTTTCACCCAACCCACATTCATTATTTCTAACGGCAAAACAGGCCAAATGGAGCACGTTAGTCATTTTGATCAGAGAATGATCATCCACTCCAAAAATGAGACCCTTATATGAAAGGTTTTTCCTTCCAACCTCGGCCCCACTACAATAAGATGGTTCGACGGGCTAGAAGAAGGGTGCATAGGGTCATATGAGGAATTGACGAGGGCATTTAAGGCTAGGTTCCTGATATGCAGTAGAATCCTTAAGCCCCTTAACTCCTTGCTCTCCATGGCCATGAAAGAAGGAAAGTCCCTTAGGGGATACTTCGACAGATACTGGGAGCTCTTTAATGAAATTGAGGGAGATTTTGGAGGTATGGTTGCTAGCACCTTTAAAGTAGGACTGCCCATGAACTCCGACTTGAGGAAATAACTCACTATGCACCCTGCCATAGATATGTATCAATTAAAGGATAGGATAGAGGAATATAAGAGGGTAGAGGATGACCAAGTTCAGGTTAAGGGGAATGCCAAGGTCTTCACACCAGATAGAAGAGATCCTTGGCCAGATCGTTTTGGGCCCAATTGGTCTTGGAGAGAGTTTTACGGCCAAGCACGGTAGCATAATGCGCAGACAGTGAATTTAGTGTTCAAGGAGCCAGTGCACATAATACTAGAAAGGATAAAAATGAGCCTTATTTTAAGTGGTCGAATAAGATAGGAAGGGAACCCGCAAGAAGAAACCAAAACCTATACTGTCAGTACCATCAGGATTGAGGCCATACAACCAAAGAATGTAGGACCTTGTAGGATTTTCTTGACTAACTGATCAAAATGGGAAAACTTAAACAATTCATGCATCAGCCATCCAAACGGGGGAAGGGGGCATAAACAAGCTCTAGACCTCAAAAGGACACGACACCTCGCCCACCCATGGGAATCACTAGTGTCATTTTTGCAACTCTAGGAAAAGGAAGGGGGACTGGACCCTTATTTGGGGTCATGACAATTACCCTACTTGCCCTTACAGGGAGGGACCATAAGGTGGCTAAGTGAAGAAATGGTGAGGAAGAGCCAGTCCTCGGCTTCTCAGATGTTGACAAAGTAGGAACCATTCCGCCCCACATGACAATGCTTTAGTGGTGACCCTCTGAATCAAAGGCTATGACGTAAAGAGAGTGATGATGGATCAAGGAAGCAGGGCTGAGATCATGTACCCCGATTTGTACACGGGATTCGGGCTGAAGCCGGGAGATCTCAGTGAGTACGATACCCTATTAGTCAGATTTGATGGAAAGATGGTAATCCCTAAGGGGATGATTAGACTACCCGTTCAAACAGGAATTGAAGTGGTAGAAGTTGACTTCATTGTTGTGGATGCGTTCTCCCCTTACACTGCTATCCTAACAAGGCCATGGCTTCATGTTATGGGTGCAGTGTCCTTAACCCTTCCCATAAAAGTAAAATATCCAACTAAGGAAAGCATCGAAGAGTTATTAGGCTACCAGACCATAGCCAGGCAATGCTTGGTGGCTATTGTGAGATGCCAAGCACCACAGGAAGATTCGTTGCAATTAATGATAGGTGGGATAGAAGCCCCAAAGAGGGTCAGAAAAGCAAATGCTCAATGTGAAAAACTTGAGAGGGTGGTCATCGGTTTGGATGTGGATAGGTACTTCCAGGTAGGATCACAACTCCCGCCTGCCAAGAAAGGCGAGCTCTTGGATTTTCTCAAGGGCAATATAGACGTTTTTGCATGGAGTGCATATGAAGCGCCAGGGGTCGACCTGAATTTCATATGCCATCACTTGAATGTGAACCCGTCTATAGTACCTAAGAAGCAATGCCTTCGACGGGTGTCCACGAGCATATGGATGATGTAAAAGAAGAGGCCAGTAAACTGAAAAAGGCCGAGGCTATCAAAGAGGTTTTCTACCTTGAATGGCTGGCCAACACTGTCGTGGTTAAAAAGAAGACAGGCAAATGGAGAGAATGTGTGGACTTACTTACCTCAATAAAGCCTGCCCTAATGATCATTTTCCTATTAAAAGATTGACTAGCTTGTAAGTGCAACCTTTGGCCACCCTCGAATGAGTATTTTGGATGCTTTTCAAGGGTACCACTAAATTCTATTAGCATTGTCAAATCAGGAAAAAACTGTCTTCATCACCCCCAACAATTAACTACCACTACCAGGTGATGTCTTTCGGATTAAAAAATGTAGGCTCCACCTACCAAAGGATGGTGACTTGGATGTTTGAAGCTTAGTTGGGAAAGAACGTAGAAGCCTACATAGATGATATGGTAGTTAAAGTATAGAGGTATCTAAACATTTGGCATACTTGGATGAAGTTTTCATTATCTTAAGGAAGTGCAAGCTACGCTTAAATGCCTCCAAATGCTCATTTGGGGTAGGATCAGGAACATTCTTGGGATACATGGTTACGCACCAAGAAATAGAAGTCAACCCCAAGCAGATTAGGGAAATCTACAACCTTCACCTCCTAGAAACCCAAAAAAGGTAGAAAACCTAATCAGAATGACAACCGCTTTGAACTGGTTTATTTCTAGTTGAAAAGGTATGAATGTGTTGGGAAATTTAGACCCCAGTTGAGAGAATTAACAAGTTTTAAACCCAAGTTGTTAATTAGATTTATTATGAATAAAACTTGTTAAAACAAACAAACATCAATATCATGTCAATAATGAATGCAGCGGAAAAGTAAATAAGACAAGATATGATGATCCAGGAAAACCAATGAAACCAACCAGTTTCACAGTAAAAAACCTGGGCGATAGTAAAGAGAAGTTTCAGATCTAGTACAAAACCTTTGTCCCTAGACTCTACAATCCCCGTAGATGAACTCACAGCAGAAAGCTTCTATCACTTCAGAACCTTTGAACTCTTCAATATATGAACGCCACCCTTTTTGTTGCACAGATCCCAGTACATAACTAACTCCTTTGCACAAATCCCAGTACGTGACTCACTCACCAACTTGTGGAAGAAGATGTTGGCTACAAAGTTCTTCACTTCATCAAAAATGAAGATTAAGAAGCACTTGGTTACAAAACCCTAAGCCCCTAAGCTGCAAAGACGCAGTAGCTTCTTTTAGAGAGAATAAGGCATTGGTCACCTTTTTGCATATGTTCTCATTTTATTCTCTTTTTGTGATGGCCTCTAAAATAAGCCGTATATAGGTCTAGGGTTGTGAGAAAAGAAACCCTACACAAATACAAAAGCCTGGCCCAAAAATCAGATCTGAAAATCTGAATTCTCGTAACCTCAATAGATACCTCGATAGATAGAATTTGTCGAGACTCATTAAACCTCGATAGATAACTAGGTGTCGAGGAGGTGTCGAGAAGCTGTCGAGGGGACAAGAGTTTTCTCAATCGATCCACCAGCTGTCGAGAAGGTGTCGAGATTGCGATAAGAAACACCTTAAGAGCTCGATAGATAGCCAGTTGTAGAGAAGGTGTCGAGCAGCTGTCGAGCTATCTTTCCACAGGTGTTGAGCTATCTGTCCAGCTTTAATGAACACATTTTCTTCACTTGTTTCTTGGTCCAATCTTTATGGCTTTAATACTAGACTTGAACAACATGTTCATTGAAGCATTAAACACATCCTAGATCTATCCAAATACAAGTAAAGTGCATTTTGTCAAAGGATTAGCCAACTACATAAAATATGTCCTTAACAATCTCCCCCTTTGGCAATCCGTGACAAAACCACAATAAACAAATGAACATATGAGAGAAGTCATAAATCACTTAACTCATACTCACTGGTTGAATACAATAAAATATATCCTAACACAAACTCTTGAAAAAATTTGCAAGAAGAGAGTTCATGGCAAGTAGACTTTGACAGCCTGTATTTCTGAAACACTTTAAACAAAACTCATCAAGACATCTTAGTGTGAAACAGAAATAATAGATTGCATACAAGTATAAGAAACATGTGTATAAAGAGAGAAAAGAAACAACACATGTAAGATAGGTGAAGAAGACATACATCATCATATCATATAACAAAGATAAGCACAATGTATGTAAACAAGTCTAACCAATTTTATATTTCAAAAACAAGTCAAGACAGTTTAGTGAGTATACATAAGCACAGTAAACCTAGTGATGGCCAAATCACATTGTACCTACACATTTATCAAGAGTAGCAAAGAATATTGCGTGTTGTGTGTGAAAAACATCGCAAGATTGCATAAATGTATACATGTTATAATGATTTGAGATATGAGAAAATCACTTTAACTCACATACAATCATAACTGTTTGATGGGGACTATCACCTTCGAGGTACATTCTATAACTCCCACATCTCCTAGAATACACGCTTGCAACCATATTTAAAGCATTTTTAATCTTTTTGCTTTTTATTTTCTTTGCATATTTTCCTTTTTATTTAGAATATCATGCATGGGTATATAAGAGAGAGAAAAGAAATACCCTTGATATTTGACATTCCAATTTTGTTATGCCGAAGCAAACAAATGTAATTGACATTGCACTTTTGCTATGCCGAAGCATACATGTGTCATTCATGATTGGCGGGTAATAGTGGTGAGATGGTTATTTATGCCTTTCTCTTTGGATTTTCTAGTCCTACCCGTCAAAAAGAGTGATATGAGTATTAAGTCTAAGAGATCACTTAACCTTACTCATCACAAACAAGAGCCACAAAGCTCACTTGCTTAGTTGTGCATAGAGATGCTCATCTAAGCTACAAAAGATACACAATTTAGAAAATTTTGTTTCAATGGCCATCCAAGGTACACAAGTACCAATATATACAAAACACACACTGTTTTTGTATTTTTCTGATTTTTCCTTTTTATTTTTATTTTGAAAACAAAATAAAATAAAAACTAAACAACCAAACAAAAACAGACAAACAATCATGAAAGCATGAAAGAAAGATGCATATGCATGAAGGCATGATAGAAAAATGCAGATGCATGAAAGCATGATTCCAAAAACAGATAAGAAATCAAGCAAAGGAGGGTCCTACTTTAGATAGAAAGAATTAAAGTAGAGGACAAACAGAAAAGACAACTAAGTCTTAGGCTCCTTTCTCACTCACACAGCACGAGTCTTTGGTCGTGAAGATGAAAAGGAACGTGTCCTAGTATGTCTACTAAAGGACATAGAAGAATTAAAATTCTCCTGAAATTGAGTTAAAAAGCTCAAAACTTTTAATAACTCTTCAAACAAAGGTGTAGGTTCTTGAGAGGAAACCTGTGACCGTTTGAACAATTGCTTATGAGGATACAACTTAAAGCAATTAGGACGAATGTGTCCAGCAACACCACAATGGTGACAAACATGAGCAGTTTTAGAGCTACTCAGCTTCCTAGAAGGAGGTCTAACCTTAGAGGTTGACAGAGACCTCAACTTAGGACAATTTGGCCTAATATAACCAACAATATGACAATGATGACAAATGGGGACAAATTCAGATTTTTCATTCAACCTAGGAGGAGTTTTAGACATAGGTTTAGAAATTTCAGCATTAACATCAAATTGTTTATCTTTGTCTATCCTAGCAATATTAGCCTTCAACTCTTGATTATTCCTTTTAAATGGAGGAATATAAAAATCATTTTCTTTTGAGTTAGGCTCAACAACAAGTTTGGCACTAGTTAATTTTTCAACTTCAGTTTTAGATTCAACTAGTTGCTTTTCCAAACTTTTAATTTTGTCCACCAATGATGAAATTTGACTTTTAAAATTCTCATTCAAATTATTGGCTTCATCCAATTTTGCAATCAAATCATCTTTTTCAAGCTTAACCTTTTTAAATTTAGCTTTCAATTTTGTAGAACATTCAAGAGATTTCATACAAAAATTATAAAGCTTGCAATAGGCATCTTGAATATCATCATCATCATTCAACATAAGATTATGCAAATCAAAATAATCAAGAGTTTCCATGACAACGGGGGTCAAGGATCACACTCAGGAAGTTAATCCAATCAGAGTGAACCCGCTCTGATACCACTTGTTAGGAAATTTAGACCCCGGTTGAGAGAATTAACAAGTTTTAAACCCAAGTTGTTAATTAGATTTATTATGAATAAAACTTGTTAAAACAAACAAACCTCAATATCATGTCAATAATGAATGCAACAGAAAAGTAAATAAGACAAGTTATGATGACCCAGGAAAACCAATGAAACCAACCAGTTTCATAGTAAAAAACCTGGGGGGAAACCTTCCCAAAAAACAATCCACTATAATAAAGAGAAATTTCAGATCTAGTACAAAACCTTTGTCCCTAGACTCTACAATCCCCGTAGATGAACTCACAGTAGAAACTTTCTACTGCTTCAGAACCTCTGAACTCTTCAATATATGAACGCCACCCTTTTTGTTGCATAGATTCCAGTACGTGACTAACTCCTTTGCACGAATCCCAGTACGTGACTCACTCACCAACTTGAGGAAGAAGATGTTGGCTGCAAAGTTCTTCACTTCATCAAGAATGAAGATTAACAAGCACTTGGTTACAAAACCCTAAGGCGCAAAGACGCAGTAGCTTCTTTTAAAGAGAATAAGGCATCGGTCACCTTTTTGCATATGTTCTCCTTTTATTCTCTTTTTGTGACGGCCTCTAAAATAAGCTTTATATAGGTCTAGGATTGTGAGAAAAGAAACCCTACACAAATACAAAAGCTTGGCCCAAAAATCAGATCTGAAAATCTGAATTCCCGTAACCTCGATAGATACCTTGATAGATAGAATTTGTTGAGACTCATTAAACCTCGATAGATAGTTAGGTGTCGAGGAGGTGTCGAGAAGCTGTCGAGGGGACATGAGATTTCTCGATCGATCCACCAGCTGTCAAGAAGGTGTCGAGATTGCGATAAGAAACACCGTAAGAGCTTGACAAATAGCCAGCTGTCAAAAAGGTGTCGAGCAGCTGTCGAGCTATCTATCCACAGGTGTCGAGCTATCTGTCCAGCTTTAATGAACACCTTTTCTTCACTTGTTTCTTGGTCCAATCTTCATGGCTTTAATACTAGACTTGAACAACATGTTCCTTGAAGTATTAAACACATCCTAGATCTACCCAAATACAAGTAAAATGCGTTTTGTCAAAGGATTAGCCAACTACATAAAATATGTCCTTAACAGAATGCATGGGTGAACATGTGACACGTGATTGCCCCTTCTCCCATGTTAAATGACCAAAACCCCATGTTCATTAATTCTTAAAAACATGGAGTTTTGGGGAGCTATTGTGGGGAGTCCACCCTTGTGGGCCGAAGAGCTGATGGGATTAACCTATCCACTAACCAAACCAAGCTCGACTGAAGCACCTAATATTCCCGAGAAGTATATTATGCTTGAGAAGGTGCTAGAAGTGGTGCCCCAAGAGAGACAAGGGATGAATGTTCAAAATGGGTATGAAACACCCTTGAACGTTTAAACTCCAAATTACAAATTATCAATTCAAGCTTATTATCAAACAATTAATGTGCGAAATATGAACATAAGCCAAACACAGAATTGATAACTAATCTAAGCCAAATATAAACACATCCACAGCAGTAAATATAAGGCAAAGATAAAAGAAAGAATGACGCAAACACAAGGACAACACACGATGTGTTATCGAAGAGGAAATCGAAGCCCTCGGCGTAAAACCTCTCCACCGCCCTCCAAGCGGTAAATAATCCACTAAAGAATGTAGTTAGGATACATGAACAGCAGAAGACCCTCCAAGCCTAATCTACCCAAGTACCTAAGCCCTCAAAGCTTCTTTCTCTAACGAGGTTAAACCGAACCTATTTCTTCTTTAGCTTCCCGGATTCCGCTACTAGACCATAGCATCAACCAATGTAGATTGGTTCCTTCCTAACTGCCTCCCAACAGCACCAAATAAACCTTCTCACGAATGTGGGTACGGTGAGAAAAGGATTTGGTCAAAAGCCTCTCAAGGATTGAACAATGGAGAGGGAGAGAGTAGAGGAATTTGAAGAGTCTCCAAGGTAAATATTGTGGATGAATCAATCTTGTTTTTCTCTAGGGGTTCTCTCTAAAGTTCTCTCTGGAAGCTCTGCTCATTTGGTGGGTATAAGGGTCTATATATAGAGAGGTGAGAAAGGAATGCGAAGAGTCAGTTTTTGCCAAACAGGGTGTTTTGGCGGTTTGGCCTCGTGACTGGTCTGAGTCGCGAGTTCAAGCCGCAAGATAATGGCCTGGCTAGCCTGGAACTTTTGTCCTATAGTGCAATAGCTGGCGTGACCCTTCAGCTCCCCGCATGCTTCTCACGTGCCAGCAGTTGGCGGCTTACAGCTGTGAGTCACCCACGAGTCCTAGCAGTTGGCAAGCTGTGATGACTTCCTTTGGGCAAGAATTGTTAGGTGTCCATGGGTTTTCCCTTATTCCTCCTAAGATGTATTCATGCCATTATTTCTGCCAATCCATGGTTGTTACTCCCCATCATGTCCGTGGTGGTATATGCTAGGAAATAGAACAGGTTTGCTATATTTCTTCTAAATCCTTTTTACATTAGTCATGCATTAATATTAGAAGAAATTAATGATGAGAAATTAATATTTATCCATGAAATAGCATAAGAGGAAAGAGATTTCAAAAGTTGCAACTCTGGAAATCTAATAATAACAAGGATAAATTGCGAAGTGCACTCTTGAAACTTGGGGTTGCTTGGATTTTACACCCTGAAGTTTAGACATGTTAAAGAAATTCCCCCTTTATTAGTTTTGACTGTTAAGTGACACATTAGTGTGCTGATGTATTTATTTTTTGCCAAATTAGCATTAAAAACTACACAGTTTCACTTAAAAAAAAAAAAAAAAAAAGCTGGCACATAGTCGTTGTACCAAAACTGAAAACACAAAACATTGGTGCCAATACGACACTGTTTCATCAACTCAACCTATTCCCAAATCAAAACCCCATGAACCCCATGAACTTGATAGCAGTGCAGACCCATGAACCCAGATCAAAATCCATCTAGTGTTGTCGTAAAGTTCAAAGAAATTTGCAAAAGAAGATAGTTAGGTGAGAGTTTTCCTCCATTTTTTATATTCCTTTTAACTCGAAGAATGGAAAAAGACCTAAACCAAAAGAAAGAAAAGAAATAGAGAAGAGAATTGAAACAAATTGCAATTGACAAAGCTCCACTTAGCTTAGCATAATCATAAGCATAGCCATGTTGATGTTACCCCTAATTCAACCATTACCAATTCTTTTAGAGAAAGAGAGATTAGAGGACTCAGAGATCATCAAATTTATTGGATGGGAATAGTTTGAGTTGCTAAAACGGTGTTGTACTGGCACTAGTGTCTTGTGTTTCCAGTTTGGTGAAACGATTCTGCCAACTTGGAAAAAAAAAAAAGTGAAATAGTGTCTTTTTAGGATTGATTTGGCAAAAAATAAACTCATCATTACACCACCGTGTCACTTAACAGTCCAAACTAACAGAGGGTGGAGTTTTGCTAACAAAACCAAACTTTAGGGTGTAAAATCCAATTTCTCAAACTTCAGGGTGTAAAATCTAAGTAACCCCAAATTCAAGGGTCTACTTTACAATTTATTCTAATAATAATTATAGCTCTCAACTCTCAAGAAATCAAATGATAATGGGAAAGTTTTTCTAAATAAATACATAATAAATGTTTTCCATCAATTTACTAACAGCCACAAATAAACTTAAAACCCACAACAACTTACAAGACCCACAAACACAACATCTTAAAAAAGAATACAAATACTTTTTACCACATTTTGTGTTCTACTTTATATTCTATCAATTACAACTCGTCATATGTTTATTTTTTTCCATTTTAAACTTTGACTATTTTATAAGGAAAGTTAAATAAATACGTAGCAAGTTATGATTGGTGGAAGAGCTCATAAAAACTTACTTACAAGACACACAACAACTTAAAAAATAGATAAAAAACAGAAGAGCTTATCATCATCAAAACAAAGCCTGAAGCCACAATAATTCCACACACAGAGAGAGAGAGAGAGAGAGAGAGAGAGAGATTAGTTTAGAGAAGAGTGAGACCAAGTAACCATACCTCAGCCATATAATACCACGTTAGCAACTCTTTGCAGCCTACATCTTCTTCAAGTTGGTGTGTTAGTCACGTACTAGAAACCGTGCATCATTGGTTAGTCACGTATTGAGATCCATGCAAAAGGGTGGCATTTATATATTGAAGAGTACATAGGTTCTGAAGCGGTAGAAGGTTTCTGCTGTAAGTTTATCTACAGGGATTGTAGAGTCTAGGGACAAAGGTTTTGTACTAGATCTGAAACTTCTCTTTACTATAGTGAATTGCTTTTCGGGAAGGTTTCCCCCCAGGGTTTTTTTTTTTTTTTTTCCTGTGATACTCGTTTGTTTCATTGGTTTTCCTAGGTCATCATATCTTGTTTTATTTATTTTTTCACTACATGTTTTTGACATGATATTGATGTTTGTTTGTTTTAACAAGTTTTATTTATAATAAATCTAATTAACAACTTGTTAATTCTATCAACTGGGATCTAAATTTTCCAACAATATTAAATAGTAAAAATAAGTTTTTGTGTGTCAAAATAACATTTGACATAGCTCATTCAATATTAGTGCTCTTAGCCTAAACCATAACTAAAAATTATGGTTAACTGTGAAAACAATTTGAGTTGAAGGAAAGAGAACTTTTCCTCCATTTGTTTATTGCAACTCTTTATAGACAAATGGAGGCATTAGAAATAAAAACTTAATGTATATTGTACCTAATTGCCATGTTTATTGCAACTCTTTACTAACAGTTTTTTTAACACTTGAATCTTTTTCTTTTCATTAACATTTTTTTTTATTGAATTATTATCAATTTTTTAAAAAACTATTCAGCTTCCTAATACACGGCATTAATCTACTAATTTTTAGGAATATTTTTTAAGAAATTAAGGGAAAAATATGTTCCTTGACACAGTAAAACTTCAGAGAGACAAAGGGGGTGTTTGGTGAGTGTTTTCAAATAACACTTTTCAGTTTTTAAACAACATTTCACGCATTTTCACACACTTTTTCACCCACACGTATTTCCACAAAAATTTTTAAACAACATTTTTCAGTTTTTAAATACATGTACCAAACGGGCTCAAAGCCTGGCGTCTTATATTGTTCAGCTTTTTCACTATTCACGAAATTATGGCACCTATTTAGAAGGAAATGAATCATGGCACTTTTTTCGGCACCTGTGTTTATTTTTCTTTTCCTTTTCGTATTTTTTATTATTTATTTTTACCGCATTTCAATTTGATTTTTAGTAATTATGAAAAGGTTATTTTTATCTTTTTTATTATTATTATTTTTTAATAATATGAAATATACTTAATTGAAACTATAGAAAATCTTGAGCATAATAATAAGTTCGGATAAATTCTAAATGAACTTGTATTGACCTAAATTGTAGTTTATTACATATCAAATTTTATAGGACAATTATGATTGTTTACCATTGTTTATTTATTAATAACGAGAAATATTTTTAATTCTTTTTTTAACATTGTCTTTCTATCTTGTCCTAGCCTAAAATATTGGCTCCGCTTCCGCTACTACCCATTGATAACGTGGTGGGCTTTGTTAATGAGTCAACCACCTTGGTGAAGCAACTGATTAGAGGAAAACGAGAGCTTGATGTCATTTCGATCATCGGCATAGGTGGGTCGGGGAAGACCACACTTGCCAAAAATGTCTACAACAATTTTTACGTCAAGACTTACTTCCACTGCCGCGTGTGGGTATATGTATCTCAATATTTCAGATTCAAAGAGCTGTTGATTCAAATTTTGAAATCTGAGATGCGAAAACCAGAATTTAAGTTTCGTCCTATTCAAGACTTACTACCAAAGAAAATGACACTCGAAGACATGCATGAGGAAGATTTAGAAGACACGGATGAGAAATATTTAAAAGACATTTTGCACGAATACTTGAGTGGGAAGAAGTACCTAGTAGTCTTGGACAACGTTCGGACAATCGAAGCCTGGAATAAGGTAAAAATTGCTTTTCCTATTAGCTTTAATGGCAGCAGAATATTAATCACAAGCCGTGAAAAAGAAGTGGCTTTACATGCAAGCGGTGGTACTCCTCCATACCAACCCCCATTTCTTGACAAAGATGACAGCTGGGAACTCTTGAGAAAACAGGTTGGAGAATGTCCTCCCGAGCTTGAGGAACTGGGAAAACAAATTGCAAAAAGTTGTTATGGCTTACCGCTTTCAATTGTGGTAATGGGTGGCCTTTTGGCAAAAGAAGAGAAGGAAAAGACAAAATGGGAGAAGTATATTAACCCCGCAAATTGGAATCCTACTAGGGATAAAAGCAGCAGATGTAAAGACATACTGGACTTAAGCTATAATCACCTTCCTCCGCACTTGAAACCATGCTGCTTGTATTTTGGGATACATCCAGAAGACTATGAAATCCCTGTAAGTCAACTGATCCAACTTTGGATAGCTGCGGGATTCATAGAGAACACGGGAGATAGAATCTTGAAGGATGTCGCTGAAGACTACTTGAAGGAGCTCATTGATCGAAGCTTGATCCAGGTGGCTAGCAGGACAGATAGGGGAGCAAAGACATGTCGCATCCATGATCTTCTGCGAGACCTCTGTATATCTAAGAGTGAGGAAGAGAAGTTTTTTGAGGTTCGTAATGATGTTAAAATTTTATCATCGGATAGGTCGCACAGACTAAATTGTAGTTTATGTTTATATCAAATTTTACAGGGCAATTATGATTGTTTACCATTATTTATTTATTTATTTATTGATAACGAGAAATATTTTTATTCTTTTTTTAACATTGTCTTTCTATCTTGTCCTAGACTAAAATATTGGCTCCGCTACTACCCATTGATAACGTGGTGGGCTTTGTTAATGAGTCAACCACCTTGGTGAAGCAACTGATTAGAGAAAAACGAGAGCTTGATGTCATTTCGATCATCGGCATAGGTGGGTCGGGGAAGACCACTCTTGCCAAAAATGTCTACAACAATTTTTACGTCAGGACTTACTTCCACTGCCGCGTGTGGGTATATGTATCTCAATATTTCAGATTCAAAGAGCTGTTGATTCAAATTTTGAAGTCTGAGATGCGAACATCAGAATTTAAGTTTCGTCCTATTCAAGACTTACTACCAAAGAAAATGACACTCGAAGACATGCATGAGGAAGATTTAGAAGACATGGATGAGAAATATTTAAAAGACATTTTGCACGAATACTTGAGTAGGAAGAAGTACCTAGTAATCTTGGACAACGTTTGGACAATCGAAGCCTGGAATAAGGTAAAAATTGCTTTTCCTATTAGCTTTAATGGCAGCAGAATATTAATCACAAGCCGTGAAAAAGAAGTGGCTTTACATGCAAGCGGTGGTACTCCTCCATACCAACCCCCATTTCTTGACAAAGATGACAGCTGGGAACTCTTGAGAAAACAGGTTGGAGAATGTCCTCCCGAGCTTGAGGAACTGGGAAAACAAATTGCAAAAAGTTGTTATGGCTTACCGCTTTCAATTGTGGTAATGGGTGGCCTTTTGGCAAAAGAAGAGAAGGAAAAGACAAAATGGGAGAAGTATATTAACCCCGCAAATTGGAATCCTACTAGGGATAAAAGCAGCAGATGTAAAGACATACTGGACTTAAGCTATAATCACCTTCCTCCGCACTTGAAACCATGCTGCTTGTATTTTGGGATATATCCAGAAGACTATGAAATCTCCGTAAGTCAACTGATCCAACTTTGGATAGCTGAGGGATTTATAGAGAACACGGGAGATAGAATCTTGGAGGATGTCGCTGAAGACTACTTGAAGGAGCTCATTGAACGAAGCTTGATCCAGGTGGCTAGCAGGAGGACAGATAGGGAAGCAAAGACATGTCGCATCCATGATCTTCTGCGAGACCTCTGTGTATCTAAGAGTGAGGAAGAGAAGTTTTTTGAGGTTCGTAATGATGTTAAAATTTTATCATCGGATAGGTCGCGCAGACTTTCCGTCCTATGTTGCGCTCCTCAATTCATGTCTTCAAACCACACTGAGCCTTCTGGTGCCCGTTCTTTGTTCTTCTTTGACAAAGATTATCCTTCTCTCCTTAAAAAAAGTTGTTGGGAATGGGTCCGAAGAAACTTTGAGTTGGTTCAGGTGCTTCATTTTGGGAAGGCAAATCCCTACATAATTCCCGATTATATAGATCGAGAACTTCATCCATTTGAAGTACTTGAGGATAGATGATGAACTAGCGTACTGTGTTCCGGACTCCATTTGTAACCTTTGGACTCTAGAAACACTGGTCGCAAACAATGGCAGTAGGGTGATTTGCTTGCCAGTTGGGATATGGAAGCTGCAACGTTTAAGGAATCTGTATATGTCTGCGGCAATGACTTTTTGTGGCAACACAGACGTCGAAGCTCTACAGAGCCTCCAAGTTCTTTCCACTGTCGTAGTTGACCCACAAACTGCGTCTGTCATTATCGAGGGCAAGCTTCCTAATGTAAGGAAACTAGGAATACGCATGGGCAGGAATGAGTCGACCCAGAAGGATTTCTTTAAGCTGCCCAAGGGCGAGTACTGGGAATCAGGGGAAACCTTGGAAAGCCTACGTGATTTACGTCATCTTCAAACATTGAAAATTACGGATTGTTCGAAGCTTCCAAGTGGTGCAAATTCACTTCCACAGTCGATCACCAAGATAACCTTAATACGTGTGGACTTAAACAGCATGGCAGTACTGGGAAGCCTTCACAAACTTCGGGTGCTGAAACTAAAACATTGCAGTTTTGAAGTTAACCTCAATTTCACTAGAGATTTGTTTCCGGAGCTCGTATTTCTTAAATTGGATGAATTGTCCATAACTGAATGGGAACTGGAGAGAGGTGCTCTGCCACAGCTTAAGCATTTGGTTATAAAAAATTGCACAAGTTTGACCATGCTCCCTGAGGAACTTTGCAATATGACTTCTTTGCCAGATGTGGAGGTGTTATGGACCACCTTGAAATTGGCACTGATGCTTCAAGAATTGCAGATGAAGATGAAGGTCGGGTTTAACTTACAGATCTATCCTTCTCTAGGTGACAACCATTACAAAACATACCAGTGACTTCACCCGGAGAGCCTGCATGTATATTATCAACATTGGTATACTTTCTCTTCCTTTTCTTTCGAATCTAATTCAAATATCTCATATTTTAGAGTTACTATTAATTTAAGGCTCCATTTGTTGGGGTTGTTAGATATTTTTTCTAGGAATTAAAAATATTTTTGGTGGAAAATGATTTGTTTTCAATGGTTGCAAAAATGATTTTTCTGCTAATAAAATAAATCATTGCCAAGTGACTAGCATTTTTAGTCAAACTAAACACTGAAAAAAGTGGAAAGCATTTTTTGAAAAAATATATAGCTTAGACACAAATTTTGCTTAAGGGCAGTTTCTATTTTAACAAGTTTTCCCCTTTGGCTAGATGTGTAGTATCTCTTTTCTGTGCGCAATTATCTTTTCTTATTACTTAATTATGTGATGACAGAGAACTTTGAATGAAACGAGGACGGTTACTGTCATGAGGTTTGCCCTTCATTTGCTGCTGTGAAGTTCGTGGAATAACTAACGGCCCCATGGTTTTGGTGGGAGAAGTGATGGTCTTTGGTTCCTTTTCAGTTGGTCTCGTTTCATTATCATGGATTAATTTAACGCTTTAAGTTGATTTAAAACTCTAAACAAATAAATTCATTCAATTTGCACTTTGCTTTCTACTGATTTGTATTATCGTTCATGACTAGACAGTTTTAATAAATTGTTGGTATTTGCTTCTTCTCTACTAGCTGTTAAGTATCTCCATTTTTATATGGTATCGAAGGTTTCAAATCATGCATGTGACCTACAGTATGATTCTATGAAACTCAAACATGAAGATTTTGAGTAGGGCGTGATCAGAATATTTTGGTTTGATAATGAATGCAAGCTCTAATGTTTTGTGGAGCTCCGAACTCCTACAATAACATAGTCCAATTTATGGAAGACCTGAGCATTTTTTTTTTTTTTTTTTTTGGCAGTAAAATTATTGTTCTTGTTCGGCAACTTCATGCAAATTTAATTAATATATGCCGAGATTTATGAAGGTTTTATAGGATACCAGTTGGAAATTGGGATATTGCTATTGTTTATCCACAGAGAGAGAGAGAGAGAGGGATATCGAGATGCAAACTTCTTTGATCATTCAATTAATGGGAATGGTGATGTTAATAACAAATAATTTACGACAAAATTAGAGCAGAAACTAGAAGAAATAAACACAAATGAACATTGCCTCAGTGATTGAGCAACTTCAGCATTATAATAAGCATCAACGACAGAGTCTTAGTCCCAAATTTTTTTGTGTCAGCTTAATATTCAAAAAGATTAGTCAAGGTCTACTATATGTATTTTTTTTCCTCCATTCTAACCTATCCAAAATCATAGTTTCTGTTACTTCAATAATTAACATGTTCTTTTCAACTACTTTTCCTAATAATATTTTTGGTTGTTTTTTACCTCTTTTTTCATTCCTTAACTTGAATCATTTCACTCTATCTTATTGGTACATTCTTTCTCCATCTATATGCCTTTATTCATTTTTTCTAGGAATTTCTTAGAAATGTTCTTATATTTTACTAGATCCCTAGAAAGTTTATTAGAGACAAGTTCAAGACCATCAATAGAATTGTGCTACCTAGACCCAAAAATGCTTGATGGGCTTCGAGGTCTGGCTCCTCATTTACCTGTTTAAGGTGGAAAAAGAGTTTCCTACAATGGAGAAAACCTCTTGAGGCCAATTAGGTGGCCCAAGTGATGGAGTCTTGGACTCGGTACATATTCTATTATCCTGTACATGCTTCCTGAGGAGGCCCAAGTTTAGAATTGAGCTCCTCCTTAGTTGTTTCTCTCTCTTTTTCTCTCGTGTATCTCTCTCCCTTCCCCAAATTTCCAACCCCTTCTCTCACTCCTAAGGCCCCTATTTATAGACTTCTCTCAGTGGAGTTGTCATGATGATGGGGTTCCTTTCCATGTTGGTGGGCCCTTCTAGGATATATTCTTGACTAGATGGTACCCACTTCTTGCGACAGATATGACTCTCTCGAAACTTGCACCTGTCACCAAACGGTGTTTGGCAGGTGATTTCCCTCAAGGCACTACCGTTACCGTCCCATGCGGGTCCTGACTTGGTATTAATCCCCGAATTGATATGGGCCCTGATCTAACACTATGCCCAAAACTCTTAGGCATATGGAGATTAATGGATTGGGCCCATACCCGATGCCCGTACAATAGCCCCTCACGATTCCATTCCTATGTCATGGGGATGGGATCGTGGTTAGTTCCTACACGTCGATCAAGGATTGGTTGGGCTTAAATGTTTTATGTTAGTGAATTGCCTCCTCGGCGTACTGTTTTCCCTTGGGGAAATCCAACCGTTAGTCATTAAATGTGATGGACAACACAGTCTGTACTCCTTGCATGCGGGACGGCAGCAGTCATATCAAACAGTCAAGATCCATTAACGTTTCGTATACCGAGGCACACTCGTAATGAATAACTAGGGGAAGTTATTAAATTTCCCTCCAATAGCATTTAAAGACAATTTGTACTCTTTATTTCATTTTTCTCTCTTAACCTTACTTGCCTCGTCCTCTTGAGCCACATTCCTTCTATCCTAACACAAACACTTGAAAAACGTTGCAAAAAAAGAGTTTATGGCAAGTAGACTTTGACAACCTGTATTTCTAAAACACTTTTAAACAAAACTCATCAACGCATCTTAGTGTGAAACAAACATAAAAGATTCCATACAATAATATAAGAAACATGTGTATAAAGATAGAAAAGAAACAACATATGTAAAGGTAAGTGAAAAACATACATCAATATATAAAGAATATAAGTACAATGTATGTCAAAACGGTCATAAGACCAATATACAAGATGTGATGTATCTGAAATAGAAATAAAAGAAAAAAAAATACATCTAATCCTCACTACATCCCTTAATGTGCACTCTCCCCCTAACAAAAATCTCCTATACTAACCCTCCCCCTAAGTATGACTACTCTCATATCCAAAACTACTTCCCCTTTTTGTGATAAGTGACAAAGGGTAAGAGTATCAAGCAGACATCTCGTCACTGCTAGAAGAGCTAGCATCTCCATCCTCATCATCATCATCGTTGTCGAAGTCATCATCATCCTCGGATGCCTCAGATGCCTCGGGAGGAGGAGAGGGACACTCCATAAAGCCACCAAAGTAAGCCTGCCATCTAGCAATAATACGGCCGACACGGGTGTTCACCTAATACAACTCAGTAGAGAGTGTATTAAGGCAAGCATCTATACGCTGAAGCTGCGCTATGATCACATCCAGAGTTACACCTCTTGCAGAAGTAGAGGGAGTGGAGGTGGATGGAGCAGAAAGAGTGGGAGGAGCTACCGTACCGGACCACCTAGATTGAAATTGCGCCTCACTCCGTTTAACAGTAGCGGGGTCAATGGCACACATAACGTGAAAATGGTCGGACACGGGAAAGGGAACAGAAAAATGGCGTAAGTGTCCACATGTTATGATGATTTGAGATATGAGAAAATTACTTTAACTCATACACAATCATTACTGTTTGATGGGGACTATCACCTTTGAGATACATCCTATAACTCCCACATCTCCTAGAATACGCGCTTGCAATCATATATAAAACATTTTTATTCTTTTTGCTTTTTATTTTCTTTGCATATTTTTCATTTTGAGCAAATCATGCATGGGCATATAAGAGAGAGAAAAGAAATACCCAATTATGTTAAGCATTTTGACATTCCACTTTTGCTATGCCGAAGCATACAAATGTCATTTCATGATTGGCAGGTAACAATGGTGAGATGATTATTTATGTCTTTCTCTTAGGATTTACTTAATCTTACTCATCACAAATACGAGCCATAAAGCTCACTTGCTTAGTTGTGCATAGAGATGCTCATCTAAGTTATAAGAGATACAAAGTTTAGAAAACTTTGTTTCAATGGCCATCCAAGGTACACAAGTACCAATGTACACATACACGCACTATTTTTGTATTTTTCAATTTTTATTTTTATTTTTATTTTTATATGAAAAACAAAATAAACCAAAACTGAAAAGAAAAACAAACACACACAAATGAAACAAAAAAACAAAGCAATGCATAAAACTAGATTGACTCAAAATAATAAAGCAAAACACACAAGTAATGCAAACAACAACAAAAAAAAAAAAAAAAAAAAAAAAAAGAAAAAAAAAAGAAAAAAAAAAGAGGAGAAAAAGTGATAGAATCACTTGGAGCCCTTTTCCTTCTACATCTTGGAAGAACCTTTCCTTTGAGAGAATCCTTGAACCGGCGGTGAGGGGGCAGAATTGAAGCCGTTCAAGTTCGAAAGGAACATGAGGGCTTTGAGAAGTTCTCCAAGGGGAGCAAAAGAGGATGGAAACTGATTTTGAACTCCTGATGCAATCATGCTATTCCTCTTTTGAGTGGCTAACCACTTGTAGCAATTTGGACGAGTATGTCCAGCTACACCATAGTTATGACAGAAATGCTGCTTTTTTTGTTTTGGCTTTAGAGATTTAGCCTTTTTAGCCCTAGGGTTTTTAATTTCTTTCTTGTTAAGCTTAGGGGGTGCTCCTAAGATAGATTTACCCTTGTCTATATTCTCACTAGCTAAATCATTTTTAACAACATTGTTCTCAGCTTCACTATTATTAACAAGAGGAACAAAAATAGTAGTACTAGTGGAAGCAATACTAGGAGAAGAGAAATCATACCCTAAACCGGTTTGATCGGAAGCAGATTTCTAAAGACTGAGCATCTCATCGAGCTTAGCGCTTGAAGTCCTTTCCAGCTGAGCTCTAACTTGCAACAATTCTGCCTTAAGCTTCTTGGTCTTCTCAGCCAAGAAGTTATTCTCAAACCTTAATGCTCCAATAGTCTGATTTGCTTTATCAAACTTTGTAGAGATTTCTTCTCACTCAAGCTCCACATCACTAAGCTTCTTGGTGGCCAACCTATACATCTTTTCATGCTTTTCTGAGACCTTGTATAACTTTGCATAGGCTGTGTGGATGTCATCTTATTCATCCATCTTCTCAAACTTGGACTCCACCAATTCCTCTTCTTCATCCACATCTTCAACAATCCCCTCAGTAGGATTGATAGTGGCAGTAAAGGCATTCAAGATTCCATCATCCTCATGGTCGGAATCATCCTCAGGTTCGGTGTCACTCAATGTAGTAGCAAGTGCCTTGCTTTTCCCAATGGTCTTGAGATATGTGGAGCACTCTTGTTTCATGTGACTGAAATCTTGACACCCAAAGCATTTTGGTCCTGAGGGAACAGTGTACTGACCGCCATCCCTAGTATCCTTCTTCCCTTTGTCTTGTCTCTTAGACTGGGAAGAACTCGACTGTCTATGGTCCTTGTCGAAGCCCCTTGCATTGGCATTCTTCATGAACTTCTTGAATTTCCTAGTGATATAGGACTTCATCTTAGAATCTTCATCATCAAAAGACTCATCAGTATCACTGCTCTTGGTCTTCAATGCCATGCTCTTGCTCTTGTTTGATTTCTAGATCCTTGTCAAACCCAACTCATAGGTCTGGAGATTTCCAACCAGATCTGTAAAAGGAATTTTGTTGATATCCTTTGATTCCTCAATCGCGGTGATCTTGGCATGGAATCTCTCGGGTAGGGATCTGAGCACCTTTCTCACAATCTTGGGTTCAGGAATGGTTTCCCCAAGATTAAAAGCTGAGTTCACTATGTCCTTGAGCTTGGCATAGAACTCATTGAATGACTCATCCTCCTCCATCTTGATCTCTTTAAAGCTGGTAGTGAGCCTCTGAAGCTATGAATCTTTGACAGCCTTGGTTCCCTCATAGATTGTCTGGAGGATGGTCCATGCTTCCATTGCAGTTTCTGTAGAGGATATCTTCTTGAATTTCTCATTAGTGACTGCACTGAACAAAGCATTCAATGCCCTGATGTTAAAGTTTGCCGCCTTGATCTTAGCCTCATCCCAATCGAACGGCGCTTCCTTTGGCCTGGTCCAGCCTATCTCGACAGCTTGCCACACTTTCTCATCTAGAGACTGTAAGAAAGCTCTAATGCGTACTTTCCAGTATGCATAGTTAGTTTCATCAAAGAAATGAGGTATAATGAGAGACTGTCCTTTATCCATGACAAACAGGGGTCAATGGATCACACAGCAAAGATTAACTTTAACTAGAGTGTGCCTGCTCTGATACCACTTGATAGGCCAAAAACGTATTGACCACTTGTGATGAATTAATTGATTAATTAGCCAAGTTTATTAATTAATCAAATTAACATGCAAAGCACGTGGTAGCCTAAACAAATCACCAATTAAACTAAGTATGCAGCAGAAATTAAATGAAACAGTAATTTGTTTACAAATGGGGAAGACCTACACGACAAAAACACCATAAGGTGATTTTAAGGTCACCACTCCCGAGAATCCACTATTATCAAAACAAACAGTTACAAGTAAAGGAATCCCAGTACCTTATGCCAGCCTACAGTTGAACCTTTACCCCAATACCCAATTGGACTTGTTCTGTAATGACAATCTCTCTTTTTCAATACATAGCTCCCAGTACGTGACTAACCAATTGCGCGAATCCCAGTACGTGACTTGATCACCAACTTGAGAAGGACGTTGGCTGCAAAGTTCTTTTATTCATCACTCGATGAAGATCATGAAGTTGCTTGGTCGCAAAACCCTATGGTGTAAAAACACATCAACTTCTTCAAGAATTAGGGCAAACTAGGTTTTCGGTCACACTTCTTACTCTTGTGAAATTTGCTCTTGTGCAATTGTGCGTAACCTTTTTCGGCCCTTAAAATAATCCTTATATATTTTTAGGGTTGTGAGAAAAGAAAGCCCAGACATATATCCACGGATTGGATGAAAAATAGTCCTGAAAAACTGAACTTCATAAACCTCGATAAATAGCCATCTATTGAGCTAGCTGTTGGGGCACGGGCTTCACAGCTTTTTAATCCTCGATAGATGCTAGCTATCGAGTTTAATGAACATCACTTTCTGACTTGATTCTTGGATAGACTTGCATGACTTTAACACTTGAACTTGAAACCTTGTTTCTTGAAGTATTAAACACATCCTAGATCTACCCAATTACATGTAAAGTGCCTTTTGTCAAAAGATTAGCCAATTACATAAAATAGTGACATATGTTCCTAACAAGTGAAACACATATATCCTAACAATTGTTAAGGTTTCCACCCAGTCGGTGACTGAGGTTAGGCCGAGGCTAGGTTTCTGTCCTCAGTCCGTTTATAGTAAAAGTGTGTAATGTAGTAAATGAAATCTAATATATACAAAGATGATTGCTTTCATTTCATTCCATTGAAAATTACAGTGTGTGACATTTCATCATAATGGTTGCACTTAGTGGTAATATCTTTTCAAATTGCTCACGTTCCAAGGTCGGGGGAGTGGTCTTTCTTCTATATCCTCCAGGTATAAGCCCCAGCTCCTACCAATGCAGTGACTTGATATAGACCCTTCCAATTTGGAGCCAATTTCCCTACACCCTGATCCTTCATAGTTCCCACCACCTTTCGTAATGTAAGGTTAAAATTTATCAACCATCTTGTTGGCTTTATTCCGTGCCAATTTGCTTGTAATTTAAGCTTTTAGTAACCCTGTATTTAGGTGGGATCATTGTAAGGGTAGTGTGTGAGAAGACGTGAAGAAAAGCTCAAGTATGTGTAAGAAGGAAGAGTTACGCGGCTAGGACTCGCGGCTAACTTGTGGCTTGTAAGCCGCCAAATGCTGGCACGTGAGATGCACACAGGGAAGCTGAAGGGTCGCGCCAGCTGTTGCACTACAGAATAAAAGTTCCAGGCTGGCCAGACCGTTACGTCGCGACTTGAACTCGCGACTTGGACAAGCAGCGAAGTCAAGCCACCAATCAGCCCTGTTTGGCAAAAATTGACTCTTCGTATTCCAAACACACACCACTATATATAGACCCTTATACCCACTAAATTGATAGAGCTTCTAGAGAGAATTTTTGTGAGAGAAACTCTAGAGAAAAACAAGATTGCCTCATCCCCAATCTTTACCTTAGAGACTTTTCAAATTCCTCTACTCTCTTCCTTTCCATTATCACATCCTTGAGAGGCCATTGACCAAATCCTTAACTCACCACACCCACGTTTGTGAGAAGGTTTATTTGGTACTATTGGGAAGCAGTTTGGAAGGAACCAATATACATTGGTTGATGCTATGGTCAAGTAGCGGAATCCGAGAAGCTAAAGAAGAAATAGGTTCGGCATAACCTCGTTGGAGCAAGAAGCTTGGAGGGCTTAGGTACTTGGGTAGATTACGCTTGGAGGGTCTTCTGCTGTTCATGTATCCCAACTACATTCTTTAGTGGATTATTTACCGCTTGGAGGGCGGCAGAGAGATTTTACACTGAGGACTTCGGTTTCCTCTTCGATAACACATCGTGTGTTGTCCGTGTGTTTGCATCTTTCCTTCCTTTATCTTTGCCTTATATTTACTACTGTGGATGTGTTTATATTTTGCTTAGATTGTTTATTAATTCTGTTGTAAGCTTGTTATCATGTTCCGCACATTAACTGTTTGATATAAAGCTTGAATTGGTAATTTTGTAATTGGAGGTTCAAACGTTCTAAGGTGTTTTACACGGTTTTTGAACTTTCAATTAGTATTAGAGCGAGTACACTTGTTGTGGTTTAAATACCTGAGTATGATCCTTGACCCCTGGTTGAGATGGATAGGTCTCAATCTCTCAATGTTCCACCATTTTTTGATGGAAATAATTATGCATTTTGGAAAGTCCGTATGAGGGCCTTTTTGTGTTCTATTGATGATGCTGTGTGGGATGCGGTTGAGGTTGGATGGACAAGGCCAGAGGCTGCCAAGGCTAATTGGGATAAGGCTGCTCTTGCAGCGGCCAATGCAAATAGCAAGGCATTGAATGCTATTTTCTGCGGTGTCTCTCCAGAAGAATTTCACTGGATTTCACACATTACCATTGCTAAGGAAGCATGGGAAATTCTGGAGACAACCTATGAAGGGACTAAGAAGGTGAAAGACACCAAACTACGGATGTTGACCACTCGCTTTGAGGAGCTAAAGATGAGTGAGGATGAGTCTTTTGATTCATTTTATAGTAAGCTGAACAAAGTGGTCGTCGGCAAATTTAATTTGGGGGAAAAGACGGAGGATTCTAAAGTTGTAAGGAAAATCCTTCGGTCGCTACTAGAAAGTTTCCAAGCCAAAGTTATAGCCATTGAAGGGAGCAAAGATCTTGACGACATTAAGGTTCAAGAACTGGTTGAATCTCTGTAGACATATGAGTTGTCCCTGCCCTCACAGAAGAAGAGCAAATCCCTTGCTCTTAAAACAATTGATGAGAGAGTGGCATTTCATAATCCTTTAGAAGAGGATGTAGTAGATAAAGATGTGGCGTATCTTGTAAAGAACTTTCGAAAATTCTTAAAATTCAAGAACGGTGGGAAATTTGGTGACAAAGGAAAATTTCAGAATTCCGGGAGGGAGAAGAAAGAATTCCGAAGGAAAGATGATAGAGATTCCTAATCATCTCAAGGAATTACTTGTTTTGAGTGTAATGGACATGGACACTTAAAAAAGGAATGTCCCAATTATTTGAAGTCAAAAGGAAAGGTCTATGCCACTACCTTAAGTGATACTGATTCATCAAATTCTGAATCTGAAGATAGTTGTGACGGAGAAGGAAACTACTCTGCATTCATGACCATTGCACATGTGAAATCCTCGGATGATTTGGGTTCACTTGTGAAGGAACTTGGCAAATATTCTGATTCAGAGTATATTGGGATTGTTGAAGAATCAGAGACTGAAGAAGAAGAAGACACATCTAGTCTTCAAAAGAATTACTCCTTACTTTTTGAAAAATCAGGTGAGCACACCAAGTGGCAAAGGCAGCTGTGAAGAAAATGAAGAGAGCTGAGGAAGATTACAAAAGCTTGCTGGTCAGATACAAGGAGGCAAAGTGTGAGATTGAAGCCCTTAATGGTGAGCTATCAGAAGTTTACACCAAGGTGAGATTTCTTGAGCAAGAGGTAGTGCAAGCTCATGCCAAGATAGATAGGGTCTCCTCCAGGAAGTTAGATGATGTTATTTCATCTCAAAAAATTGCCTCAGACAAGTCTGGGTTAGGATACACCGGAGGAAGTAGCTCGTCAGCCAAGGTCACAAAAGAAGTGAAGTTTGTGACGGCTAAGGAGACGACTGTGGATAGGTCCAGTCCTGAGAAAATTAAGGTTGAGAAGAAGAAGAATATGGCTGATCAACGGGTGATAAATAAGTCCTGTAATCAATCAGAATCCATATATGGAGCTAGAGGGAAATCAGTTCCAAGATCACAACAGGGTCCTAGAATAAAATATGTTTGTCACTATTGTGGATTGTAAGGACATACCAGACCCAACTGTCAAAAGCTGAGAGCAGACAACACTGCAAGTGCACCTCGGTCACAAGGAAGAAGAAATGACATGAGGTCTTGGGGTGATGAGCGACCAAGAAATCAAAACCGTGATCCAGGAATGATGGACGTGATGAAGATGATCAGTGCCTTCACCAATTGCCTGGAAAGCTTCACACGAAGGTTTGATAGTCCTAATTCTCATACCCAATCCGTTAAGGATATCACCCCAAATGCACGTGACATGTGGGTGACGAAGGGTACTCATGTATAAGCATTACAACATGTCCATGCATCAATACTTCCCATGTTTGCGATTATGATTGGTTGTGTGCTTCTTGCTAGCTTTTAGGTTGTTATTTTGTGTGTGTATTTTTCTTTGGTTCAAATGTTTTTACAGTTTTGTTATGCTTTTGACCATTTTTTTTTACTGCTTTTGTGTCTAAAATCCAAAAACACATAAAAAGTAGAAAATCCAAAAAGTTTGATCGACTTTGTTGAGTTTTGTCTCAAAGCATATTTTGCCTTGTACCTTTGTACTAATGGCTTTGTGCATTTAACGAGCTTAGCTTGTCTCTCATGCACTCATATCATTGTGGAAGAAATTCTGAAATCTATGTGACTGTTGTAAATAGATCTTCAACCTTGTCATGAATAATTAGTGAATGGTTTTGTTGATCTTAAGACATGCATAGACTCATGCCTATATATCTTCCCACTTTTATTTTTATGCTTAAAAGAGCTCTCTAAATGTAAATCTCCAAATGAAAAGAGATATAGAGTTGCAAAAGCCTGTCGCACATATTAGTATTCGACTAGGAAAAAGGGAAAGCGGCCAAATTGAAATGTGTGTTGCCCAAAAAGTCAAAGGCTAATTCATCAATTGAAATATCAAAAATTTCAGGCATATATCTCTCAATGAGACTCTCTTTGCTCAAAAATGCAAATGATATGTTGAATATGGAGCCAAATGAAAAGCTTCAAAGAATTGTTATCAAGTGCTTGTGGGAGGTCATATATGCATGTTTCTATAATTGAGATAGGTCACATTATCTAGTGCTAGTTGTGTATACCTTGATTGAATTGATCATTGAAGCTTCACATTAGACTAAGGACTATCTCATTTTTGATATCCACACACAACACACAAGTCCATGTTCAATGAATGCCATATTCATTTATGTGATTGTACTTGATTAAATGTGTTTTCACATACTTAATCCTTGTTGATCAAACACAAAAAGATTTTTGAGTGTTTTAGTTTGTTTTTGGAAAGTGTTTTGTTTTTACAAAATTGTCAAAAATATCATAAAAACAGTGTTCCCCTGTTTTTGTGACTAAGTCGCGGGTTGGTCCAGTCGCATGCTCCAGTTATGAAGCTCACACCGAGAGCTTTCGCGAGTCACTGGCAGGTTAGCACCCCAGTCGCGAAAAAGAATTAGAAAATTTTTCAAAATTTGAGTTTTTGCATATTTCGCGGCTCAGTATGGCGATTTGTTCGCGGGTGGAAGGTCTAGTCGCGAGGGACACACAGAGATTTTCGTGGCTCATCTCGCGACTTCCTCGCAGGTAGATCTTCCAGTCGCAAAAAGCACTTAGAAGATTTCTCAAGAATCTTTGTTTCACAGTGTTTCGCGGTTTACCCTAGCGACTTACTGGCAACTTGTTCCAGTCGCGAAAAACGCGTGTTTTGTGTTTTAAAGTCAGTTTTCAAAAACTTTTTAGTTTTTCCCTCAAATATCAGTGACTGTTCATTGTCTTCTTTATTTCTCTCGCTCAAACACTCCGAGTCTCACTGAAAAAAATTCTATTTTTGCATCATGTCTTCCTCAAACACCAAGAAAAAGGTATGGTTTTTCCTTCTAATACTTTGTTCTTAATGTTCTGGTGTTTAGTTTCTTGGTTTGTATGTTGCATTTGTATTCTGCAATATACTTTGTTCAAACTTGGGTTTGCCCAAAAATGTTGGGTTTGATTGTTTGGGAAATGTTTTTCTCTTGTTGATAAGTTAACTATGTACTTTGTTAATGCTTCTGATTGCTTGTTTATGTCCTGAGTATTGTCTTTGATAGAGTCATTTCTCTTTAGGCATATGGGTCTTGGGGCTTTCTGTACGATTCTCTGAATGTGGTTGTTGGGTTGTTTCAGTTTACATGAGTATTGTGGGGCTAGCATTGGAGTGCTTATACTCATTTACTACTCATCATATGGTGTTTCTTTGTCTTTTGGTCTATTCTGGGTGCATTTTCCTTTAACTGACTTATAACTGAAACTAATCAATCTGATGTTTACTTCTTGTGGTATTGTATTTGGTTCGTTTCGGTGTATCTGTTATGTTGCAGTAACTCGTTGTTCATCCAGAGGCAAAGGCATTATAACCGATGATCCGTCAACCCCAGTTGCTAAATGGACACGATTATCGTCTACGTCATCCAAGGAATCTATCATTGAGAAATTTAGGACTCCTACTGACTCACAGACCTACATAGACATCTTCAAAGAGTCTACTCTCATTGTGGAACGAGTCGTCAAGTTTGATACCCTAGGGGCAACTTTTATCCCTCACATTTTTGAAGGAAGAGATTGGGCTGACCTTTTTGGAAACATTGTGGATCCTATTGAAGAACTGGTCAAGGAATTCTACTCCAATGCTAGATTCACAGGTGTAGAGTTAAAATGCTGGGTACGAGGAACAGAATTTTCACTAAATGTAGACTACATTGCTAAGGTACTTAGCATCTCCAGACCAAATAATGTGAATCGAACTCCATACGATGACAGGGTTCTTCAGGCACAAGACATCCTTCAAGTCCTTGGGAAAGAACATGAAGTGGGAAGCACAGGGTCATCTATAAGCACTGCATTGTTTTCGCCCGAACTGACAACTCTAAAGCTGATCATGTTCTCCAATCTCTACCCTCTGTCAAATACTACCTTCATCAATCTTGGAAGAGCTCAATTTCTGTGTGACCTTATTACTGGTGCCCCAATTGACATTTGTGCTCATATATTCCAAATCATTGGGAAAACATCGGCTCGTTCAGTAACACGAACAATCCTTCCATTTTGTAGTCTGGTTATGAAGATTGTTCTTCGTGAAGGTGTTAGCCCTTCATCAGATGAGAAGTTCTTGTCTTGTCCTAGACCAATATCTCAGTACTCTCTCCAAGCAAGCAAGAGTCACTCCTCCAAGAAACCTAAAAGTGAGCCATCCACTCATGCTTCTCCATCTGCTCATACTACTGCTACTCATGTACAATCAACCAGCACCCCATCTATTCCTCATGGTTTCCAAATTCCAAGGCAAAGTTACTTCAGTGAAAATGTACTTTAGCGGATTTCTGATTTGGAACGGCTTATCAACTACTTTCACAGTCAAACTCAAAGGCATCTCGGAACCATTAAGTTACAGTTAGATAACATACAACAGAAGCTAGAAGACAGTCTTTAGCTATTCGTGCCAAAAAGGGGGAGAGCAGCACAGTAAGGGGGAGCGAAGCTTAAACAGGAAAAGGAGGGTGTATACTGAAAGGGGGAGTGTTTTTATAGCTATTATACATACTTTGCTGCTTTAAAAGCTTTTATATTTATTAATATGGTTTTATACTTCTGGAAAACTTGTGGCTGGTACAGTCTTTAAAGTTTTTATTGATGATGTTATTCAGTTTATTCAGCATATGTTCTGTTCTGTTCTGTTAAGTTGTTTTGTACCCATGTTACTTATGTAAGCTTTAAGGGTTTGTTTATGCACTCTTGTAGGCCTTTGTGGTTTGTGCCATGCTTTATGCAGCCTTTGCGCTTTGTTAAATCAGTACTTCTAACCTAATGCTATGCATTCCTTTTTAAGTACTGTCACTCTTGTGCCCGTGTAGGATTTTTCCTAGATGCACATACTTTCTGTTCTGTGCATTGGTTGAGTGTTGGTCATTCAAGTGATTTGCCTTGAGTTAGTCAACTTGAATGTCCGGATGTTCATTCCAAGTGTGAATGAGCATTGTGATCACTTGGTTATAGTGATTGCATGCTTTGGTCTTGCCATGGTTTATTGCTTTACTCCATTGTTCTTGATCACATTATGCTTGCTCCATTTGTATTACAAGTTTTTCTGCATACAATGAACTTATTGTGTTGTTATGTTTCAGGAGTTCTTGTTCTTATGGTTCTAAAGTTTCACAGATTCTAGAATTAGGTGTGAGTGAGTTTTCCAACTGTTCCCAACTCACGTGTTAAGTCTAGAGTTTGTTTTAGGGTTTTGTCACGGAAGAGCCAAAGGGGGAGATTGTAAGGTTGAAATTTATCAACCATCTTGTTGGCTTTATTCCGTGCCAATTTGCTTGTAATTTAAGCTCTTAGTAACCTTGTATTTCGGTGGGATCATTGTAAGGGTAGTGTGTGAGAAGATGTGAAGAAAAGCTCAAGTATGTGCAAGAAGGCAGAGTTTCGCGGCTAGGACTTGTGGCTAACTCGTGGCTTGCAAGCCGCCAAATGCTGGCACGTGAGATGCACATAGGGAAGCTGAAGGGTCGCGCCAGCTATCGCACTACAGGACAAAAGTTCCAGGCTGGCCAGGCCGTTACGTCGCGACTTGGAAAAGCCGTGAAGTCAAGCCGCCAATCAGCCTTGTTTGGCAAAAACTGACTCTTCGTATTCCAAACACACACCACTATATATAGACCCTTATACCCACTAAATTGATAGAGCTTCTAGAGAGAATTTTTGTGAGAGAAACCCTAGAGAAAAACAAGATTGCCTTATCCCCAATCTTTACCTTAGAGACTCTTCAAATTCCTCTACTTTCTTCCTTTCCATTGTCACATCCTTGAGAAGCCATTGACCAAATCCTTAACTCACTACACCCACATTTGTGAGAAGGTTTATTTGGTACTGTTGGGAAGCAGTTTGGAAGGAACCAATATACATTGGTTGATGCTATGGTCAAGTAGCGGAATCCGGGAAGCTAAAGAAGAAATAGGTTCGGCGTAACCTCGTTGGAGCAAGAAGCTTGGAGGGCTTAGGTACTTAGGTAGATTAGGCTTGGAGGGTATTTTGCTGTTCATGTATCCCAACTACATTCTTTAGTGGATTATTTACCGCTTGGAGGGCGGTGGAGAGGTTTTATGCCGAGGACTTCGGTTTCCTCTTTGATAACACATCGTGTGTTGTCCATGTGTTTGCATCTTTCCTTCCTTTATCTTTGCCTTATATTTACTGCTGTGGATGTGTTTATATTTGGCTTAGATTGTTTATCAATTCTGTTGTAAGCCTGTTATCATGTTCCGCACATTAACTGTTTGATATAAAGCTTGAATTGGTAATTTTGTAATTGGGTGTCCAAACGTTCTAAGGTGTTTTACACGGTTTTTGAACTTTCACGTAATACTAAGTCCCCTGCAATGAGCTCCCTTGGCTTTACATTTCTATCATAGCTTCGAGCCATCTTCTGTTAGAAATCCGCCAGTCTGATTAAAGCCATCTCTCAGCGTTCTTCTAGGAGGTCCAGCTGCTCGGCCATAAAATCATCATTGTTCTCTAGGGAGAAATCTAAGACCCTCATAATAGATAAGCCTATCTCCATGAGGATTATGGCTTCAGTTCCGTAAGCCATAGAAAAGCGGGTTTCCCTAGTGGACCTTTGAGGTGTAGTGTGGTAAGCCCATAGCACATTTGGGAGCTCTTCGGCCCATTTACCCTTAGCTCCTTCCAGCCTCTTCTTTAATCCATTTACGATTGCCTTATTCGTCACCTTTGCTTGTCCAATACTTTGAGGGTATATTGGGGTTGAGTACTTGTTTTTGATTTTGAGGTCGCCGCAGTATTTATGGAAGGCCTTGCTATCAAACTGTAGTCTGTTATTCGAAATCAGTGTTTCTAGGATTTGGAACATTGTAATTATATTTTTCCACACAAACTTTTTCACATCCACATTTCGGATGTTTGCCAGGGCATTGGTTTCGACCTATTAGGTAAAATAATATATGGCGACTATGGTAACCTCCTGTTACTAGCAACTTGGGGAAACGGCCCCACGATGTCTAACCCTCACTAGGCAAAGGGCCTTGGACTAGAGATCGGGTTTAGGTTCCAACCCGACTGATGGATATTTGGGGAGTGCTTCTGACATCGCTCACATTTCGTTATGTACTTGGTGGAATCCTTTTGCATGTTCGGCCACCAGAATCCTTCTGTCATGACTCGGTGTGCTAGTAACCATCCTCTAGTATAACTCCCACAGATTCCTTCATGCAACTCGGCCAAGAGACCATCCACCTTCTTTGGGTGAAGACATGATAGATATGGACCCCCAAATGACTGTCGGTACAACCTTCTATCTTTGGATAACCAGAACTGAGATGAAATCCTTCGTATCTTTCGACCTCCTTAGTTTCGCTTGGCAGGACGCCATCAGTTATAAATGCTACAATTGGATCCATCCAGCTTGGACCCTGTGCTGATACTACAGATACATTTAGCTGCTATTCTATACTCAGCTGCTTTAGCACCTTTATTGAAATTAAACGAAGGATACAATCGTCTATGGATGAAGCCAGTGTTGCCAAGGAATCCGTGTGACGTCCCTTTGAGATTTGGGACACCTTCACCTTTTGAAAATCGATCAATAGTGTACCAACCAATTTCAAGTACTTGGCCATTCGAGGGTTTCTTGCCTCAAAACTTCCTTCGACCTGATTTACTACCAAGTGCAAATCTTAAAAAATCTCAACCTCTCTTGCATCTAGCTTCCTAGCAGCTCTAAGCCTTGTAATAAGTGCTTCATACTCGGCTTCATTGTTGGATGCCTAGATGCTTAACCTCAACGAGTGCTCTACCCTTACACCTTTCTGCAAAATAAGTATAATGCTTATCCTTGCACCCCGAGCATTAGATGCCCCATCAACATACACTTTCTAATGTCGACCTAGGACTTGAAAAACTCCACTTGCATTCCTTGCCGAAGGGGTATATTCTACAACAAAATCTGCCAACATCTGTCCCTTAATGGAGTTCCTAGGCTTGTATTTGGCGTCAAATGAACTGAGCCTCGTCCCCCATTTTACTATTCTTCTCGTGAAATCTGACCTTCTCAATAGCAACTGTAAGGGGTGGTTAGTCAACACGTACACTGTGTGGGCCTGAAAGTAGTGAGGCAACTTCCTCGTTGCATGGACCAGTGCTAAAGCCAACTTCAATGGTAGGTATCGCGTTTACGAATCTACCAACATCTTGCTGTTGTAATATACCGGCCTTTGTACTCCTTCCTGGGTCTTTAATAACACCACACTTACAGCATGTTCAGAAATTGCAAGATACATATACAATTTTTTTCTGGGTTCAGGGCAGGACAAGATAGGAGGGATTATCAAATATTGCTTCAAATCCTGAAATGTTCCCTCACATTCCTCAGTCCATTGAAACCCTTTCCATTTCTTTAACAATTGAAAGAATGGCCTGCATCTGTCTGCCGATCTTAAGACAAAACTACTCAATGCAGCAATCATCCCTGTGAGTTTCTGGACATCCTTGGGGTTGTTCAGGGGAGTGAGCTGTTGTATAGCCCTGATTTGGTCCGGATTCACCTCAATACCTCGGTTTGTGTTCATGTACCCTAGGAACTTCTCGACACCTACTCTGAATGCACACTAGTTGGCGTTGAGGCGTAGTTTGTGTCGCCTGAGGATTTTGACTATTTTGTTTAAGTCTTTCACATGCCTTTGATTCTTCCTGCACTTGACCACCATATCATCTATATAAACTTCCATCGTGCTTCCTATCTTATCCCTGATCATCCTTATCACCATCCATTGGTAGGTGGCCCTAGCATTTTTTAGCCTAAAGGGCAACACAGTGTAGTGATAGCTACCCTCGAGGGTTATAAAAGATGTCTTTTCTTGGGTTCCCACAAGTGGCATCAACTAACTGGTCGATCTTCGGGACAGGGAAGGGGTCTTTTGAGCATGCTTGGTTCAAATCGGTAAAATCTACACAAACTCTCCACTTCCTATTCTTTTTTCTCACCACCATTGTATTTGAGAGCCACTTAGGGAAGAACGCCTATTTAATGGCCCTAGCCTGTTTCAAATTTTCTACTTCTTCCTTCACAGCCTCCACATGCTGCTTGGTAGACCTCCTCGTCTTCTACTTTTTAGGAGGGAACAGATGATCTATGTTCAAATTATGGGTGACAAAGTTTGGATCCACCCTAGGAACCTCATACAGACACAATGTGAAAATGTCCAAATTTTGTACCAACGACAATAGTGCGGGAGTTTTCTAATCCGGATCATTTCTTCTGCACTATCGGCCCCGGTGCCCCCTGCGGGTCTGTGTAATTGCTATAACGACTTTGGTTCAACCGGAACCTTCTTCTTGATCTCATGGTTGATTGCCATGACCAAGCATTGCCTCGTGACTTGCTGATCCCCTTTGACCACGACAATCCCATCTTTGGTAGGGAACTTAATCTTCATGTGCAGTGTGACGGCATAGCCCCCATGGCATGGATCTAGGGCCGACCAAGAATTGCCATGTAAGGAGGGAAAGCATTAACCATAATGAAGTTCACCATCACCTCCTTCCCTTCGGTCATAACAGGGAGTGATAACTGCCCCTCGGGTATTACCACTTTTCCGTTAAATCCCACCAAAGGCGTGTCATACTTAGTCAGATCTTCTGGCTTCAAACCCAAGGCTTTGTAGAGGTTGGGATACAATACCTTAGCCCTACTCCCTTGATCTATCCATACACTTTTGACCAAAAAGCCCCTAATTCTTGAGGTCATGACAAGGGCATCATCATGTAGCTGGGATGTCCACTCGAGGTCATTATCTCCAAAAGCGATTGGCTCTCTACTCGGCCTTAGCCTCTTCTCTAGTTGATCTCTAGCTTCAGGCCCTTGTTGTGAGATAACGCTCAAAATCCCTTTTCAATGGCTTGTGCTCATGCCGATGGATGGATAACTTCAATAATTCCCAAGGGCAGAGGAAGTGCATTTCCTTGGTTCCCTGATGATAGGCCAAGAATGTATTGACCCCTTGTGATGAATTAACCAATTAATTAGCCAAGTTAATTAATTAATTCAATTAGCATGCAATAAGCGTGGTAGCACAAACAAATCACCAAATAACTAAATGCAACAGAAATTAAATTTGGCACAGTAAGTTGTTTTCGAATAGGGAAAACCTACAAGGCAAAAACCCCACCGGGTGATTTTAAGGTCACCACTCCCGAGAATCCACTATTACAACAACAAGCGGTTACAAGTAAAGGAATTCTGGTACCTTATACCAACCTACAGTTAAACCCTTACCCCAATACCTAATTGGACTTGTTCTGTAGTGAAAATCTCTCCTTTCAATGCACGGCTCCCAATACGTGACAAACCAATAGATGCGCGGATCCCAGTATGCGACTTAATCACTAACTTGAGAAAGATGTTGGCTGTAAAGTTCTTCAGTTCATCACATGATGAAGATCAAGAAGCTCCTTGGTCATAAACCCTACAGTGTACAAGCACAGCAGCTTCTTCAAGAGAAAGAAGAACTAGGGCAAATTCTATCTCCAGTCACAATTTGCATGAACAAAACTTTGCTTCACACTTGCGCAACCTTTTACGGCCCTTAAAATAATCCTTATATATATTTAGGGTTGTGAGAAAAGAAAGCCCAAACATATACCCATAGATTGGATGAAAAACAGCTCTGAAAAATTGAGTTTCATAAACCTCGATCGATAGCCATCTATCGAGCTAGCTGTCAAGCTACAGGTTGAAACAGCTTTTAAATCTCGATAGATGCTAGCTGTCAAGCTAGCTATTGAACCTTAAAATCCAGCACTTTCACACTTAATTCTTGGATAGACTTGTATGGCTTTAACACTTGAACTTAAAACCTTGTTCCTTGAAGTATTAAACACATCCTAGATTTACTAAATTACAAGTAAAGTGCGTTTTGTCAAAAGATTAGCCAATTACATAAAATAATGACATATGTTCCTAACATTGAATCACATATGTCCTAACAATCTCCCCTTTTAGCAATCTGTGAGAAAACCACAATAAACAAATGACCATATAAGAGAAGTCATAAATCACTCAACTCATACTCACTTGTTGAATACAATAAAATCTATCATAACACAAACTCTTGAAAAACTTTGCAAGAAGAGAGTTTATGGGAAGAAGACTTTGACAACCTGTGTTTCTGAAACACTTTAAACAAAACTCATTACCGCATCTTAGTGTGAAACAGAAATAATAGATTGCATACAATAAATAAGAAACATGTGTATAAAGAGAGAAAAGAAACAACACATGGAGAGATAGATGAATAACATACATTAATATATATATAAACCAAGAATAAATACAATGTATGTCAAAATGGTCACAAGACTAATGTACAAGACATAATGTATCTAAAATAGAAAGAAAAGAAAAGATACAAAAATCCTCACTACATCCCTCATAAACACTCCCCATATCTCCTGTACTAACCCTCCCTCAATGAGTATGACTACTCTCATCTCAAAACTACTCCCCCCTTTTTGTCATGAGTGAGAAAGGGGTAAGTACATCAAGTAGACATCTCATCATCACTAGGCGAGCCAACATCATCATCCTCATCAACATCATCACCGCCGAAGCCATCGTCACTCTCATCCTCAGATGCCTCGGGAGAAGGAGAGGAAGCCACAGTGAAACCACCTATGACGGCCTGTCGTCGCGCAATATGACCAACACGGGTGTTCACTTGACACAACTCATCGTTGAGAGTGTCAAGGTAAGCATCCATGCGTACAAGTTGTGTCATGATGGCCTCAAGTGTCACTCCATCGGCAGAAGACGAAGGAGCAGAGGTGGATGGAGCGGTAGAAGCTGGAGGAGTTGCCATCTCTGTCCGAGGCTACCTCGGTCTTAACTGTGCTGCACTCCGTAGAATGGTAGCAGCATCAATGGCACACATGAAAGTGAAGTGGGAGACTCGAGATAGGAGACAGAAAAATGGCAAACGAGCCTCGTGATAGCCGAAGGAAAAAATGAGCTTATCATAGGTCGTCGTATCCCTATTGACATTTATGAGGGATAGGATGAAGTGAGAGGGAAAGTCAATAGAAAGTCCCTTAAGAAGGGATAACAAAAATCGAGCACGAGGATCTGTGATAGAGTTATAGTGAGACAATGGATGGAGAACGAATGTCATCACCAAGTTAAGGAATCTCGAACCTTTTGCAAAGCCCGAGCAAAGGGTGTTTTGATGGTCACCCCAAGATGAAGGTGTCTCACAAAAGAGAGACGCGAGTTCGTCTTTAGACACAGTCTTAACACGATCACAGCCGGGGTAATTAGGAAGCACTATCCTAGGGACATGTAGTACCTCGGATACAATATCCGGAGTAACTACCATGTGTATACCCTGAACGCGAGTGATAAACTAGGGTATAGAATAATCAAATTCATGCATATTGGAGTATAACTCCTGTATGATCATGGAAGGGCACGTGACCAGGACGTCACATAGTGACTCCCAACCATTACTGTAGATGACAGTCGGTAAGTCAGTGTCAGAAAAATCTGACAGAATGATTTGGCGTTCCGAATGAATGCCTCGTCGTGAAAAGTTCTCCAAGAAGTCCGATTTGGCCTTCTCATTACAGAACCGTACGTGAGATGAAGCATGGTCAGAAGGAGTAGAGGAAGAAGATGCCCTGGAACGAAGAGGGTTCCTAGATGGAGTGGATTTATGCTTAGGTGCCATGATGCAACTAACATAAGAGGGGGAGAGAGAGAGAGAGAGAGAGAGAGAGAGAGAGAGAGAGAGAGAGAAAAGCACCAACAAGAGAGATATATAAAATTTAAAAACTTGAAGGTATGTATGCATGAATATGTGACATGCAAACTTAAATGAATCATGGGCTCAGCCCAATCCAAACCTACTAGCACACAACATAGCAACGAAGTAAACACACATCTTAAATGCATGAAACATTGTTATAATACAAATGTGATGTAATGCATGAAGTTTTAAACTCATTGAAGCAACACCCATCCCAAAAATTTCACAAAAACTCATCAATTTTGAAAAACCCCCAAAAATTCTTCAAAAACCAAAACTTAGGTAAAAAAAGAATGAAATGCATGATTAATGAGTGAGAAAGAATCATACCAGATGAAGAACACTTGATTTAGGCCAAAGATCAAGCGACCAATGTGAGGGGTTTGAGTTTGAGGAGTTTGGGAGTGAGAGAAGAGAGAAACTGTTGAGAGAGATCGAAGAAGAATGATAGAAAAAATTGCGAGGAACCTTTATATAGAAACTTCATAAATCTCGATCAATCGAGAAATATCAAGATCTATCGAGATTTAAAAGGCGTGTTTTAGCTATTGAAGATCTATCGAGAAGCTATCGAGGATCTGTCCAAAGGTTTCCACACAAAGGGAGCTCGATGGATCGAGGTAGCTGTTGAGGAGCTATTAAGCAAACAGAAAGTTCCTCGATGGATCAAACTAACTATCAAGAGCTATTGAGAATGTGATAAAGAAAAGCTGAAGGGTCTTGATAGATAGCCTAGCTGTCGAGAGCTATCGAGAAGCTATTTAGATTGCTTAAAACCAATTTTTCAAAGAAGAGATAAACACAGATATGAATGCAATCAAGCATGCTACTCAACCAAAGATCCAAACAACATTTTAAGCTCTCAAAATTATCTCTCAATCAAGAAAATGTCAAGAACATAGATCCAAAACACACACACACACACTAAACAAGTCTAACCAATTTTATATTTCAAAAACAAGTCAAGACAGTTTAGTGAGCATACATTAACACATGTATTCCTTGTGATGGCCAAATCACATTGTACTTGTACATGTATCAAGAGTAGCAAAGAATATTGCGTGTTGTGTGTGAAAAACATCGCAAGATTGCAAAAGTGTATATATGTTATGATGATTTGAGATATGAGAAAATCACATTAACTCGCACACAATCATAACTATTTGATGGGGACTATCACCTTCGAGGTACATCCTATAACGAATACACGCTTGCAATCACATATAAAGCATTTTGATTCTTTTTGCTTTTGTTTTTCTTTGCATAATTTTTTTTAAGCAAACCATGCATGGGCATATAAGAGATAGAAAAGAAATACCCAACTATGTTAAGCATTTGACATTCCACTTTTGCTATGCCGAAGCATACAAATGTCATTTCATGATTGGCGGGCAACAATGGTGAGATGGTTATTTATGCCTTTCTCTTAGGATTTTCTAGTCTTTCCCGTCAACAAGAGTGATACGAGTGTTAAGTACAAGAGATCACATAACCTTACTCATCACAAACATGAGTCACAAAGCTCACTTGCTTAGTTGTGCATAGAGATGCTCATCTAAGCTACAAAAGATACAAAGTTTAGAAAACTTTGTTTCAATGGCCATCCAAGGTACACAAGTACCAATGTACACAAAACATACACTGTTTTATGTATTTTTCTAATTTTTCAATTTGTTTTTTATTTTTATGAAAAACAAAATAAATAAAACTGATAACAAACAAACAAAAACATGTTAAACAAAAAAATGTATAAAACTAGAGTGACTCAAAACATGAAAGCAAAAACACACAAGTAATGCAAAAATAAAAACAAGAAGCGGAGAGAGAGAAAAAGTGACAGAATCACTTGGAGCCCTTTTCCTTCCACACCTTGGAAGAACCTTTCTATTTAGCAAACCCTTGATCCGGCAATAAGGGGGAAGAATTAAAACCGTTCAAGTTCGAAAGGAACATGAAAGCGTTGAAAAGATCTCTAAGAGGAGCAAAGGAGGATGGAAATTGATTCTGGTTTCCCGACGCAATCATGTTGTAGCTTTGTTGAGTAGCTAACCACTTATAGCAATTAGGCCGAGTATGTCCAGCTGCTCCACAGTGATGACAGAGATGCTGCTTCTTCTACTTAGTCTTTTGAGTGTTTCCTTTCTTAGCCCTAGGATTTTTAACTTCTTTCTTATCCTGCTTAGGGGGTGCTCCTAAGATAGATTTACCCTTGTCTATGTTCTCACTAGCTAAAATAGTTTTGACATCAGTGTTCTCAGATTCAACATTAGTATAAGGAGAAACAAAAACAGTAGTACTAGAAGTAGAAATATTGAGAGAAGAAATCGTACCCTAAACTAGTTTGATCAGAAGCTTATTTCTGAATACTAAGCATCTTGTCAAGCTTTGCACTTGAAGTCTTCTCCAATTGAGCTTTGACTTGAAATAGCTCCGCTTCAAACTTCTTGGTCTTTTCAGCTAAGAAATTATTCTCAAATATCAGTGCTCCAATAGTCTGTTGGCTTCATCAAACTTTGTGGAAAGCTTTTCTCGATCAAGCTCCACATCAATCAGCTTCTTGGTGGCCAGCCTGTAAAGTTTCTCATGCTTCTGAGAAACCTTGTACAATTTCTTCAACAATCCTCTCAATAGGATTGACAGTGGTAGTGAAGGCATTCAGGATTCCATAATCCTTATTTTCTGAATCATCCTCAGGTTCGGTGTCGCTTAATGTAGCAGCAAATGCCTTGCTCTTCCCAATGGTCTTGAGATATGTAGGGCACTTATGTTTCATATGTCCAAAGCCTTGACACCCGAAGCACTTCGGTTCTGAGGGAACAATGTACTGATCGCCATCCCCAGCATCCTTCTTCCCTTTGTCTTGGCTCTTAAATTGAGAAGAACTCTATTGCCTGAGGTCCTTGTCAAAGCCCTACCCATTGGCATTCTTCATGAATTTCTTGAATTGCCTTGTGATGTAGGACTTCATTTTAGAATTTTCATTGTCTGAAGACTCATCAGTGTCACTACTCTTAGCCTTCAATGCCATGCTCTTGCTCATGCTTGATTTCTCGATCCTTGTCAAACCCAACTCATAGGTCTACAGATTGCCAACCAACTCTGTCAAAGGAATTTTGTTAATATCCTTTGATTCCTCAATCGCAGTGATCTTGGCATGAAATCTCTCGGGTAGAGATCTAAGCACATTTCCCACAATCTTGGGTTTAGGAATGGTTTCTCCAAGATTAAAGGCTGAGTTCACTATGTCCTTGAGTTTGGCATAGAACTCATCGAACGACTCATCCTCCTCCATCTTGATCTCTTCAAAGCTTGTAGTGAGCCTCTGAAGTTTTGAATACTTGATAGCCTCGGTTTCCTCATAGGTTGTCTGGAGGATGGTCCATGCTTCCTTTGCAGTTTCAGTGTAGGATATTTTCTTGAACTCCTCATTTATGATTGCAATGAATAAAGCATTCAATGCCCTGCTGTTGAAGTTTGCCGCCTTAATGTTAGCATCATCCTAGTCGGACATTGCTTCCGTAGGCTTAGTCCAACCTATCTCCACAGCTTGCCACACTTAATCATCTAAAGACTACAAGAAAGCTCTCATGTGTACTTTCCAATATTCATAGTTAGTGCCATCAAATAAAGGAGGTATAAGAAGAGATTGTCCTGTATCCATGACAAGCAGGGGTTAATGGATCACACAGCAGAGATTAACCCTAATCAGAGTGTGCCTGCTCTGATACCACTTGATAGGCCAAGAATATATTGACCCCTTGTGATGAATTAACCAATTAATTAGCCAAGTTAATTAATTAATTCAATTAGCATGCAATAAGTATGGTAGAACAAACAAATCACCAAATAACTAAATGCAGAGGAAATTAAATTTGACACAGGTGATTTGTTTCCGAATGGGGAAAACCAACACGGCAAAAACCCCATCGGGTGATTTTAAGGTAACCACTCCCGAGAATCCACTATTATCACAACAAAAAATTACAAGTAAAGGAATCCCAGTACCTTATACTAACATACAGTTTAACCCTTACCCCAATACCCAATTGGACTTGTTCTGTAGTGGCAATCTCTCCTTTCAATATATGGCTCCCAATACGTGACTAACCAATAGATGCGCGGATCCCAGTATATGACTAATCACCAACTTGAGAACGATGTTGGCTACAAAGTTCTTCAGTTCATCACACGATGAAGATCAAAAAGCTCCTTGGTCACAAAACCCTATGGTGCACAAACACAGCAACTTCTTCAAGAGAAAGATGAACTAAGACAAATTCTGTCTCCGGTCACAATTTGTATGAACAAAACTTTTCTTCACACTCGCGTAACCTTTTATGGCTTTTAAAATAATCCTTATATATGTTTAGAGTTGTGAGAAAAGAAAGCCTAAACATATACCCACAGATTGGATGAAAAACAACTCTGAAAAACTGAGTTTCATAAACCTCGATTAATAGCCATCTATCGAGCTAGCTGTCAAGCCACGGGTTGAAATAGCTTTTAAACCTCGATAGATGCTAGCTGTCGAGCCTTAAAATCCAGCACTTTCACACTTGATTCTTGGACAGACTTACATGGCTTTAACACTTGAACTTAAAACCTTGTTCCTTGAAGTATTAAACACATCCTAGATCTACCCAATTACAAGTAAAGTGCGTTTTGTCAAAAGATTAGCCAATTACATAAAATAGTGACATATGTTCCTAACATTGAATCACATATGTCCTAACACCTGACATTTGCTTTGTTGTGTTACTGTAGACACCGCATTTTGTACCCCTTACGACTCGGACCCCCGTTCCCTAATGATGCCAAATTTTAAGACCCAAGGTTGGTTTAGGGCTCAATCAGAATGTTAAATTGACTTGAGAAATGTTAAAATGAAAAATATAACTCTTAATAAGCAAATAAATCTATTTTTGAAAAAATAAGGCCAAAGGAAACGCTCACTATGTGCATGCAAGAATCGGCACGTGCACACAGCTTTCTACATGCGTACATAGGACCAATCTAGCGTACGCATAGTGAATTCCAGAAACTAAATAAGGCAAGTTTTTTGCATCTATGCTGAGGTTTGGAACAAATTCCACATCGTTTGGGAGTCGTTCCAAGCCCTTATTTTCACACTATGAGTAGCCTTACATGATATAATTTCAAAAGAGACAGAAATCCCATGGGAAAACACTAAGATTCACTAGAAATAGTGAATCAAAGAGGGAGTTTTTCATAAAACATCCTCAAGTCAATTTTCTTTTGATTAGGGCCTTTTCTAGCCTTGATCTTTGAGTTTAAGATAACTAATCACTTTTTTATTGAATTGTGAATAGATTTAACTGAGCGGAATGGTGAAAAATCATTCTTGAAAAGCTTTTCTTTGAGGTATTAGTTTCAAACTTTTCTTTTTTTCCTTTCCTTTATTTTCTACTCTTTAATCTTTCTGTTTGCCTTAGTTTCTTGTTATAATATGCTTTAATATGTTTAAATAGCTTAGGTTTATAGAATTGTATGTTTTAAAAGCATGTGAGGTTGCTAGAATTCTTGTTTTGAAGTTTTGTTGTATCTACTATGTTTTTAGGGTTTTTGGGCAAGAACCTGCGTACGCATAATCTTGCTTGTGGGTGTTTTAGGCTAGTTCATGCACACGCATGAACAACCCCGCATGTGCATAATCTTGCCTGTGCATGCAGGCTTGATTATGCACATGTAAGGTTGTTCATGCGTGCTCATGAACCAACCCAGAAAACCTTAACTTTTATTTATATGTTTTTGCTTCTTTCTTCACATGTATACTTCTATTTTAGGCCATTTTTCACGTATTCTTCATTTTAAGTCTCTGTTTCACATGTTTAATTGCTTGTTTGCTTATCACATGTTAGACTTAGGGTTTATCTTATGTTATCTTTTCTTTGATGCTATGAACTTGCATTCATATGCTCATGCATAATGCCATTGGTGCTGAGTTGCTGTAAGGTAAGTGAGGTAAGTCATGCATGGGTATGAACATGCATTTTAATGATGAGATGTGTTTTTTTGATGTTTGATTTAATGTCTAAAACCTTGGAATACATGTGATGTTCTATGTTTGCTTGCCATACCTATGTTTCTACCTTGAATGGATATGATGATATGATGATAGTAACAGGCTAGGGTTTATGCCATGCCATGCCATGCCAGATGAATGCTAGGTTGGTTGACAGGTATGCTAAATATGTTAAGGGATGTCATGCTAGATGAATGTTAGGGCCCATGATGTGATGATATGCATGATTAGATGAATGTTAGGCTTTGGTTGATTGCTATGATAGATGTATGATTAAGTATTTTGGGATGATTCATGCCATGTTGATTTTTGAGATGCATGTTAGTGTGTGTGTGTGAGTTAGATAACAATATTGAGTTTGCTCTTAATAGGGTTAAGACATAAGACACAATGAAGGGAAGCCAAACTTAGGGTAGGGTGGTTTTGGGTGCCTAACGCCTTCCCAAAACCGTACCTTAACTCCAAACCCATATCTCTGGAAGTAAGATTAAAAGATCCTTCCTCGAGAGGACACTATATATATGGCTCCTAGACCATTGCAAAATCTAGGTGGCAACTCCAAACATTTTCCGTTGTGTTCACAATGGCAACTCCACTGGAGACTTGTGAGTTTAATTCATATGTGTCCTATGTCTTAACCTTAATAAAGGCTTATTCAATACTTGTTTGTGATAGGGCAAAAATGTATTGACTCCTTTGGTAACTTAGTCACTTAATTAGCCAAGTAAAATTAATTAGATTCAATTACATGCAATAAGCGTGGTAGCACAAACAAATCACCAACTAAGTTAAATGTAGCGGAAAATAAAATTGACACAGGTGATTTATTTAATAATGGGGAAAACCACTGAGGCAAAACCCCATTGGGTGAATTTAAGGTCACCACTCCTGAGAATCTACTATTATCAAAATAAGCGGTTACAAGTAAAAGGAATCCTAGTACCTAATACCAACCTACAGTTGAACCCTTACCCCAATACCCAATTTGACTTGTAATGTAGCGGCAAACTCTCCATTCAATGCACGAATCTCAGTACGTGACTAACACACCAACTTGAGGAAGATGTTGGCTGCAAAGTTCTTCAGTTCATCCAACGATGAAGACCAAGAAGCTCCTTGGTCACAAAACCCTTGGCATAAAGACGCAATAGCTTCTAGAGAGAATATGATGAACTAGGGCAAATTCTGTCCGATCACAATTTGCATGTAACAACAAGTGCAACAACCTTTGCATCACTTTGCATCTCGTGTGATGGCCCTTAAAATAATCCTTATATATGTCTAGGGTTGTGAAAAAAGAAACCCTACACAAATACTCAAGGATATGTGTCTAATCAGCTCTAGAAAGTCTGATTTTGTAATTCTCGATAGATTCAGTTACTGTCGAGCTTCTATCGAGCTTCATCATTAAACCTCGATAGATAGACTTCTGTCGAGCTATCTATCGAGCTTTAATGAGCAGCTCCTTCACTTGTTTCTTGGTCAGACTTGCATGGCTTCAATAATAAACTTGAACTCTTGCTCCTTGAAGTACTTAACCCATCCTAGATCGACCCAATTACAAGTAAAGTGCGTTTTGTCAAAGGATTAACCAATTTACATTACATATGTCTCCAATAATATTCACATATGTCCTAACTAAATCACTAAACTCATAACCACTTGTTAAATACAATAAAATCTAACCCTAACACAAACTCTTCAAAAAGTTTGCAAGAAGGGAGTTCATGGTATGATGGATTTTCACAACCTGTCTTTTTGAAACACTTTAAACAAAACTCATCAATGCATCTTAGTGTGAAATAGAAATAAAGGATTGCATACATAAAGAAATATGTGTATAAAGAGAGAAAAGAAACAACACATGGAGAGATAGGCTAATAACAACATACATCATCATATATATAAATGAGAAATAAATACAATGTATGTCATAAATAAATGGTCACAAAACCGGTGTACATGAGGATAATGTAACTATAAAGAAAGAAAAGAAAAGTACATAAAATCATCACTACATTCTTCAAAATATGAATGCTCCCCCTAACAAAAAATGTCCTATGCTAACTCTCCCCCTAGATACAAGACTACTCTCATCATCCCAAAACTACTTCCCATTTTTGTCACAAATGAAAAGGGTAAGTCACTGAGAGGTTGGCATCTTGTCGTCACTAGAAGAGCTAGCATCCTCATCCACATCATCGTCACCATCATCAACATCCTCATCTGTTGATGCCTTTGGAGAAAGAGAAGGTGAAGCGGTAAAACCACCAAGGTGAGCCTTTCGTCGTGTAATAAGACTGACATGGGTGTTCACCTAGCACAACACATTAGTGAGAGTGTCAAGTTGAGCATCCATATGCTGAAGCTGCGCCATGATATCCTCTAGGGTCATATCACCAGCTGAGGAGGAGGGAGCAGAAGAAGAAGGGGCTGAAGACGAAGGACCATTAGGCTCTACACGTGGCCATTTTGATCGAAGCTGGGCCTTACTCCATCGAACAGAAGCTGCGTGGATGGCACCCATAGTGGTGAAATAGGGAGAATCAAGAATAAAAAAAGAAAAATGGCGAAGGATTCGCGTGATAGCTGAAGGAAAAATGAGCTTATCATGGGTCACCGTATCTTGATAGAGATGATGAAGTGAGAGGGGAAGTCAATGGTAAGATCCTTTAAGAGGGGCAACAAAAATCGAGCATGAGGCTTTGTGATGGAGTTATAGTGAGAAAAGGGAGTAAGAAAAAATGTCATCACCATGTAAGGAATCTCGGACCTTTTGCAAAGCTCGAGCATGGGGTGTTTAGCTTACCACTCCATATGGAAGGTGTCTCACAAAAGTGAGACAGAAGCTCGTCTCAGGACACGATCCTAAGACATTCACAGCCAGGGTAGTCAGGATGCGCTACCCAATTCAAACCTACCAACGCACATTTTCAATGATCAAGCACAGATCTAAATGCATGAAACATTTTGAAAATGCTAATGGAATGTAATGCATGATCATATATCATCAATTAAAGAACACCCAACCCAAATATTTCACAAAAATCTCAAAAACCCAAAAATTATTCAAAAAACCCAAAACCTAGGTCTAAAATGCATGAATGCATGAAGAATGAAGTATTTAGGACACTTACCAGAGGATAAATGCAAGATCTAGGCTGAAATGCAAGTGGGTAAGGTGATTGGAGTGAGGGAAAGGTGTTTAGAGGGAGAAAGAAAGCTTTTCTATTGAGAGAGAAGTGAAAAAGCGAATCCGATATTGCGCTCCAACTATAAATAGAAAACGCATCTCGATGGACCGAAGTATCTGTCGAGATTTGCCGAGCACTAAATCTCGACAGAAGTGAATTTGCTAAGGTGCTGTCGAGGATCTGTCGATGGCAAAAGTACCTCGATGGATCGAGAAGCTATCGTAAATCTATCGGCCAGGTAGAGAGCTCATAAAAATTTTCTCGATGGATTGAGAAGCTATCATGTGTCTATCGAGGAGAATACCAAAATCCTCAATGGATCGAAATTGCGATAAGATCTGTCAAGAAGATGTCGAGCTTGAAGAAAAAGAGTTTTTCAAAGAGAGTAAAAACACATAAAGATGAATGCAACAAGCAATCTACTCAAATATAGATCCAATCAACATATTGAGCTCTCAAAAAAATCTTTCAACAAAAAAAATGCAAAGCATTCAAAGATCCAAAACACACACATACACTGAACAAGTCTAACCAATTTTATATTCCAAAAACAAGTTAAGACAGTTTAGTGAGTATACATTAACACATGTATTCCTTGTGATGGCTAAATCACATTGTACCTGCACATGTATCAAGAGTAACAAAGAATTTACGTGTTGTGTGTAAAAACATAGCAAGAGTACATAAGTGTCTCATATTATGATGATTTGAGATATGAGAATATCAATATTACTCACACATAATCATAATTGCTTGATGGGGACTATATCTTCGAGGTACATCCTATAACTCCCACATCTGCTAGAAACATGCTTTCAACCATATTTAAAAGCATTTTTATTCTTTTTGCTTTTGATTTTCTTTGCATATATATATTTTTTAAAGCATATAATGCATGGGTATATAAGAGAGAGAGAGAGAGAGAGAGAGAGAAAGAGAGAGAGAGAATAAATACCCAATTATGTAAGCTTAAAACATCACAATTTTGCTATGTCGAAGCATATAGATGTTATTTATAATTGGCAGGCTTTAGTGGTGAGATGGTTATTTATGCCTTTCACTTAAGATTTTTTTAGTCATTCTTGTCAAAAAGAGTGATATGAGTGTTAAGTATAAGAGATTACTTAATCGTACTCATCACAAACACGATCCACAAAGCTCACTTGCTTAGTTATGTATTGAGATGTTCATCTAAGCTACAAAAGATACAAAGTTTAGAAAACTTTGTTTCAATGGCCATCCAAGGTACACAAGTACCAAAGTACACAAAGTATACACTATTTTTGTATTTTTCTGATTTTTGATTTTTTTTTTAAATTTTTATGAAAAAAAACAAAATAAAGCAAAACTGAAAACAAACAAAGAAAAACATGTTAAACAAAACAAAGCATAAAACTAAACTAACTCAAAAACAAGAAAGCAAAACACATAAGTAATGCATAAACAAAAAGAGAGAGAGAGAGAGATAAAGTGACTAAATCACTTTGAGCCTTTTTCCTTCCTCCCTTTGGATGAACCTTTCCTTTGAGTGAACCTTTGATCTGGTGGTGAGAGGGAAGAGTTGAAACCATTCAAGTTCGAAAAGAACATGAGGGCGTTAAGAAGATCTCCACGAGGAGAAAAAGAGAATGGAAACTGATTTTGGTTTCCGGACAAGATCATAATATTGCTTTGTTGAGCAGCTAACCACTTGTAGCAATTTGGATAAGTATGCCCTGAAGCTGTACAGTGATGACAGAGATGCAGCTTCTTCAATTGAGATTTTTTGTTATTGACCTTCTTAGTCCTAAGGTTTCTAATCTCTTTCTTTTCAAGCTTAGGGGGTGCTCCTAAAATAGATTTGTCATTGTCTACATTCTCACTAGCTGTATTAGTTTTACATTCATTGTTCTCAGAATTAACATTATTAGCGAGACAAACATAGTAGCACTAGAAGAGACAATATTAGGAGAAGAGAAATCATACCTCAAACTGGTTCTATCAGAAGCAGATTTTTGAAAGCTAAGCATCTCATCGAGCTTTGCACTAGAATTCCTCTCCAGTTGAGCTTTGACTTGAAACAGCTGTGCTTCAAGCTTCTTGGTCCTTCAGCCAAGAAATTGTTCTCGAATCGGAATGCTCCAATGGTTTGATTTGCTTCATCAACCTTTGTGGTGAGCTCCTCTTGATCTAACTCCACATCACTCAGTTTCATGGTGGCCAGCCTATAAAGTTTCTCTTGCTTGTTGGAAACCTTGTACAACTTAGCATAGGCTGTATGGATGTCATCTTGTTCATCCATTTTCTCGAACTTAGACTCCACCAAGACCTCTTCTTCATCTACTTCTTTGACAATCCCCTCAGTAGGATTCAGTGTGGTAGTGAAGGCATTCAAGATTCCCTCATCATCATTGTCATCTGACTCATCCTCAAGCTCGGTGTCACTCAAGGTAGCAGTAAGGGCCTTACTTTTCCCAATAGTCTTGAGATATGTTGGACATTCTTGTTTCATGTGCCCAAAATCTTGACATTTGAAACACTTTATCTGGAGGGAACAGTGTATTGACCGCCATCCTTAGCATCCTTCTTTCCTCTGTCTTGGCTCTTGAATTGAGAAGAACTGGATTGCTTTCGGTCCTTATCGAATCCTTTTGCATTAGCATTCTTCATGAACCTCTTGAATTGCCTAGTGATGTAGGATTTCATCTTGAAATCTTCATTATCAGAAGACTCATATGTCTCATTGCTTTTGGCCTTCAGTGCCATACTTTTGCTTTTGCTCAGTTTCCTAATCCTAATCAAATCCAATTCGTAGGTTTGCAAGTTACCAACCAGCTCTGTTAAAGGAATTTTGTCAATGTCCTTTGATTCTTCAATAGCAATGATTTTGGCATGGAATCTCTCAAGCAAAGATTTGCGCACCTTTCTTACAACCTTGGGTTTGGGAATAGTTTCCTCAAGATTAAAGGCTGAGTTGACTATGTCCTTCAGCTTGGCATAAAACTCATCAACCAACTCATCCTCCTCCACTTTAATATTTTCAAAGCTTGTAGTAAGTGTTTAAAGCTTGGAATCTTTAACAACCTTAGTTCCCTCATAGGTCGTCTGGAGAATGGTTCATGCCTCCTTTGCAATTTCTGTCAAGGATATCTTTTTAAACTCCTCATTAGTGACTACGCTAAATAGGGCATTCAATGCTCTACTATTGAAGTTCGCTGCTTTGGTCTTGGTCTCATCCCAGTCAGCTGGTGCTTCCTTTGGCTTAGTCTAGCCAAAGGAGGTATAATGAGTGATTGTCCTCTATCCATGACAAACAGGGGTCAATGGATCACACAGCAAAGATTAAAACCTAATCAGAATGTGCTTGCTTTGATACCACTTTATAGGGCAAAAATGTATTGACTCCTTTGGTAACTTAACCAGTTAATTAGCCAATTGAAATTAATTCGATTCAATTACATGCAATAAGCGTGGTAGCACAAACAAATCACCAACTAAGTTAAATGCAGTGGAAAATAAAATTGACACAGGTGATTTGTTTACGAATGAGGAAAGCCACTGAGGTAAAACCCTACTAGGTGAATTTAAGGTCACCACTCCTGAGAATCCACTATTATCAAAACAAGCGGTTACAAGTAAAAGGAATCCTAGTATCTAATACCAACCTACAGTTGAACCCTTACCCCAATACCCAATTGAACTTTTAATGTAGTAGCAATCTCTCCATTCAATGCACGAATCCCAGTACGTGACTAACCAAAGATGCACGGATCCCAGTACGTGACTAACACAGAGGAAGATGTTGGCTGCAAAGTTCTTCAGTTCATCCAAAAATGAGGATCAGGAAGCTACTTGGTCACAAAACCCTTGGCACAAAGACGCAGTAGCTTTTAGAGAGAATATAATGAATTAGGGCAAATTCTATCTTTGGTCATAATTCGCATGTAACAACAAGTGCAACAACCTTTGCATCACTTTGCATCTCGTGTGACGGCCCTTAAAATAATCCTTATATATGTCTAGGGTTGTGAGAAAATAAACCCTACACAAATTCTCAAGGATATGCATGTAATCAGCTCTGGAAAGTCTGATTTCGTAATTCTCGATAGATTCAGTTACTATCAAGCTTCTGTCGAGCTTCATCATTAAACCTTGATAGATAGACCTCTGTCGAGCTATCTGTCGAGCTTTAATGAGTAGCATTCCTTCACTTGTTTCTTGGTCAGACTTGCATGGCTTCAATACTAAAATTGAATTCTTGTTCCTTGAAATACTAAACCCATCCTAGATCTACCCAATTACAAGTAAAGTGTGTTTTGTCAAAGGATTAGCCAATTTACATAAAATATGTCTCTAACAATATCCATATATGTCCTAACAGTTTGCACACACATCACTTAATTCTTTTGTCCCTTTGCCTCGGTTGGTGATGAGTGGGAAGATGGAAGGCTCCATTTGGGCCCAAGTCTTTTGAAGTTCATCCCACCAACTCACAATGTGTGCCATTGCCTATGATGGGCTTAAAGTACTTTAACGGTTTGCCACCAATCCACAAAGGTCCGCTTAGCCCCTCAACTGGAATCATGGCCTACCTAGTTGTGAGTAACCTACTTATCTATCCCTTTAGCCTTAGGGAGCCTTCCTAGATCCTATCAAAAGAAGGCACCCTTTATATATCTCTTGTTTGTTTAACCATATATCTTGTGTTCACCTAATTTTAAAGGACAAATAAAAGATGTAAAAAATGGAAGGATGACCCTAAAGTACCCTAATACAATTGGGACAAAAGAAAAGAAGTTATCACATATAAGAGGATTGTCGCTAATTCCAAAGGTATGCCTTAACTTGAAAGGTTCATAAGACCATAGCATAATTGCTATCATAAGCCCAAATCAAAAGGCTTTTTGAAAAAGAGGACCTAAGATGATGAGAACTTAATGGACCTTGAGAAGAAGGCCACAAAGGTAATGAATATATTGTAAGCCCATGTTCGAGACAAAAGGTTGAAAATCTCTAAGTACATTCTCATGAAAGCCCATGAGAGTAAGATGAGAGAATTGTTGTAAATGGATCAAAGCCTAATGAAACAAGAGGCAAAGTTCATGAGAGGAAATGGAGTGATTTTGCAATTGGGCCTTTATTAAAATGGACTTAAAGACTTTCTAAGAAAACCTAAAAAAAAAAAGGAACCTTTTAATTGGGATATGGACTTAATGAAAAAGGGAACTTTTTTCAGGCACCACTGCACCACCAAAGTCAAGAAAACACGTCCCCACTGCAATTTGGATTTAAGAAAAGAACGGAAGGCGTTTGGTCAAGATTGAGGACATACATCAAGAAGAAGAGTTCCAAGTTGGAGAATCCTCTCAAGCAACCATTGCCACTCCAATTATTGATGAGATTGCACGAAAGATATTCAAGGCAATGGAAGAATAAAGTGACTGTCTCAAAAAGATGGGGAGTCGCCTTACTATGCTCAAAGAAGCCAAATTGAAGAAGCCAAACCCACGAGTAGAGGTTCTCGATGAGGAAGAAGTAGAGGAATGGGATGAAAAGGAAAAAGTTGATTATGAAGGAAATAAGCAATTTGAGAAACTCATGGCAAAAATCGTATCCATGAGAGAGAAGATGGAAAAGATACAATTAGCCTTTTATAAGGTCCAAGGGATGGATGATTATCTCTACAACATGGGAGGCATAAGCTCCAAAAATACCATTGCACTACCTCCAAAATTCAAGATTTCAGATGTGGAAAATTTTGTTGGAATTGGAGACCCAAAGCAACATTTAGGAGGTACCTAAGCATTGCTAAAATGAAGGGGTTGGATGAGAAGCAAACTTTGCATGCATTTCCTCTCTCGCTCATGGGGGGTGCATCTAGATGGTACTATAGTTTGGATTCTAGCAAGACTAAGGTGTGGAATGAGCTAGTGAAGTTATTTGTGGATTAATTCATTTTCAATACTATGATTGATGTAACTTTAAGAGATTTGGAGACCACTAAGTAAGGAGTAGGGGAGGCATTCTCTAAATACATGGCAAGGTGGAAGGGAAAGGCATCTAAGATGGTTAGTAGGCCAAACGAGAAAGATCAAATCAACATGATTATCAAGAATTTGCTTTCGGCATATAATAGTAGGCCCTTGTCATCACCTATTAGTTCTTTTGAAGAGTTGTGTGATTGTGGAACTAGGATAGAGGATGCCATCAACAATGGATAGAAGGGTGAGAGCAAGCCTCCAATAAAGAAGACATATGGAGAAGGAGCGACTTCCTCTAAAGCTCTCAATCCCATTGTTGACACCATATTTTTTCCACTCTCGATTTGCATGCCGGATCTTGAAAATTCCTATGGGCGCAAGGGAAAAGTGTCGGAGTCGCCATCTAGTTATATGATCTAGGAACCATGGATATAGCATTCTTTCGAGGAAGTACCTTTGATCTTACTACCAAAGTCTGGGTTTGGAGTTTAGGTACGTTCTTAGGAAGGTGTTAGGCACCCAAGACTGTCTAACCCTAAGGTTGGCCTCACATCATTGTGTCTTATATCTTAACCTCATTAGAAACATGTTTAACAGTTGCATCTATACCCAAACACACATTAGCATACATCTAAACACACAATCATGGCATCATTCATCCCAAAACACATACGTATCTACCCTTAAACAAAAGAGAGCCAAACCCACACATATAATAAATCTTAGCATACATGCAACATGGTAGTAGCCCCAAACATGGCAGCAAGCATATCATCAATAGCAAGCAAATCATATTGTAAACAAGGCCTTAACTTCATGCACATATATCAAAGGAGGATTAAACAAACAACATGTATGTTCATGTGAATGCATGACTTACCTTACTTACCTTGTAACATCTTAACACCTATGGCATCATGAATGGACATATGAATGCATGTTCATGGCATCAAATATAAAACCCTAGTCTAAACATGTTAAAGGAAAACAAGCATATAAGGTAGAGGTACAAGTATGTACAAACATATGAAAAGGCTTTAAAAAGGGACAGACCATGTAAAACAAACCAAACAAACAACATAAGGCATCTGGATTAGGGTTTCTAGGCAAGTGCCTGCGTACGCAGTCAAAGGCTTGCGTATGCAAGATTTTGCGTACGTATACTCATGACATGCGTGCGTGGGACTTGCTCAAGAACCCTAACCTAGGAGCCCGAAACAAAAACAGTGCACAATTCTATAAAACAGTGATTAGAAACTTTCAAACTTAAAGGATTGGGGTCAGAAAATGTCTCAATCAAATAAAAATGACTTGAGGGTGTTTTGTGAAAACTCCCTTTTGATTCACTATTTTCTAGTGAATCTTAGGTTTTTCCAATGAGATTTTTGTGTGTTTTGAAAATGTGCCATGTAAGGATTTTTATAGTGAAAAAAAAATGGGGCTTGGAACGGCTCCTAGATGATGTGGGATTCATTCCAAACCTCAGCCATTATTGCAGAAAACTTGTCTTTTTTATGCTTGACACTGTAGTTGTGTATGCAAGAATGTGCTTGTGTACACATGCTTTGGCCCGCGTGCGCAATCCGCGATCCATGTACACAGGCTGAGGGCCACTTTGGTCATTTTATTTCCAAAAATAGGTTTTTGCTTATTTAAAAATGTTATATTTTCCATTTTAACATTCCTTAAGTCAATTCAATATTTGATTGGGCTCTAAACTAGCCTTGGGCCTTAGAGTTTGAGCATCATTGGGGAACAGGGGCTCGAGTTGTAAGTGGTACAAAATACGGTGTCTACAGATGCCCCTCTTTTGATTCGTGAGCTTTACTAACAGAATCAAAAGAATAAGAGACAAAACATTTTGTTTCGACTTACGGCTTGGGCCCAACCCACGCACATGACACATATCATGCATACATGGTTTGATATGCCTAAATTATTGAGGAAGAGTTTTCTGCTTCCTCTATGGGGATGATATTTGGTACATTTAAGAAAGAATCCTCTGCTCCCTTCACTGGGGGTATTACTTGAGATGCTTAAAATAATGAGGAAGAGTTTTCTGCTTCCTTACTGAGGATGATGTTTGATAGGTTTGATCCATTTGAGGAAGAATCTTCTACTTCCTTCACTGGGGGTATTGCTTGAGATGCTTGAAATATTAAGGAAGAGTCTTCTACTTCTTTACTAAGGATGATGTTTAATAGGTTTGATCCATTTGAGGAAGAATCTTCTGCTTCCTTCGCTGGGGGTATTGCTTGAGATGCTTGAAATATTGAGGAAAAGTCTTCTGCTTCCTTACTAGAGATGATGTTCGATATGCTTGATCCACTGGGGTAGGTTCTTGATGTTCTTGATCCACTGAGGATGGTTCTTGATGTGCTTGATCTGCTGGAGATGGTTCGATATCCTCCATTGCTTTGTCTCCTTTGGGTTCCATGGGTTTGGACCCTTCTCCTAGATCCATACCAGGGCGATCTTTTTCCCAAAAGGATGGCTTGTAGTGCTTCCCATTCCTAGTGATGTTTGCTACGTTGCCTTCCAAAACCCTCTTCTTCAATTTCACCATTCCTTTGGAAAATATTCCCTATATCGCTGCTACCTCCATCAAGGCTGCATCTTCTTCACCCCATATCCTTTGAACTTGTATGACATTGACATTGACATTTGTGGTCTCTATCAACTTCGAGCAATCCCATTCAACTTCATCTATTTGCACCCAATTTTGATATGGGGGGGGGGGGGGGGAGCCCTATGGTAATCGGGCAAAGGGTTCTTTCTAATGTTGGGTTTGGTGATGATGCTGGGATTTGGGAGGGTTCCATTGTCTATGAGGTCTTGTATCTTGTGTTTGAGGTGGAAGCAATTGTCGATTTTATGGTTGGATTTTTGGTAGGAGTGGCAATATTCATTGAGGTTCCAAGAGGGAGGTATGGGATTAGGCATAGGTATGGGGTTTAAAGGCTTGATGAATCCTTTGGAGTATAGGTTTTCATATGCTTGGGTGAGGGTCATTCCTAAGTTCGAGAATTCTCAGCGAGCTTTCCTCGGATAGGCTAGGGTTTGTTTGGGTATGATGGTGCTTACATTTACGAGATTGGGTGCTTTAGTGGTGGTCCCTCCTCTATATGTCTTCTTGGTTGGAGGTTTGCCTTCCCATTTCTCCAATTGTCCACTATTGAGAGCATCTTTAATTCTTGTCCCACAATCACCTAATTCTCCAAATGAGCTAGTAGGCAATGACAAAAGCCTACTATTATAAACTGGGAGGAAGTTCTTGATGATCATCTTGATTTGGTCTTTCTCATTTAGTTTATTCACCATTCTAGATGCCTTGTTCTTCCATCTAGTCATGTATTCAAAAAATGTCTCCCCCACACCTTGCTTCGTAGTCTCCAAATCCCTTAGAGTTGCATCAATCATGGTGTTAAAGCTGAATTGGTCCGCAAACAACTCCACTAGCTTATTCCACACCTTAGTTTTGCTTGGATCAAGGCTGTAGTACCATCTTGATGCACCTACTATGAGTGAGAGGGGAAACGCATGCAAAGTTTGCTTCTCATCTAGCCCTTTCATTTTAGTAATGCTTAGGTATCTTCTTATATGTTGCTTTGGATCCCTAATCCCTTCAAACTTTTCCACATCAGTGATCTTGAACTTGGGAGGCAATGCAATAGGAGCCTTTGAGCTTACTCCCTCCATGTTATAGAGGTAGTCATCCATTCCTTGTGCCTTACGGAAGGCAAGTTGCATCTTCTCCATCTTTTCCCTCATAGCTATGGTTTCCACGATAAGCTTCTCAAATTGGTTGTTCTTTTCATATTCCACTTTGTCTTTTTCATCCCATTCTTCCACTTCCTCCTCATCATCATGGATTTCCACATGTGCAGATTTCTTGAGCTTAGATTCCTCCAACCTAGTGAGTTGCCCCCCCCATTTTCTTAAGAACCTATCCATGTTCGTCCAAGGCCTTAAGGATCCTTTGTGCCATTGGCTCTTCTATGGAGGCAACCATTGTTTCTTAGGGATTTTCTTCTTTTTGGTATGTGTCCTTAGTCATGATCAAGCGCCTTCCTTTCTCTCGAATCCAAATGGGAGTTAGGATGTGTTTTCTTAACTTTGGTGGTGTAATGATGCCTAAAAGAAGCCCCATTTTCATTAATTTCATGTCCTAATTAAAAGGTTCCTTTTACTTTTAGATGTTCTTGGAAAATTCCTAAGTTCATTTTAATGGAGGCCCAATTACAATGTCACTCCTTTTCCTCTCATGGGTCCTTGCCCCTTGTTTCATTGGGCTTTGGTCCTTTTACAATAGAGCTCTCATCTTACTCTCATGGGCTTTCATTAGAATGTACTTAGGAATTTTCAACCCTTTGTCTTAAACTTAGGCTTACAATGTAGTCATCACCTTTGGGCTTTTCATTATTTCATCATCCTTTTTTTTCTTGAAATGACCCTCTAGCTAGAATACATTGTAGCCTTCCTCTCAAAGTCTATGAAATTCTCATCATTTTGGGCCTAGGCATGCAACAAAGAGACCCAAGATTAGGGAAGTTCATTTTTGGCTTTGAAGGATTTTGGATGCTAAGTCCATAGCATACTTGTTACCTTAGGCCCAAAGTCCTCTTCTTTAAAAGGGCTTATTCTACTTGGCCCTACGATAGTAATTAGGCTATGTTCTTATAAACCTTTTAAGTTAAGATATACATTTGGATTTAGGGACAAGCCCCCTATATGTGAGAACTTCTTTTCTTTTGTCTTACAACATTTTAGGTTATACCATAACTTAAAGGCTATCCCTTCCATTTTTATACCTTTTATTTGTCCTTTAGAATTAGGTGAACACATGATATATGATTGAAAAACAAGAAATATATAAAGGGTATCCTTTATGATAGGATCTAGGATCTCCCTAGTGTGGGTAGGCTCCCTAAGGCTAAAAGGATAGATAAGTAGGTCACTCACAACTAGGTGGACTATAATTCCAACTGAGGGCCTAAGTGGACCCCATAGTGGATTGGTAGCAAACCTTTATCATACTTAAAGCCCATTATAGGCAATGACACCAATTGTGAGTTGGTGGGATAAACTTTGGAAGATTTAGGCTCAAATGGAGCCTTCCATCTTCTCATTCATCATCAACCAAGCTTAGGGGACAGAAGAACAAGTGCATGTGTATGCAAAGCAAATATTGAAAAAGCTTTTATTAAGGTTAAGAAACAAGATACATAGGAATTAAACTCACTCTCCGAAGTGGAGTCGCCACTGTAGGCGCAAGGGAAAAAGTACTGGAGTCGCCACCTAGTTTTATGGTCTAGGAACCATGAATATAGCATCCTTTCGAGGAAGAACCTTTTGATTTACAACCAGAGTATGGGTTCGGAGTTTAGGTACGTTCTTGGGAAGATGTTAGGCATCCAAGACTGCCCAACCCTAAGATTGGCCTCCCATCATTGTGTCTTATATCTTAACCTCATTAGAAACATGTTCGATGCTTGTATCTATGCCTACACACACACTAGCATACATCTAAACATACAATCTTGGCATCATTCATCCCAAAACACATACCTATCTACCCTTAAACAAACAAGAGCCAAACCTACACATATAATAAACCTTAGCATACATCTAACATGGCAGCAGCCCCAAACATGGTAGCAAGCATATCATATTATAAACAAGGCCTTAACTTCATGAACATATATCAAAGGAAGATTAAGAAAACAATATGCATGTTCATGTGAATACATGATTTACCTTATTTACCTTGCAGCATCTTAGAACCTATGGCATCATGAATGGACTTGTGAATGTGTGTTCATGGCATCAAATATAAAACTTTAGTCTAAACATGTTCAAAGGCAAACAAGCATATAAGGAAGGGGTACAAGTATGTATGAACATATGAAAAGGCTTTATAAAGGGACAAAGCATGTGAAACAAACCAAACAACATAAGGCATCTAGATTAGGGTTTCTGGGCAAGTACTTGTGTATGCAGTCGGAGGCCTCTGTACGTAGGATTTAGCTTGCGTATGCATGCTTATGACATGCATGTGTGGGACTTGCTCAAGAACCCTAACCCAGGAGCTCGAAACTAAAACAGATCATAAACCAAAAAACCCTAATTCTAGCTATCTAGCATGCTTAGAACACAAATAGAACTATAAAACTATCCTAAGCAAACATATAAAAACCTAAACTACACAAAGAAACGGGATTAAAACTAAAAAGAAAGAAAGAAAAGGAAAAAAGGAAGCAAGAAAGAATACCTTAAAGCAAAAGCTCCTAGGCTTGATTTTTGACCGTTCCCCTCAGTCAAATCTATCACAATTCAATAAAACAGTGATAAAAAACTTTTAAACGCAAAGGATTGATGCCAGAAAAGGTCCCAATCAAATAAAAAAAACTTGAGGGTGTTTTGTGAAAAACTCCATTTTGATTCATTATTTTCTAATGAATCTTAGGTTTTTCCTGTGACATTTCTGTGTGTTTTGAAAATGTACCATGTAAGGCTTTTTATAGTAGAAAAAATGGGGTTTGGAATGGCTCCCAGACGATGTGGGATTCACTCCAAATCTTAGCCATTATTGCAGAAAACTTGAATTAATTATGCTTTTGAAACACTAGCTGCATATGCAGAAATGTGCCAACGTACGCATGCTTTGGCCTATGTATGTAGGTTGTGACCCACGTACGTAGGCCGAGCGCCACTTTGGTCATTTCATTTCCAAAATTAGATTTTTTTCTCATTTTAAAAGGTTATATTTTCCATTTCTACACTCCTCAAGTCAATTTAATATTTGACTGGGCTCTAAAACTAGCCTTGGGTTAGAGCATCATTGGGGAACGGGGGCTCAAGTCATAAGGGGTACAAAATGCGGTGTCTACAATTCCAAAAATATTATCAAGATTAACATGACGTGATTAACATCAAGATTGCATGGTTACATCCATCCCTTCTAGGGTTTGTTTGGATGTAACCACTTGTGAGATACACTCCCATGGTGTTTGTGTGCTTGATTTACACCTTTCTTTGCTCCGTTTGATGTTGATATGCTTGCCATGCTTGCTTTGTGCCCCCTATTTGGCTTTCTATGCTTCTTTGTATCTTTGCACACTTGCCTACATGTTAATGCATGAGTCTATGTGTTGTCCGTATTCCAATCCAATGGAACTACGAACACTCAATCCAAACCTACATTTGTCCTCGTAGGACACCCCCTTTTGTTTGATAACATGTTTGTTTGCTCTTTCATGTCCTTAGAATGCTTTATTTGCCCCAATTTGGCTTTCTTTGGTAATATATTCTTTGCATGCTCTCCCTATCTCCTTTGTTTGTTTCTTTGCTTGTCTGCATGTTTGTTTTATTTGTCTTTACATGTACACAGATGGAGCGAGGACGCTTAGAGCAAGGGTACGACTTCCTAGGCACAAGTAAAAAGTGCAGGGATGCAAGCCTACAAAGGGTAATGATGAGTACATTAGGGCGCCTAGCCCCTTCAGAGCGGTTTTCTCTTTCCCTCATTAAAGCCTCTTCTCTAGAGCATGTATTAGGGTCCCCATCCATGTACTCTCTTTTGTTTTCCTGTTCCTTGCTTGGGCTGCATTCCCTGGGTATGACAGTGTCTGTTTTACATTTTTTGTACCTTGCTGGCCATACCCTTGGAACATTGGCAATGTTTGTTTACTTTCCTGTTCTGTGTGATAGCATTGTGCATGATGTATGTATGTGTGTGTATATATATATATATATGCCCACATGTGTATAGGTGATTGTGCACTTTGTATGAGGGGCTCTCGTGGCTACAGGAGTGACCCTCTGTATTCATGAGAGCTATTGACCTTTTAGTGTGGATATGTGCTCAAGGCGGTTGCCGTAGGTGCATATTCGTGCTATATTATGCGCACAATCATCGCGGTGCGATTGTCTTGATCCATGTCACCAAGTGACATTGGTTTCCCCGTGTATGCAACACACATCAACATGCTTGATGCTTTGAAGGGATTCAGCTCGTCACAATATGATTCCAAACACACTTGGAAAGCATTGATCAAGACCGTACCCTTTCCGAAACCAAACCTCAAAGCCCAACACATTTAAAACCCCGAAAGTTAATGCCAATAGCTTGTTTTCAATTGCCAATGCCCTTAAATTACGATTTTACCAAAACAAAGGACAATCTAGGGGCAGGCGTTGTGGGGTGCCTAACACCTTCCCCACACGTAACCAAAGACCCATCCACATTAGATTAGGAAAAAAAAAATCCCTTTTTTCTTAGCCTAGGATCAGTAATAAAATCAAATAGAGTTAGGTAACCAATCACACCTTAGAAAAATCCAATGATTGGTGGCGACTTCACTTACCCTTGGTAATATCATTAAAATTGACTCAGATTCCAGTCACACACCCGAGGTACAACATACCTCCATATGATTCTTGCATCGAGATATAGAAAAGTGCGCGAGCGTCGCCGTAATGGGTGGTCGAGCAGCCGTGAGGCGTCGAAATACATATGCCTTCGGATTCACAATTTTTCTCCTATATGTACCATTGCTCAAACTCCCATTGCTTGCTTGTCGGGCAAGATTCCATCCGATCTTGTTTGACTGCTTATATACAAAAAAAAAGTGAACCCTTTCATATCTGCTGTCCTAGTGGAAGGGGTGTTGAATGCTATAAGCAAAAAATGCTTTCTAGCTGGAAGCTAACCCGCGAGAGAGCCATGTCTTCACCAACTTGATACTAAACCCAATACAATAAAATCCCACAAAATACAAGAAAATAAATTAAAGCAATTTTGACTTCAATTTCGATCCATGAATAGTTGTTGGAATGATAATTGCATAATCTTTGCATAATTGCGCCACATCGTTCTAGATGTCCTCATGGCCCTGTAGAGAGAAAATAATATTTTTGGATTTTCGGGGTTCCGGCACTCAAATTAAGGGCGGTCAAAACATAGTATCAACAGAAGGAAAGCTGTAAAGCATGCCTCAGGAAAGCCGTAAAGCTTCACTCATACGAAAATACCTTAAAGCCGGTTTTTGGAAAACCATTTTGAAAACATTTGTGGAAAACATTTTTGAGTTTTGAAAATAGTTTACTAGGATAGAGTAAAAGCAATTTTCAAAAGGAAAGCCCCGGAAGCTAATGCCAATTTCAATGTTTTTTGAAAGCCATAGTCCAAAGATTAGGATCTTATCAAAAGCTCTAAAGGCTAAACTCTCTAAGTGTCCCCAATGAAGTTGCTAGTCTTTCGATGCCTCACGGCTGCTCGACCACCTATTACGGCGACGCTCACGCACTTTGCTATATCTCGATGCAAGAATCATATGGAGGTATGTTGTACCTCGGGTGTGTGACTGGAATCTGAGTCAATTTTAATGATATTACCAAGGGTAAGTGAAGTCGCCACCAATCATTGGATTTTTCTAAGGTGTGATTGGTTACCTAACTCTATTTGATTTTATTACTGATCCTAGGCTAAGAAAAAGGGATTTTTTTTTCATAATCTAATGTGGATGGGTCTTTGGTTACGTGTGGGGAAGGTGTTAGGCACCCCACAACGCCTGCCCCTAGATTGTCTTTTGTTTTGGTAAAATCGTAATTTAAGGGCATTGGCAATTGAAAACAAGCTATTGGCATTAGCTTTCAGGGTTTTAAATGTGTTGGGCTTTGAGGTTTGGTTTCGGAAAGGGTACGGTCTTGATCAATGCTTTCCAAGTGTGTT